>CM052313.1:21557566-21576639 GCA_028455605.1 Lasioglossum malachurum
GAGTTATTATTAGAATGGTAAAGACGAATCCAAGAATAAGTGCAATAAAAATAATTGAGCACATTAAAAATAATTTAAACATTGATGTATCTGCTAGTACTGTGCGCAGTTTTATACGAAATTCAGGATATCACGGACGGGTGGCCCGTAAAAAATGTTTCGTAAGTGAAACGAATAGAAAGAAAAGATTGGAATTCGCAAATAATAATGTAACTACACCAGTGGAGTACTGGAGTAAAGTGATCTTCACAGATGAAAGTAAGCTGAACATTTTTGGGTCTGATGGACACTGTACCGTTTAGAGAAAAAAGAAATACAGGATTGAAACCATAAAACTTAAAACCTACAGTCAAATACGGTGGAGGTTCAGTACTTGTTTGGGGCTGCATGAGTGCAGTTGGTGTTGGCTCATTAGAATTTATTGATGGAATAATGAACCACAGGGTCTATATTGACGTTTTGAAACGCGATCTTGATCCCAGTGCAGAGAAAATGAATATTAAAGATGTTTTCGTTCTCATGCACGATAACGTACGAATACTATTCGCTGGTGTATATCAGTCGATTTTTTGTTTTTCCTTATTACATTCGCGAGTTAATCAGAAAGCTAATCTTTTTTTGCATTGTATCTATTCTATAGACTTCTCAGAATATGTACATATTCATTGTTTCCAGAAAAAATAGTTAACAAACAACAATTTCACAGTTTTGTTTGAAATTTATCAGTGTACGAATACTTTCTACACCCACTGTATATGTTCCTCCAAAATTGGAACTTTTCGCCCCGGTCTCACCAACATGTTCAATAAGAATATGTTGTATTTCTACATACGAACATATGATTCTACAGTTTCATACATCGCAAAACTGCAGATACCTTACGTTTCCTTTACAGACTCTCGGTCGCTCATTCCCGACAGACCGATTGATCATTTGAGGTGCAGGTGGCTGAGAATCTTGTCAGGTTTGTGAAGAGTCGAGGAAGACTCTTTGGAAGTCACTCTTGGGACTGACGCCAACATTCTAAATTGAAAGATCTCTCTGTTCGCCAGTGATGGAACTAGCTCCGGAGAGTTCTACTCTGATTGTCCGGCATTCGACTAGATTGTCTTTTTGATCTTCTATTCAAAGTAACAAATGTCTTCAGAATGTTCTACAACAGCAACATTTGTAATCCCTGAAGATGTTGAGATTATTCTTTTATTGGAATTTCCATTCGAGTGACATAACATGGCCCACTCTTGTACAAATGTTATTGTTATTAGTAGACTGCGCATCTTTGTGCAAAATAAAAATGTTTTGCATCGATTGTGGCAAGCAGGCATAGCATAAAAATTGATTATTATTTATTTAGTGCTTTAAATCAAGTATGGTTTGTGTAGCACATAAAATACATGAACATATTAACAATTTACGTAATTGCTTAATGCGTTACTTGACTTAACTTAACTAAAAAATAGTTTATGTAGTTTCTATACACACTTGGTTAGACTACTTTAATGAAATTAAATTTTAATTACACATATCACTTAACCCTCATCCGTCCCTCATTTCACAAACTGAATCAGTCCCCCGGTGTCAAATTGACACTCTGATAAAAAAAATCGATAAAATAACAAGTCAAACAGTCACTTTTCGATGTTTTTTTCATTGAAATTGATGAGTTAATATTTACGTCTTAGGTTTTTGCAGTTATATGTTTCGCATTAAAAAAATAAATGTCACGAAATTTCGGATAAATTTACCTACAAATAATAGAACAGTGTAACTTATTTCAGGAAAACTGTGTCAAATTGACACGAGGGACGGATGAGAGTTAATCAAATCGAAAAGGATTGACGGGCCTTTAATATCTGGGCCACATACGAAGCATTTAATACAAATCGGGAGACAGTACTTGCCAACATTATAATATTCTTGAACTTTTTTAACACCCACTGCCGGTCAAAGGACCAATTTTACATTTTTCATTGTACAATTATTGAAATTATGAACCTGCTTATACACGGAAATTGATGGGATCAATTTCTTTGTCGAAGCACATGTTGTAATAAAAATTGCAGTTTTAAATAAATAGAATCTTGTCATTTTTATAAGCTGCTTCATCTTTTCATCTTTTATACTGTTTTATATTTCATTCAACCAATTCCTTCATACACAACCATTCATTCACATCATTTTTCATGCATAAAGATCCGCAGTCTAGTTATTAGTTATTTCTAATTATAAAATGCGCTCAGATCACTCGTTCCGTGGTATTTCTATGTACTATATAACCCTCTCCGCGTGTTTTTGCCAAATATAGGGTGGGGCAATAACTATGACCACTGTGAATATTGCCGTTATTTGTAATAATATACAAAACTTATACGGTATAGAGAGGGGCATATTGTGACATAAAAATTTTCTGCGTGGGTGGAGGCATGGAGGAGATTTCAAGGTCACCTTGGTTCTTTAAAATGGAAAGACCTACTTTCAGTATCATGAATCGATAGACTATCGAATCCTGAGTAAAAATGTATTGACCTCTATATGTCCTAAATCTAATAATAGTTAACGAGATATTATCGAAACAATTTTCTTTTTTCTTCGGATAATATCTCGTTAACTATTAGGTTTAGGACATATGAAGGTCAACACTTTCATACTCAGAATTTGATACTCTATCGATCTATGGTATAAAAAAGGACGTTCTGTTCAAAAAAATCAAGGTGACCTTGAAATCTCCTCTATGCCTCCACCCACGCAGAAAATATTTATGTCACAATATGCTCCCCTCTATACCGTGTAAGTTTTGTATATACATTAATATTTTGCCATATTATTACAAATAACGGAGATATTCAAAGTGGACATAGTTATTGCCCCACCATGTATATTTGACGTTACATGAATGCATTTTTGAAGGCCAATAGTTTACGGTAGGTTTGAATTTTTTTATGACTCTCATCACTTTCATTGCTGAGAAGGAGACCTCTGCACTTCATAATTGTTATCGGAGTGAACGGTTTACTATTTAGAAATTCCAGATTTTGGCACGAAAAATAAAGTATAGCGGCCGGATTGTTTAAAATAAAAAGTTTGATACAAATCTAAATGAATGTTGTATGAAAAACTTTTTTATGAAACTATTGTGTGGTTAAAATGTGTAGACTTGTATGGGTATCGAATAAATTCGACATAGAATATTTCCATTCCCTATGATTTTTCAAATTTTATGGATACGAAATTGGTATAACACCTCATACACATTACCTAAATGCTCAGTAATTGATTGGATATCGACACCTAATAATAATTTGAAGAATATTTTGAATGACGGTAGAGCAATTTTTAGTGGCGCCTCTCAGAGTGAGCATTCGAGTGCTAAGGGTTGACAGAATTGCCGTTGTGGGTACGTCGTCGTGTCATCGTGTTCGGTACAGTTCACTGTGTTTCACAACCGCTCTGAATTCATATGCCAAGGATTTAATTCTTTGGAGCTATCGCCTGGTTACAAGGAGCACAGGGTGCACCGGAGGATAGCACGTGTCGTGATTGTAGTTTATGGGGAGCTGATTGCAGAAGCGTGGGACGGTTGCAAGATTGCATATGGGTCCAGCCACTAGTCCCGTCAGTATTCACTGGTGCACATACTTACGTATCCACCGCAGTGTCAGTGTTTCGTTTCATAATCATTAAGATATGCATTATCCCTCTAATGATGAGCAGCACTGTGCAATACCGTGTCCGATCGTCGACTCCGCGCTTCATTTTTGCTGCTTCGGTAGGATACATACATATGTATGTGTATGTATTTCACGTAAAATACCTTTCCGTAAAACTCCTTCAGTCTCGGCTCTGATTAAAGTGAAATCATACTGAACTTTCCAACCGGACCAATTGAACGCACAAAATTCGGTTCACCTTTTCTTTTTATTTGAAAAAAAACCTCGCACCGATCATCCGCGCATGACATTTCACCTATTCTTGCTTCACACTGTGATTTACATTAGGAGTCTATTGGGTATGGGAATAAGTTTCCGTTAGGGGTGCGCGGGTACCCGAAATTTTGGGCAACACGCAGCCGAATATTGCAAAACCATTGCTCGGAAACGTAAAAGAAGGACTTTTGAGGCAAACAGCGCCCTATATTGATCTTTTATCTAGCGATTTTGACTACTAAAAAACCCCCGTATTTGCATTATTGAGAAATCAGAAGTGGAATCCCGGACCCTTGCCATCCTCGCATACATATACATGGTCTAGCGGTGTGTGAGTGTTCACGCGCGAACGTCGTCTGTTGGAAAGTAATTGCAACTACCAGTTAGGCCGTCCACACACGGGTCGATTGTAATCGCGTTGTGTCGTGAAGTTCGTACGTCTTGATCGTCATGTACGATTCATGCGACGGACGCGATTGCCATCTGCACACGGGTCGATTGTTTCTGAAATCGCCACGATTCTAATCGCGTGCGATCGGAACCGAAGTTGGAAAATCGTGTGGATCGTGCGATTCACGAAACGTGAGGGGTATAGTCAATGTGATAAGATAGGAAATTATTATTAGAATGGTCAAAAATTGAGAATAAATTTAATATCATTTAGATTTTAACTAATTCTTTGACTTATTTGATTAATTCAATGGATAAAATTTTTATAATTAGTTCCTTCAATTACAATTGGTATAAAACTATGCCGGTACCACAGAAACATAACGAAGTCCTCCTCATCACTAGAACTGCTCATTTTTAACCAACTTCGAAAAAGGAGGAGGTCACTCAATTCGATCTGTATGTGCCTTCTTTCCGCTTTTTTTTCTATGTATGTTCACCGATTACGCCGAGATGGATGAACCAATCGGTAATTATTAATTATTATTAATATCGGTATAATTATAATTATTTATACTTATAATTATTTCATACTTTTTAGTGCGATGTTTCGAAGTCGACTTGATTTTTATTTATAAAATTTTTTTTATTTCACACTTTTTAGTAGAACGAGCAAAATTTGTAGAGCACCTGATGGTTTTTCGGTTTTATTGGTTATTTGCAATAAAAACCGTAAAGAATCAAAACATGCAAAATCTTTTTTCCACGGGACCACCCCGGGGACATACTCTACAAGATGCAAAAGGTTTCGTTCCGATTGGTCCATCCATCTCGGCGTAATCGGTGAACATAAATAGAAAAAAAAGCGGGAAAAAAGGCACATACAGATGACTTTTTTGTACCTGGCTAGTAGCATTTCACAAGTGGTTTTTCGGTTTTTCTGCTGTCTTTCATTCAGTTCATGTGAAACCCATTTTCCCATCTTCTGAATCTTTCACACGGCTTTCAAACGTATGGAGACGGCTTCTCGTGTCACATTTAATTGATCCAGTTGTTGTTGCGTTTGAGCGTCATCCTCATCTAACAATGCTTGCAGATCGCTGTCTTCAAACTTTTTCAGTGGTTTTCCACGTTCTTCGTTTGTCACATTAAAATTTCCATTTTTGAATTTTTTAAACTATTCAAAGTACCGTGATTTACCAAGAGCTTGCTCACCGTAAGCTTCGACAAGCATTCGATGCGATTCTGCAGCAGTTTTCTTCAAATTGAAACGGAAAATCAATGCTGTCCGCAAATCGTAGTTTTCAGGCACAAAATTCGACATGTTCAACGTTATTAAAAACTATGCTGTTGTATGAAACTTGTATGGTTGTGAGTTGAAAATCTTTACCAGATGTCAAATCAAGAAAATGGCGTTAATGACGCGGTTTGACGGTAACTAACTACATTGACAGCTAGAGCCACCTATGGGCAAATTCCGGTTTCATATTTACATACCTGGTATACTCGAACCTTTGCCAGACAGTTTCGAACCCTTTACGAGTACTGTGGTAAACGTAAGTAATACTTGCAAGTATACTCGAATCTTGGTCAAACAGTTTCGAAACTTTTATGAATATCGTACCGGAAATTCTCTGATTTTTCTAATCATTATTTTCTCATCGTCTGCTGTGTTAGAAGTGGAAAATTATCTGAAATCACAATATTTCGAACGCAAAGAAGACCCGTTATTATTTTGGCGTGAAAATTCCATGCAGTACCCCATTTTATCAAAAATTGCTCGTTATCTTTGTAGAATGGCCACTTCTGTACCTTCAGAAAGAGTGTTTTCATAAGCAGGAAATTATTATGGATAAGAAAAGAAATAGGATAAAACCAAGTATCGTAAATGAAATATTATTCTGAAATAGTTACAAATTTAATAAAGAAAGTGCTTAAAATCTACTATGCAGTTCTGATTTCTAAGATTCGAGTACTACTTGTGAAAGTTTCAATTACTTTCAACATCGAAGTACTTATAAGTATCTTTTCGAAACTTGTAAGTACTCATTCCGAGATTCGATAACTACTTGTATACAATGAATACTTTTCAAGTGTAATCATTGAAACTTTTATTTCTTTTAAGTAGTAATCGAAACCCATGAAATGAAACTTGTTTATTGAACTTGACTCGGATTCGTGAGTACATATTGAACGTGATCCCATCCCTAACCGGAAGTAAAGAAATTACATGTCGCGGGTATCATAGGATGATTCTAAACCCTCGATTTGGTTGTAATTGAACTAAAGAAGGTGCCGCAAGATTGACCTTGACCTTGAATGTTAAGGTCAAAAGGTCGACGATGTTTTAAAAATTACATCGTATTAAACTCGTCGCGATGGTCAAAAGTGCAATGGGTCAAAAATGGTTTTGACCTTAAAATTCAAGGTCAAGATCAATTTTGCGGCTCCTTCCTTAGTTCAATTTCAACCAAATCGATGGTGTAGAACAGAGTTGGGCATTAACCGATTAAAATTTTAATCATGATTGATTGATTAATGTGTACGATTAAAAAAAGAAATCGTCGAAAAATCGGCGATTGATTCAATCGATTTATTTAATCGCCAATCGTCGTAGCTATCCAGGAATAATAACTTCAAATATAAAAGCACGTAAACAGAGTTTGTATTATAGACCAAATGACAATACACCTAAACTCAGTCTACATTTTGTTCAGTATCCATACAGTTTTGATTACGTATTTCATTTCTCGAAATTTCAGCAGTTAATCATTAATCAATTATCCGATTGACGATTAATAATCGTTAATCGCAATTAACGATTAATAAGTATTTAATCGTTAATCGCAATTAACGACAAAACTAGGAGATTAATTGTTAATTGCAATTAACGATTGAAGTAGAAATTTAGTCGTCAATCGTTGATTAATTTTTTGCCCAACTCTGGTGTAGAATCATCGTATGGTAGCCGCGACATGCAATTTCTTCGTACCCTGTACTTTCAGCGCGATCGGCGCTGTGGACTGTCAGTCAGAAAATAATAGTGTCCTTACACGATATTTCTTCGTGCAGAACAAATAAAGAACAAATAAAAATGGTACTAAATTCTGTTGGATTTAATACTCCAGCATTTTTTTTTTTTAATTGTTATAAACCGAAAATGCACAAAGATCCGCAGTCTATGTGTATTTGTTATTAAAATATTTTTTGTACGGCTTATTGTACATCACTGCTTGTATTATTCACTGGTTGCAGAAAATGAAGCTGTAGGTACATAACTTTATATGAGTCTCACGTATTAACATGGTTTCAAGGCCTATTGTGTTGGATTATGACGCTCGTCGAGACGATTTCAGCTTACTTTCAGCTAATCTCCGAGGTGATTACACGCGAATCAGAGACGATGGCTTTGTCGCAGCGGGGAATCAGGTTGAAACGTCTAATGCTCGGAGTAAGAACAAAGAAAATCGGTCACCGATAAGTTAAATCAAGCAGGTATTATAAAAAATTAAATTTAAAACTGACATCATTATTGTATGCTCCGCGTTACTATCATTGCAATTTGTGTTATAATTCGAAAATTCTTTGCGAGCATTCCGGTATTCCGACTAGAATACATTAGTATAAAGTATAAAGCAACCCTTGTTTAAATGCATTAACCCTTTGCACTCCTTTGTCGAATGTGATTCGATATCAGAGAAAGAGAAATATTAATCAAACGGGTTTTTATATGTATTTGGTTCTTTCTTTAATTATATAATATATAGTTTTATTTTTTAGTTAAAAACAAATATAAATTTAAAGTTTGAGAGTTATATTTAATATAATTAGTAAACAAAACTGTTTCAAATAAGTATTTAACAGTCAAGGAAAAAAAAACTGTTGTTTAAAATAAATTTCAAATAATACACTTAAAATGTAGTAGCGAGTTGTTGGCAATAAAATTGAAAAATAATTCTGAATGCAAAGGGTTAAACTTGTCGAAAAATTTTATCCATTTTATAATCTAACTGTCCATGTTAAGACAATAAAAAAATAGATAAGAAATTATAATACAATATGTATAATAAAATACATATACATATAATAATATAATAAATGTAAGAAGTGATTGTTATACTATTCTATACACTCTTTCCTACGATGAAAATTATTGTCCTATCCACTGCATTAGTGTAACAGAATGATAAATGTAATTTATACTAAACACAGCTTTTAAAACTCTACAGAAAGGCAGATCTAACATTTTTCAATGTTTCGACATTTCTTGTGTGAGTTGTACAAAATAATATATAAGTTGTATAAAAAGAATATTGAACATTTGTTTAAATGTTAATAAACGCAAGGTGGAAGGATGTTAAATTTGATTTTCTGATATGTAATACGTTCTGAGATATGTAATATGTTCTACATGTTCTAATAAAAAATTGGTAAATTGGTCTCCCAAAGTTTTATTTATCAGTGTAATGATACTGTAACAATATCGTACCACTTATGGAGTAATTTATCGCCGATTGTTAAAGATTGCTTATTAACACCTTTAGTTAGTAAATACTTTACTGCAACATAGATATATTTTATACGTATCTGCTATTGTAGTCGACACCCTTGTTTATGCTTGAAACAATAAACTTAAAGTTTTTAAATTGTAAATAGTACATCTACATACAGTTAGGAGCATAACTGATCACACACACTTTAAATCAGAATAACTTTTTTTATGAATGGACCAAACGACTTCAATTTCTCTGTAAGACTATAAGAATTAGTTTAGTAAAGGACGTCTAAAAAATATGTTGAAAAAATGCATTTGGTCGGAATTGTGAAAAACAATAGTAAAAATTGATTTGTACAACTTTTTTAGTTGAGCCAATAACGATAATTTAGAAGATGTGTTTGGTCAACTCGTATAAATGATATACGCTCTGAAAATTTCATTGAAATTGGTTAATTGGTTTACGAGTTATAAACGATCAAATGTGGTCAAAATTGAAATTTGTCAAGACTTTCGGCCTTTTTACCACTTTTGATCGTTTATAACTCGTAAACAAATTAACCAATTTCAATGAAATTTTCGGAGCGTATATAAAATTATATGCATAAATCGTATGAATACGAGTTGACCAAACACATCTTTTAAATTTTTGTTATTGGCCCAGCTAAAAAAGTTGTAAAAATCAATGTTTACTATTGTTCTTCACAATTCCAACCAAATGCATTTTCTCAACATATTTTTTAAACATCATTTGCTAAACTGATTTTTCAGACTT
Source organism: Lasioglossum malachurum (assembly GCA_028455605.1). Lineage (NCBI taxonomy): Eukaryota > Metazoa > Arthropoda > Insecta > Hymenoptera > Halictidae > Lasioglossum > Lasioglossum malachurum. Next base: position 21,567,150 of record CM052313.1, read on the forward strand.
ACAGAAAAATTGAAGTCGTTCGGTTCATTAAAAAAAAAAAGTCATTCTTAAAAGTTAAAAAGTTTATTATTTGAATTCTATCGAATGCAGATAAACAAGTCAAAAACAGTCGAGCACTACGAGATTCCACAAACTAATTAAACACACGAAAAGTTTTATTAATAATAATACAAATTGCTATGAACTATGTAAATCGATACAAGTGCAGTTGCAGTGTGCAAGTAGAAAGGCGGAGCTTTGTGAACTACATACGATTTCATTGGTCGGATCACGCGATATTGTTTTTATGTCTACCGCGGTTACTTGTCTGGGTTTCGTGATGGATGTTTACGAGTCTAATAAATCACGTTACCGCAAAAAAATATTAGGGTGACCTAACTTCCACCCCTCTCCGGATGAAAAATATTTGAAGTCAAGCTAAAAATCTGAAAATTTGTATTTAGACTAATACGATATAGTACGATGGTTTTACCATTTTACATTTGATCTAACCATTCTTATTATAGCTTCAGAAAGTTGGCATTCTAGAAATGATGAACGATTACATTTCGACTACACGAATTTCTAAATCCTTCTAAAATCTGTTGTCTTCAGGTTCGTTGTGTTATTAAGTCTTTCCGGGTTTTTGTCAAATTGTATCATACATATATTCGACATTAATTGAATGCATCTTTTACATGTCAATAGTATACGGTTTTGAATTTTGTTTATGACTCTCACTTTCATTGTTCAGAAGGAGTCCTCTGCACTTCGTAACTGTTACCACTAGACAGCGGGTTTTATGCATTTATAACAAAAATGAGTAAAACAGTAAAAACAGTTAAAACAGTAAAAACATTGGAAGAATTTGACAATACAGTTGTATTATTTTAAACCCATTAACCATATTAAGAGAGAAAATAAATTTCTATTTCACTCCAGTTTGTTGTAATTCAGGTAGAAAATTTTTGGTTTCCATAAAGACCCGCTGTCTAGTTATCACTGTAGCCGGGTCATTGTTTTAGTCAGTTACAGTCTGGGACAAAAAGATAGCGCACTTTAAAATTAACGTAATATTTATTTATTTAACATTACAACCAAGGATTTATTTTTACACAGTCTTGCAAAATATCTCTATAAACAGACACAAATGAAATTGAATTGAATTTCGCCAGTCTAAACAATTTTATTTAATAAAAAAGAATTTTTAAGAAAATATGGTGTGACAAAATGATAGCACATTTAACTTAAAATTATGTATAACAGTAAATCAACGAATGATATTTAATGCTTAATATTTTGTGACTCCTCCTTTACATTTAATAACAACCATCATTCTCTGGAAAAGATTTATAATTTTTTAATGGTTTTTTGCTCTAATTGTGTGCTCCCACTCATCTTGAATACATTTTTTTAATTCGGCAATATTACCAAATTGTCTGTCATTTCCATATACAGCTCGGGCAAGATTTCCCCAAAAATTTTCAATAATGTTGAGGACGGGTGGTCTTGCTGGCCAATCTAAAACGCGAATTTTTTCTCGAAGATACTCTTTTGTAGTATGTACTGCGACATTATCCTGCTGAAAAGTATACTTCTCTCCAGCAATTCTGGTCGATACGTGTTTCTTTGTTCCTTAATCATTTCCAAATACATTTTGTGTGTGCTATTCATTTTTCCTGTTATAAATTTGATTTTTCCATTTTACCATAGTACCTGATACCGCACCAAATCATCCCACTACCACCTCCCATTTGCCGACGACTCAAAAACTGTTCCTCTTTTCGCATATCGTGAAAATAGTAACTCAGACCATCAGGTCCATCTACGTTAAACCTCTTTTCATCCGTAAATATTATTATTCGCCATTTCGTTCGCATATGAATATTCTTTTCCGCGAAGTGTAACCGATTGTTCTTATGTAGCACAGTTAACCTAGGCTTTTTTTTTAATTTTCTTCGTTGTATGTATTTGCATTTTTGTAAAACAAGTCTCACATTCCTTATACTAGTGTCTACACCAACACCTTGAGCAATTTGCCTTGCAATCATCTTAGAATTGGATGCTGCTCTTAGTATTGCACGACGTTCCCGGGCACTTAGACTTTGCGGACGTTCAGAACTCTTCTTTTTACTATAGTTTTCCGGATTTTTCAAAAAATTCAATATTACCTTTCGACTTCTATTCGTAATTTTTGCTATTTTCGTCACTGAATATTGTTCTTCTTCCAATTTTATTATAGTGTTAATTTCACACGCGTTCAATCCCTTTCCGCGACTCATTTTTGATAATATTTTGCCTTTTTTAAACAAATATACAACATGAAATAATTTCACGGACTTTATTAACTATGTTCTGAGGTTGATGTATGCAATTCGCGAGCTTCAGTATAACTGGAAAGCGCGTAGATTTACGGCACGTCCTATCATTTTGTCCCATTTGCGAATAACAATATTTACGTTTCCATTTCTAGAATGCTGTTGAAGTAAATATTGTCGAAGATGTTCAGCACATTACACATAAAGGCATGTCAGAATATGTTGACATATTAAAATACTCATTTTCTTCAGTTTATTCTACCAAATGAGAAAAAATAGACGGTGTGCTATTTTTCTGTCCCGGAGTGTACCAGGTATGTAAATATGAAACTGGAATTTGCCCATGGGTGGCTCGAGCTGTCAATGTAGTTACCGTCAATCCGCGTTATTGACGCCATTTTCTTGTTTTGACATCTGGTAAAGATTTTCGACTCACAACCATACAAGTTTCATACAACAGCATAGATTTTAATAATTTAGAACATGTCGAATTTTGTGCCTGGAAACTACGATATGCGGACAGCATTGATTTTCTGTTTCCATTTGAAGAAAACTGCTGCAAAATCACATCGAATGATTGTCGAAGCTTACGGTGAGCATGCTCTTAGTAAATCACAGTGCTTTGAGTGGTTTAAAAAATTCAAAAATGGCGATTTTGATGTGACAAACGAAGAACGTGGAAGACCACCGGAAAAGAGTGAAGACAGCGATCTGCAAGCATTGTTGGATGAGGATGACGCCCAAACGCAACAACAACTTGCGGATCAATTAAATGTGACACGAGAAGCCGTCTCCATATGTGTGAAAGCCATGGGAAAGATTCAGAAGATGGGAAAATGGGTTCCACATGAACTGAATGAAAGACAGCAGGAAAACCGAAAAACCACTTGTGAAATGCTGCTCGCCAGGTACAAAAGAAAGTAATTTCTCCATCGAATTGTGACTGGCGATGAGAAATGGATATATTTCGAGAATCCTAAGCGTAAGAGATCATGTGTAACTCCAGGCGAACCATTGACATCGACTGCAAGGCCAGATCGCTATGGACGGAAGACAATGCTCTGTGTTTGGTGGGATCAGAAGGGTGTGATCTATTATGAGCTGCTAAAACCTGGCGAAACCGTTAACATTGAACGCTACCGACAACAAATGATCGATTTGAATCAAGCTTTGCGTGAAAAACGACCGGAATATCAAAAAAGGCAACACAAAGTGAGATTTTGCTTCATGATAGTGCACCATCACACACAGCAAAACCGGTAAAGGAAACGATTGAGGCGTTTAGTTGAGAAATACTTTCGCATGCGGCTTACTCACCAGACTTGGCTCCATCCGATTATTACTTATTTGCATCAATGGGACACGCACTTGCTGAGCAGCGCTTCACATCTTACGAAAATGTACGAAAATGGCTCGATGACTGGTTTGCCTCAAAAGAGGAACAGTTTTTTTGGCGTGGCATCCACAAATTGTCAAAGAAATGGGAAAAATGTGTAGCTACCGATGGGCAATACTTCGAATAAAATATTTTGTATCATTGTCTTACAATAAACGTGTATTTTCTATACAAAAATTCCGGTTTCATATTTACATACCTGGTAACTGACCCAGCCCGAAAGCGTTAAGTAGTAATGCCGACGAAAGAAAAGAAATAATCCCGCAGATAAGAGATCGGAAATGGCAGCGGCCGTAGCTAATGATAGATGGAACAAAGGACTTTGCGCCGGGCACCGATCATTCAACAGGTAATCGATTAAACATCATTACATATATCGTTTAGCTACCGATCCTCGGTCGAGTCGAGATCAAAGAACGGTGGAAAATGCGTGGAGAGCAAAGTGAAACAGTAACAGGAGGCCTGCGCCCAGCAGGGAAAAGACTCGGAGCGGCGGCCGGGCGGAGTCAGGGAAAAGACCACCTCCACCTCCTCGGGATCACCTTCGAAGTGACCAATGCACCGCTCGACTAGAGCCATTAAGGTACTTTTCATCCCAGATATTCCCTCCTCGACAGGCCCCGGAACGAAGGCGGAGTCTTCTACGCTCTCAGGTACCTGCCCTTCTTTTCCTTTCTTTTCTTGGCGTTCCCTTCTTGCCAGTGTGCGTCCGATTCGGTAACCGAACAGTTCGAGCCCGGAGCCCGAAGCAAACAGGTCTGTCTCTCACGATCCCCGCACTTCGCATCCGGAACAAGCCGATGCCGCTTCGTTTTTCCTCATCCCATCATTTCACGCAGCCCGACGTCTCGTTCTAAGCCTAATCGTTTCGTGGCTCTGCCAAGCTCGTTTCTCCGTAACGACGCGTTCTTCGTGCCGATCGCGATCGGACCGAATCGTTATCCGCGAACCGGCTAAAGTGACACCGAACTGCGATATCGAAGGAACAAGCGAAATTCTCCAATTTGTTTCTCCTCGATTTTTGTGGTGATTTGGTGCTCGTAGACTCTCGAGGCCTGGAGCAACTAGCTAGATGGCTGTCAGCACTCTGAACATGGCACCTTACTTCACTGGATACCCTTTTCAAGGTAAGTTATTGCACCTACAGTTTCGTCCGAAAGCTCACTATGCGCGCGTATCTACTGACAATCGGCTACTTTTCCCTTTCGACATTTCGTAAATCCAATGTTTGACGATAGTCTGAGACTGTATCATGTTAGACCGTGACAACTTCGAATCTGCTTGGCTAATCATTCTGCGACGCTTACACTCGAAGCTCATCGCTTCCACTTGGATATGTTCATACTTTTTCAGTGTAGAACTTATTGTTTTCATGCAATTCTTTGCTGCACTTCGGTTGTCTTCGAGGCAAAGAATTTGCTTTATACGATAGCGATTAGAAATTATGTGCATTTATAGCGTAAATGAGTCGCTACGATATGGAATAGTAGGAAGGTTAAAAGAGGTTAACTAAAATTATTGAAAATAGAAAGAAATTCCTAAGGATCCGCAGTCTCTAATAATACTTAAGAAATCCTTTATAAATTTGTTAAAGACTACGGTCTTCCGCTTCTTAGACATTGTGTGCATTTATGGCGTAAATGAGTCGCTACGATATGAAACAGTAGGAAGGTTAAAAGAGGTTAACTAAAATTATTGAAAATAGAAAGAAATTCCTCAGTATTTCTTACAATTAACTTGGACCATTTTTATCTCGTGTACGGATTCGCAGTCTAATAATTATACTTAAGAGATCCTGTATAAATCTTTTAAGGACTCTCCCGGTCTTCGGTTGTCCTCGAGGCAAAGGATTTGCTTTTCACGATACCGATTAGAAATTATGTGCATTCGTGGCATAAATGAGTCTCTATTATATAAAACAGTAGGAAGGTTAAAAGAGGTTAAATATGTCGACACATTATTTGCAACCTACTAAAATTATTCAAAATAGAAAGAAATTCGTAAGTGGTTCCTATTTCTTGCAAGTAACTTGGACCATTTTTATTTCGCAGAAGGATCCGCAGTCTAATAATTAATTATACTTAAGAGATAAGGGTTCTATTAGTCGTATGCTACAATTATTCGTCCTGTATAAATCTTTTAAAGACTTTCCGTGGCGCGATAAATGCGACGGATGTTTGGCTATAATTCCTTTTTTAAACCTTTGTATTGGTGACTCAGAGTCACCACTAAAAATTGCTTTACCATTATTCAAAATATGGTTTACGCTATTAAATCTATCAGCATCTAATCAATAAATTTTATGCATTTATGACAAAAACGAGTAGGTGCAATTTAAAACAGTAAAAATATTAGAAGACTAAAAATCCTGTTATATTATATTATTTTCAACCTATTAAACATATTAACAAAGAAAATAAAGCTCTATGTCACTTCAGTTTCTTGAAGATAAAGATGCGCTGTCTACTAATCAATTACTAAACATTTAGGTATTGTATGAGGTATTATACCAATTTCTCATTCATAGGGAATATAAAATATTCCAGATCGGGGAAAAAATGTTCAGTTTCGAGTTAAAATAGCTCCGAGTGCAAAGGGTTAATTTAAATTGTGTAAATAAACGATTATTTTTTTGTTACCTGTACTGGCAACAACTCTGTACATTTCAAATTATTATCTTCAATATACCGATCAGAAAATGTTCAAACTGTAGTTTTCTACCGTAAAACACACGTCGACTTTGCTTGGACCGACGCGCGACGGTTTGTGTTTGTGCGAATTGTGTGCGCTCGCAACATGGCCTACATTCATTTATTCTATCATGCTAATATTTTACAAATGACACCAAACGAGATGGATACTGTGAATCTCTTAGAAATAGTTTATTAATTTAAAGATTATTTGACCGTGCCGTGTTCTCAATTCATATTCTGTAAACACATTAATACATTTTTGCTTATGCGTCGCTCATACTTTTTTAGGGTGACTAACAATAACGATTTCCAATTTTGTCACGCGTTTTTAGAACTGACAATTGCGCAGATAAAATTATCTTTGTTTATTATTTCTAGATTGGGGATCTTTATGCATTTATAGTGTAATTGAGTAGATGAAATTCAAAACTGATGGAATATTTTAAAAATTGAAGATGTCAATATATGATTTCTTCTCTATTAAGATCATTAAGGGAAGAAATAACACTCAATTTGGTTTCTATTTCTTGCAATCGCGATGCAGAAAATTTTTATTTTACATAAAGATCCGCTGTCTAATTATTACGAACTCGATACATTATTACAAACGAAAAAAGTAGGAAATTGTTCTTCGATTTCGGTCCCGTAAATTAGTTAATTAAACTACATTTACATAAGCATCCGAAGTTTGAAATTTAGAGCGACGCACAGTGTTCGATCCTGTATGATAGGGAAATTCGGGACAAAATTAATAACTCCTAAACTAATCAATTTTTGATCCAAGACCCTTAATACTTGTTTAAAGAACGTCTGAAGACGTATCAATTGATGAAAAAAGGATAAATTACGTTAAAAAAGTTCTAATAATTTCAATTTCTTATAAGGTAAAAAATTGTTTGTACAGTTTTCGTTATTGCAATTGGTAGTCACATAATTACTGAGTAACTTTTGTTTGAACAATCTTTTTGTCAGTTTATCGGAAATGTGTGAAAAATCAGCACGATTAATAGGAAAATGGAAAAATATAGTGACTTCTCTGTAAAGTAAAATGTTTGTAAGAGAATGTTTATTATACTTTTACATTATCATTCAGATTCGGATTCTGTGATGTCCGACGCTTATTCGTAAAAAAACCCGTAAATTCTTCACGTGTTTCATTTTTTATTAAACATTGTTTAATTTCGTCGTAAACAGCTCTGTCCATTCTGAAACATTTTATTCGGTGAATTGCTACTATATATAATGGCTCGTAACATAATAATTAAAAAATTATAAGACGTATAATTTTAATGACTAGACTGCGGATCTTTATGCAGAATAAAAAATGTTTGCATTGATTGCAGGACACAGGAGACAAATAAAAATTGTATTCTTCTTCTGATTATCCTATTAAGCTGAAACTAACACATCGATGTCCTTTAAATATTTTTAACATGACTACTGCTTTAAATTGTATGTGCCCATTTTCGTCATAAATACATATATCAAATCCGCTGTCTAGTAATGACGTTAATATTTTCGTTTTGAAGTAATTCGCGAAAATAAAACTAATTGTAAGGTAAAGTTCAACTTGTCCAGAAATAGTATACACACAAAAAATCAGAAAGGTCCTTTTTGGTACTTTTTTTTTTAAAGTCTCTTTAATTTCATATGACAAATTATAAAAATATATTGTTATTCTCATAAAATTCTTTACAAATTTTAAAGGTTATACAGTACTGAATTCAAGATATAAAAATCAGATTGAGAAAACAAATATTCTGCAATGACACGTGGTTGAAGAAATGCATTGATTTAAGCTGAATTTAAACTTTATTGATTCAAACTTTAAGCTGAAATTTTTCAACAACAAATTGGTATATTCAGTAAAAATTGTGGATAGTTTTAAAAATTAGATTTTGTCAAGAAAATTTTGCGATACAAGACTTTCTAGTGCACTGGAGCGAACACTGCGCGACGCGACGTTGAAGCGACGCTCTTTTTCGTTGATCTTCGTAATTGTTTTTGGTCGATCATATTTTGACCCAGAGTATCAATCAGTAATTCTATTACTCAGTTTCTGCCGAATTAATTAAATTAATAGCTGCTACGTTAGGAAAAATAAAAAGATCAACGCATGTAAAAGAAGTTCCCGCAAAAAAAAACATAAATAACAAAAGATAAACGTCCTCAATTATATGTATGGTTATCAAAATGGTCAACTCTTCCGTGGTTAATCCTTCGGGAACGACTTCTGATCATCGTTGATGATCTGTTGATGATTTCTTTTAGCTATGTAATTATGTAGTCTCATAATTAATGGCGCACACTTTAAATTCGATTGACTTTTTTGAAAATTGGACAAAACGACTTCAATTTTATTATCAAACCAGATGGATTAGTTTACTAGACGATATGCAATGAAAATTTTTGAGAAATTGCATTTAGTCTGAATTACGAAGAAAATAATAAAAATTTTGTTTTACACATTTCTTATTTGAGCTTGTAACGAAAATTTAAAAAATGTGTTTTTTGATAGATTCTTATGAGTTATGTACACGTACAATAATTGAGAAGTACCTTTCCTATTTTTTCATGTGATTCCTACTAATTGCAATTCATTTAAAATCTTTTTTAGAATTTTTAAAAAGTTTTTCTACTTTAAAGGGCGTTTAAGCATTAATGTGCAATTCGTTGAAGACTGGAATTAAATAAGGCTGCCAGTGCCATTTTTTCAAAACTTGTTTTTTCCGCAAGCAAGGATGCCAATTCCAACACCAATGCAATTAAATAATCCTGAAAGTTCTCTGATGATTGGTTACAAGATGATCTTACAAGTTTTATTTTAGCTTTTCGTCGAAATTTCATTTTGGCAATTATCTACAGCCTCTTTTGATTCCAGTCTTCAATTTTGAAATGTCTATCAGAGTCAGCACAGTGTACAGAGATTGTCCTTGAAGAATTAAAGTTCATCACATTTAATAAGTAGTGCATTACTTTTTGCATCGCTGAAATTTTAAATCTGACAAGAGAAGGATAATTTTTTTGTGAGTTGATGGTATATGGATCCCTAATTATGTATGCAAAATATTAGGTGTAGTTACTCAATAGTTTTAAAGATATAA
>CM052313.1:21576739-21602447 GCA_028455605.1 Lasioglossum malachurum
GTCTAATTATAATGTGTATTGAACATTCAGTTGATTAACTATATTAAAAGTCATAATAACGTGCAGAGAGGTTAATGCTAATTGTAAGTGTAGACGGAGAAGTGACGTTGCAAAATTTGCAACGCCACAAATCATAGGGAATGGAGATATTCTATGCCGAATACATCGACACCCATAAACAAGTCTGCACATTATAACCACACAATTTTATAAAGTTTTATAAAAAAGTTTTTCATACCTACATCATTTATTTAGATTCGTATCAATGCTCACCATTTTTTTTAAACAATCTTATCACTATACATGTATTAAGTGTGCAAATAAGTTATTTCCCCTTTTTTCCAAATTCAAATTTTACGTATATAAAATGTAATAAAATGTTGTCTGGTGACTCCCAATCTTTCTGCCAATTCTTCTTGCGTCTGGATCGGATTTTCGTTAAGCAATTCCTCTAACTGACCGTCATCAAACTTTCTCGGTGCACCTGAACGATCGTCGTCTTCCAAATAAAAATTGCCTGCTTTAAATTTTTGGTACCACTTAATAAACCAATCTGTTAGGGCACTAATAAGTTAGAAATGTAAAAGTTTACATTTATTAGTAGTTACTACTACTAGTTTTGAGTAGTTTAGCTTCCACACTTGTGGAAAATAATTCGAGTTAACCCCTTGCCTTACAATATCGTGTCTGACTCATAATGAAGATTCTGAACAGATTCTAATAAAAATGTATGTCAATCATTTCCTATAACCGAAATGAAATTCTATTTTGGTTTTTTTACAATAGATATATTGTAAGTTTGCTCCTTTTTTAGGTAATTACGATCTACAGAAAAGTTCTAATCACTGAAACCGTAAAATAAATCATAGGGCAAGGGGTTAAAGGAAGTTACATTTCGATTTATGCAGAGGTTTTTAAAATACATGAAGAGAATGAACAAAATTTTTGTCTTAAAGAGATTTTCAAGTTAGAGAGGTTCGAGTCATCGAGGTTTGACGAAAAAGAAGAAGAAATAGTTTGGGAATCGATAAAAATTGTGTACAGATGAAATGATAATAAATAATTCATTAATTAACTTATGAACCAACATGTAAGCTAAATGGCGTCGAAACAATTGCCCTATGAGGCAAGTGGTTAATCACAGAACCCATTATAAATTGTAATAGAAGAAAATAGGTGTTGAAGTAGCCTCCGCAAGGACACGTTCGCGAAAAAGAATAAAAGAAGTTCGGATTCGCGACCATCGAAGGAGAACACGCAGGCAGGCAGGCAGGCGATCTCGTAGGCGTCGGTATGTACAAGAGTTGAAGTACTACGTAGCCATAGCCAGGGCCGTGGGTACCCAATGTCTGATATCGGATAGGCCTCGAGCGACGGCACGTTGATTGAAGCCTTCGCAACTCGGAACTCATACCGAACTTTAAATACATGCATCCCCTTCGCCCGTACAGCACAGATATTCTCACTCAGTCAGGTAATACGCGCGCAACTCTTCCTCTTCTCACAATCAGTTCTTCACCTCACCTCTCTTGGCTTTTCATCGGACCGCCTAGCCTGCGCGGCACCGGATCGGGACGCATTCGGTTCCGTTGACCCGATTGTTTGCGGAATTCATCATTTATCATACAGTTACGAACGGCATCATCCGATACCAACCGAACCGATATTATACGATGATTGATTCTTTTTAGGACACGCGAGAAACTTCTAATGAGCGGTTTGCGAAAGCGGCTTTAAACATTTGTTCGATACTCGCCGCTAGAAACGCACCTACATTCTTCAGATATTTGTTATTCAGCAAAACTCGGATTACGAAGGCTTTACCAGTCGTAAATTAACCATTTACACTCGGAGCTATTTTAACTCAAAAATTAACGCTGAACCTACCGAGCACTAACAGCGATTAACATATTTTAGTTTGCAAAACTGACGAGGCTCTGTTTATTTCGATTTTCTGCAATTTTTACAACAATATGTGCTTGGATACAGAATTTTATCGAATCAAACAACTTCATATAATTTCAATAATTATGTGTGTGAAATGAAAAATATAAAACCAGACGTTTGACCGGCAGTGGTAGATTTAGTGTTAAACATTTCTTCCGACCTAGAATAATTCCTTTATGACTTTCATTTCATGCATATGAAATTGACATAATCTCATATAATACTTAAATGTTTTGTACTTGTTTAGATACCAAAATATTTAATAATGTGAACATTTTATAATATGAATATTTTTTAAACAATCTCTGGAATTTATAAGAAGATAATGTTCTTATCGTTACATGTATATTATAAGTAAAACTCACACAACGTTATACATTAAATAAATTATTACTCACTGTATATACATATATATATATATATATATATATATATATATATATATATATATATATACACAATGTGGATTTTAACAAAGTGTATTCACGTAGAGCATAAAACAGAAGTAACGTTTTGAAAGTAGTGCGTTGTGTGTCGATAACTTTATTAAAACTATAATCATTGCAGAAATATTTTATTTCACTTCTAGTAACATTTTGAAAGTAGTTCGTTGTGTGTCGATAAAATCATTAAAATTATAATCATTACAGAAATATTTTATTTTACTTCTAGTAAAATTTTGAAAGTAGTTCTTTGTGTGTCGATAAAATCATTAAAATTATAATCATTGCAGAAATATTTTACTTTCCGACTTATCGACATCAATTGGAATGGAACTAGATATCTGATGAATATTCAGTATCGATTTATTCTGTCAGTATTCTAAAAATAATGGGGCATTTAGCTGTTTAAATAAATCAAAGCATAAATATTGCTTTTTAATTAAGTATTTGATATTATGTATAGGATTCCTCTCTTTCAATACATAAATGATATGTATAACTATTAGAAAATGTTATGATGTTTACAGTCGTGTAGACAGGTATCTAATTCTAATTCGACTTCTAATTCTGTAATATAGAAAAATGTAAAATAGTTGCAACTAATTCCTAGATAATCGGTCTCCAATAAATAGCATTACATTGAGAAGCACCGCCTGGAGGGTAAAGTTTAATCATGCAAGTTGCGTCGAGCGAATTCAAATCGGGGAAGCCCCTATCGCGTCATATCGGCACGATCATGGATATTAGCGTGATCGCCCACAATCAATTACCCGTTATCAATAATTCATGCTGAAAATTATTTTCTCAATGATTCGCAGCACTGCAACCCTCTTTTATTTTTGCTACAGGGTGGTCTTGCGCCCTTTGAGATGGGATACAAAGTTTTAGAAATATGTAAACGGACGGTGCAGAATATTTATTTTACTACCCGTCTTGTAATAATGTGTTCTCAATCTCGATGCATACATGTGACATTATTAACAAAATTTCTTTTGAAAATCAGATTTACCATAATCGCTAAACCACGGATCTCTATGCAAAATAAAAATATGTTACATTGATTGTGGGAAGCACGAATAACATGAACATTGATTTCATCCCTTAACGACTTTGTTACACTAAAAGCAACAATACAACATTCGCGAATTCTTTAAATCTTTTACCAATTTCTTTATAAATGCATGAAGATCCACAGTCTAATAATTTTCATTTTATATTTTGATTAAAGTCGTATTTTACCCGACCATTGTAGCTTTCCCTAATTTTATTTATAAACATGCGCTATTTTTAAAATACATACAAGATTGGATTTTGATTTTAAAGTTCAAGAGAGAGAGAGAGAATCACGACATATAAATATGACGATAAGCAATGCAAATTGTCGACTTCAAACTATGCGTGATTTATGCATTTTATAAAAAAAAAGGTGCGTCTTACAACAATAATTTTCATGGTACTAAAAACTTCGTATTCTGAAGACGATACTCAGAGTTATTAAACATTTAAACAAGATAGATTCAAAATTAATATTTGTGATTGAACCCGTTACTTTATTTACTTTTTGATTTACTAGGACTGCTACTATGATTATAATTATCATTGTAATGCTAATAAAGTAATAAAATATTATGGCATAATTAGACTGCGGATCTGTATGCATTTATATGGTTTATAGAAATTTGCCACAAATGCTGGAGTATGAAATTCGACAGAATTTAGTACGATTTTTATTTATTTTAGATCTATAAATGCTATTACCAATGAAAATAGGATTTCATTTGGTACCGCCATTGTCTTAAAGGTCTACAAAAATTGAAAATTGTATGAACATCTTACAGTCTTGTGTAATAATGAATAGACTGTGGATCTTTTCACAAAATATAAATGTTTTGCATCAATTTTAAGAAAAACAGGAGTTAAGGAAAAATTTGTTTACTTCTTTAATAATTTTAGTGGGTTGAAAATAATACATTGACAGTTTCTAAATTCTCTTAACCTGTAAACTTTTTAAGTTGGACTTACCCCCATTTTTGTTATAAATGCATAAAATCTGCAGTCTAATAATGAATAAGGTATTCAAATATTTATTCCAATTGTCACAGGCGTTTATTATTATATTAGAAATCTTTTTAACAGTTATTATATAAAAATATTAATTATTAATATAAAAATTGTTTATGAATAACATTCTTGTTCAATTGGTCTGAAGTATCATAAAGTATCAGTTATTGTACAAATAATATTTTACAAAATCACAATATTGTACATCCATCAACATTTACATACAACTTTTTCACTTTAAAAAGTTTCTCGTATTCTTTTGTCCAAAGTCTTTTAGCCTGTTGGACTAATTTGAATAATTTTGCTATACCTTCTTTTTTAATTTTATATAATGATCGAGATGGATTTCATCCCATTGTTGCTCAATTCTTTTCTTTAATGCTGTAACAGATGATGGTGAGTCATAAATGTTATTATACTCTCCTTTTTATTATAAAAGTGCCCATAGATTCTCAATAGAATTTAGACCAAAACTATGAATCGATCATTTTCCAAAATAAACAATTTTTTTACATACAGAGTGTCCCAAAAATGTACTTCCTTGAAAGGAGTGATTCGTCATGAAGATTTTAAACAAAGTCTAACAAATGGGAATATTACATCTTTCTTTTTAAATTAAATAAAATTTGATTCGTTTCTAATCAATGTTTAAGAATAAAAATAAATGTAGCCATACAAAAAATATAATTTTTTTTTCTCTTTTTCGGGACAAAGACGTATAATAGTGCTTATTATACAGAGTGTCCCAAAAATTTTGTACATCCTTGAAAGGAGTGATTCGTCATGAAGATTTTAAACAAAGTTTAACAAATGTGAATATTACACCTTTCTTTTTATAAATTAAATAAAATTTGATTCGTTTCTAATCAGTGTTTAAAAATTAAAATAAATGTAGACATACAAAAAATATAAATTTTCTTTTCTCTTTCTGGGGACAAAGACGTATAATAGTGCTTATTATACAGAGTGTCCGAAAAATGTTGTACTTCCTTGACAGGGGTGATTCCTGAGTTCATTTGAAGTTACTTTTTCTTTTGCGAAAATGTGCTCCGCGGATTTGTTAACGAATTACTAACGGAAAACGAGGACCAATCAGAGCACGGTTACAGCAGACGGATTGTGGCTCGACGACAGGTTTTTCGTTAATAACTCGTTAACAATTAAGCGAAGAACATTTCCATAAAGAAAAAAGTTATCTCAAATCACCTTAGAAATCACCCTTTTCAAGGAAATACCACATTTACAGGTTTGTTTCGTTCTATATGAAACTTGAAGATATTGTGACTTGTATCGAGTAGTCTACATGTTTTGTAATCTCACTGCCTAATTTGTTGCATAAATATAAAATTGTATATTGTCCCTGAGAAATTAAAGATGGCACATTGTATAATGCATAAATACAAATGTAGCTTTCAAATAAAGACATGTAGAATGAATAAGATAGAATAGCCTTGGCGTAATCGTTATCAATATAACAACTTTTGGGTGACTAAGGGAGTTAATCGATGTGAAAAGCGAAAAAAAGTAATAACATCAAAATCAGTCTTCAGATTATATTTTTTATTGCAGAAAAAGTTCATTATTTTACATTTTCTAGAAGATTTTTCGCAAAAATGAAAAATACCTGTTCTCTTACAATATATTATTATTTGTTACTGATTCATCAGAGCAATATAAATGATGTCTTCTTCGTCGGCTGTATTTGAAGTCTCGTCATATCGATTTGTTCTTAAGTTTTTGTAGTAATTATGTTTAATAGGGGGAATGAATTTTTTTTAATATAACAGATCCATCATATCTTTCCTCTTTTCACTGGTCACAGTTCTACCTGTAGAATACAGCAAAGGCTGTTCTGTATTTTTCAGAGCTACTGGTCTACCTGCTCCAGACTTTTTATATTTATGCCACTAAATTCTGAATCTTGATTAAAGTCATATTTGAATTGTATGACGTGGGGTTTTGATCTTTCTAATTTTATCCAGTGCATTTTAAGCCAATTTACTGGTAACTCATTAATTGTTTTTTTTCTGATAGAATTTTTAATGATAGAATCCTGTAAAGGAGTCATTTAAATTACATTAAATGGTCCTCCAATAAATGTGTACAACTTTGAAAATAAAATATTTTATTTGATGCAGTAATTTTTGAAAATGGTATTTTATTTGAAGAATATTGAAAATATTTGTATATTGTCTTTACTTTCAATTTCAATTTTAAATATTATTGCTGAAAATAATGGTTCGAGTTCAATACATTTACAGTTGTAAATCATTTCTTAACGATAAGATAGACTGTGTTTATGCGGTTTCTCAAAGTATTATAACAATGCAAAAAGTAAAATATTTTATTTCGTGTTTCTGATTGTTGAAATTGTTGAAAAGAAATATTTTATTTAGAGTTTCAGATTGTTAAAATAGAAATATTTTATTTTCGAAATTGTATATCTTATTTTTAAAAAAATACTATTTTCTTTAAGCAAAATAAAATCTAAAATACTAAATAGTATTTGAGATATTTGTTTCGCCAAATAATGCCCACCTCTGTTTCCTAGTTCCACCCAGCCAATTTCTTCATAAATGCATAAACACCCGCAGTGATAACCAACCGTGTACAACCAATTAGGCCTCTTCAGCGAGATTTTTTTGCATGATCCATATAGGTATTCTAGGGAATGGCTTGGAGATCTCGGCGTAGCGTAGAGGCGAAATGGATCGCCAGTTAGGAATTAATCCGTTTGTTCGCCTGTTGAGCGAGTGAACTCGAATGTTTCGTAATGGAGTATACGGGGGTCGGTTACGTAGAATTTCACGTATTGTCGCGCAAGAAGTTGGGCCGGACGATGAAGGGGCTACCCCATGACTATACATAGGTCTTTTCGCTCCGAACTCGTCCCGAAGCCTATGCAATTCACCTCTCGCGCCCACTGAGAGCACGTGAAAGAGAGTGAGAGAGAGAGGGAGAGAGAGAGACATGATGCCAGCGAGGAAAGGAGGGAGAGAGAGATAGAGATAGAGCGAGAAAGAGAGAGCGAGAGGAAGAGTGATCGAGTCGGCGGCGGCGGTCGGCGCCTTTTGATCTTGCCTGTAATCCCGTCGGGCCCCGCGGCCTGACTGACGTCATGAAAGGTGTCCGAGAGCCATACATACGCGACGAACCCATCTAGGTGTGCGATGTATGCTGGTGGATATGTCCTTACGGCCCATTGGGATCCCGGTGAGGTAGGGGGATGTAAATCTTGAAGATTTGATGAATGACGAAACGGGACTACTTTGGCTACATCGAGAACGGGCAGAGAGAGGAGTGGTTCGGCGATGTCCCTTTTTTAAAGCACACTCCGTGGCAATTAGCAGAAGTTTTCATAGCAGGTGTTGCAAGGGGCCCCGCGTAATGACAGGTTCATTACAGTGTTTCGTCGATTATCAATTTTTCTGAAAGCCGGACGGCATGTTTTCAATGGAATTAGCGTGCTCACGTTGTTACCTTTCTCTTCATTATCTCCGTTCCTCCACACGATAATGCTCTTGTGTCGGGATCAATTTAATCAGCGATAAATCGATCCCGCGATTGCTATTTTGAATCGGGTCGAACGCCTTTCCGACCTACGAGGTGTCGTATTCTAGGGCTCTTGTCGGGGAACGGTTCCCCGAGCAACGTGTTCGAAACAATGCTTCTTTATCGCATCCAATCACCTCCGTACGTCGTAAACTTTATATGTATCATAGCATAGTTTGCTACGAACTTCCGAGATTGCGTAATCCTTTACTACCGCAATGCCAAATCACCGGAAACGTACGAATTCGAGGCAATCAAAGGTCAGATGCTAGGGGTGCGTGCATATTAATTATACCGTCCACCATTATTGCGGTATATCTATTTTATTTTGTATAACATTTGTCTATACGACTGCTATTACGGTACATCTGTCTGGTACTGTCTGTTTTTTAACCGACTTCGAAGAAGGAGGAGGTTACTCACTTCGATCTGTATGTGCCTTTTTTTTCGCTTCTTTTTTTCTATGTATGTTCACCGATTACGCCGAGATGGATGGACCAATCGGAACGAAACCTTCTTTATTTTGTAGGATATGTCTCCCGATTGGTCCCTTGAAAACAAATTTTGTATTTTTTCATTCTTTTTTTACAAATTCTACTCGTTCCACTAGAAAGGGTGGAATAAAAAAATTTGATAAAAAAAAAATTAAACCAACTTTGAAAAAACGCAGTAAAAATATGAAATAATTTCCATTTAATTTATGTGAATACACAGGAACTTAAATACAATACAATCTTTTCGGAGGCGGCGCAAAATTGAAAATTTTTCAAGTGACGGATGTTGCTGATTATGATTCCATGGAATATGGTGAACTTGGAAATCAGTAGGTGGGAAGAGAAGATACATTAATATGTGAAAGCATGTAGAAGAATTTCAAGATTTTTGTAAATTCCAGTGTTGAAAATTTTCAATTTTGCGTCGCCTCCGAAAAGTTTATATTGTATTTAAGTTCATGTGTATTCACATAAATTAAATGGAAATTATTTCATAGTTTTTAGTGCATTTTTTTAGTGCGTTTTTTCGAAGTCGGTTTAATTTTTTCTTTGTTTCTGTGACATGTTCACAAATATTTTATGCGAATTTTATTTATTTTATTAAACAAATTCGACAGTATTTTATTTGAATCATATCACTGATGCGGCATTTTATTTGAATCATATATCAGTGATGCGGCATTGGAAGTAAATAAATAGATTACGATTACTACCAACAGGTTTTAGATTTTCAAATTACGACATCGTTAGATAGGCACCTTTCGTTAGCGTGGAGGCAATTGTTCAATATTCATGTTCTGTTCAACCATCGAATAAAGAAATGATCATTATAGAAATTTTTGTATTAAAATTACCTTCGATGATGCCTTTAACCTTCATATGTTCCGCAGGGTAAAGATTCACGCGTTACCTGATCTAGATAATTATTACTAAATGTTTCATTTTCTTGGTTTGTGTTGGAAGTCGTATTTCAGTGAAATGTGAAATCATAAGTAAAACACAATTCGTTGTTCTAAGCTTGCGAAGCGAAAATGAGTAAAATATTATCCCGAGATCTTTCGTGCAACTATTTTTAAAGGACGTATGACGGTTAAATTGTTATCCTTAAAAAGTTTCTACAAGTAGTTCGTATAAAGTCTTCTACAAGTAGTTAGTATAAAATGGGTATAAATTCCGGCAATGATTATTTCTATCTTTATACAATAAAATTGACTTTTCGCAGTAGTTATAGTTAGACAGCGGATCTTTATGCAAGATAAAAGTTTTGTACCTGAATTGTAACAAACTGGAGTGAAGTGGAAGTTTTATTTTCTTTCTTAATATGTTTAATAGATTGAAAATAATGTGACAGAGTACCTTTAAACTTTGCTAATAGTTTGATACTTTTTTAAACTACACCTGCTCATATTTGCCATACATGCATAAAATCCGCTGTCTAGTTATAGTAGTAGCAGTCATAGTAGCAGTAACGAAGTTTTCTTAAATACAAGATAGCTCAGATGGGGGCGATGAATGTAAAGTGTTGGTAACTTTACTTTACTAGTAACCGGACTATAATGAGTTGATCGCGTTGTGAGAGGGTTGACTACAGTATCATGAATCTGGTAAATTTTGTTGAATCATAAAAATTCAATAGAGAAAAATTTACATTCAAAATATATGTAGATTTGAAAGAATTTACTTAATGATATTGTTCGATTGGAATGTTATGATACAATATATTCTAGTATATCCTGGTATATTCTAGTATACATATGTTTTGTGGTATATTCTTGTATACATTTTCCACTATACTTCAGTATGATGTAGGGTAGTTTAGTAAATTCTGGTATATTCTTGAATATTCTTGATAAATTCTTGTATATTCAAATATGTTCTAGTATGTTCTAGCATATTCTAGTATATTCTAATATATTCTTGTATGTTATTGTATATTCCAGTATATTCCAGTATATTCCAGTATATTCTTCTATATACTTTCATATTCTTGTGTGTGAATTCAAATATATTCTAGTATACTCCAGTATATTCTATTATATCTAGTATATTCTAGTATATTTCAGTATAATCTTGTGTATTTTAGTCAATTCTGGTACATTCTGGTATATTTTAGTATATTCTTGTAAATTCAAATATATTCTAGTATATTCTTGTATATTCTGAAATGTTGTACCATATTTTAGAAAATTTGGTATATTCTTGTATATTATGGTATACTCTTGTGTATTCTAGTTTATTTCAGTATAATCTAGTGTATGTTAGTATATTCTGGTATATTTTAGTATATTCCTGTATTTTCTTGTATATTCAAATATATTCTAGTATCTTCTAATATATTCAGGTATATATTCCAGTATAGTCTGCTATATATTCCAGTATATTCTACTATACTTATGTATATTCTAGTATATTTTACCATATTGCAATACATATATTCTGTATCATGACACTGGTAACTTACAATAAGGCGACGCGACGTTACTGAAATATTTTCATTGAGGTTTACAATGAAAATGTCGATTCGAGAGGATTCACCTAATGATATTGTTCGATTGGCAAGCATGGTACGAAATATGTATACGGTGCTCCTCTGTTTTGTTGCTGTATGAGAACTTAGTGGGGAAATTCACCTAAAATATAGCACCTCCGGGAATTTACAGAAAAAAACACGTGCCCTGGCAAATACATGCGCAAAACGCATGTAGAAATTAAATATTACCGGCGATTTTTATGCAAACGGTCCTTCATGTAAATATGACATGGTCGTCGTTGTCCCGGCAAAAGCGTGTCTCGAAAAGAGGTAGTTTGCATGCGAGAATTTTCAGGAGAAGAGATTCGCTTAGGTAAACCCCTTACCCGACTGCATTTTACTGCTTAACGCAAAACCGGACTCGTAACTCGTAACACTTACTTTTCGTAGGGCCCGCGATCTCTGTCTTACGTAAAGGCTTCTCTCCCTTAAGGAGTCGTAAGGTGGACATCATAAAAGGGTACAAGACCGTCTACTCCACCGAGACGCATCTCATTCTGCTTCTTCCCTTCTTCTGGCGTTTCGTCCTTTCGAGCCTCTCACAGAGAACTCGCCGCTCCTTCCTTTCCGGGAACTTTTTCCCCGCAGATTTTGCTGCTGCTCCTGCTGCTTGTGTGACGTCGTTTGTTTAACTTGGCGATTATAATTAAGTTAATTAAAAGGAAGACTAATTACCAGTAATTAGTAGTAGGGCTCGGAGTGACACGCAAGGTGTCGCTTCTGATTTTTTTCTCGTCCGTCTCAGGAAAATATATCCTCTTTTCTGGTCCTGTCATCTTGAGCATGAATTTGGAAGTCGGCCGTATAAACTATTAATGTTTTCCAATTTTTGCGTAATTCTATAGACTTTAGGCGCGTTTTAGTGTACTCAAACAAAATATTTTACAAAACTTTCTTGGGATGTTAAGAAACACAATAAGCACGCAGAAATAAGTAATATAAATATTTACAGTTGTTAAAATATGTATGTTAGGAATCGTTTGAAGGTGGAATTAAAGAAATTAGTAGGTACTTTTTTATTGCAGTAAAATAACTTTAAATTCTTTAATATTTACAGAATCTTCAATATTCTTTTTCATCAATCGATTTTTTTACATTTTCTGAATATCTAAAAATCGTGCGTAAGCTATTTGTTTCCTAATTTGGTTACTTCGGCATATAATTCTATAGATTTTAGTTATATACCGTTTTAATCTACCGAAATAAAATATTTATCAAAACTTTCCTACCGGGTGAAACAGCGATGTATTACGGTGACGAAAGAAATGATGGCATTGTTTGAAGAAATTATTTATCTTACAACTTAAGAAACAAAAGGTGTTAAATTTTGTATTACATCGCTCTCTTTCTAATAAATAAATGCCATAAAAAACAATAGGCATCTCTGTAATATATTTTCTCACGTTCATTCTGTTATATCAATTTACCAAATGCTCCTATATGGGACAAATTGTAAACGTTCTAGGATATTATTCAGAAAAATAATTTTAATTCGAAGCTTCTTATGATAATGGAAACTTCCGATATGACAGGTTATTGTTAGACTGCGGATTTTTATGCAATTTTGAATTTTTGCAGATTTTTAAGAAAGTGGAGTCGAATAGAATCTTATTGTCAGTGGCAATGGCCTTTGTAGATACAAAATTAATACAAATCGTACCAAATTCGATTGGATTTCGTATTCTAATATTTCTTGAAAATTTTCACACGCCATAAATGAATAAATTCGCAGTATGTACTAGTAAACCAAAAAGAAATCAAGTAACGTCTCCAATCACAAATATTAATTTTGAATCTATCTTGTCTAATTGTTTAATAATACTTTGAGTATCGTCTTCAGAATTCGAAGTTTTTAGTAAATAGATAGTTTACAGTTGACAATTTGCATTGCTTATCATCGTATTAGATGATAATTATTAGACTGCGGATCTTTATGCATTTAATAAGCAAAAAATGCTACAATATAAAATTCGATAGAATTTAGTAAGATATTCATATGCTTCTGGATATACAAAGACTGTTCCCATTAAAAATAGGATTTTATTTCAGGCCAATTTCTAAAAATTTGTCTACAAAATAGAAACATAGTAAAATTTAAAATAGCATAAACACCCGCAGTCTAGTCATGATTCTTTTAAACTTATCAAAATCCAATCCTTTATGCATTTCAAAAATAGCGAAAGTTTATAAATAAAATTAGGAAAAACTCTAATGGTCGGGTAGTACAACTTTGATCAAAATATGCTTTCTCATTGTGATTATGCTAAACCTGATTTTTAAAAGACATTTTCATTAATAAAGTAATGTATGCATCGAAAAATTGAGAACACATTATTACAAGATGGGTAGTTAATTAAATATTTTGCACCGTCCGTGTTTACATATTTCTAAAACGTTGTGATTCTCATACGCCATAAATGCATAAAGATGCGATGTCTAGATATTAACAATTGCATTCTAAAATAATACGAGCACTTTGGTTCTGCTTTCATAGCTTTACTAGATCATCCTTTCATTTATCCTTGTTTTCGCACACATTATTCGGAAGTGTATCATGTACGTTCTCGTTCTTTCGTTTCAGGACAAGGGCGTGTGAATCAACTCGGTGGTGTGTTCATTAATGGGCGTCCGTTGCCGAATCACATTCGTCTTAAGATCGTAGAAATGGCCGCAGCCGGTGTCAGACCATGCGTAATCTCCAGGCAGCTAAGGGTTTCGCATGGTTGCGTATCGAAAATCTTGAATCGATATCAAGAAACGGGATCGATTAGACCGGGAGTAATCGGTGGTAGCAAACCACGTGTAGCCACGCCTGAAGTTGAAGCGAAAATTGAAGACATGAAGAAACAGAATCCTGGTATATTCACCTGGGAGATTCGGGACAAGCTGATAAAGGTCTGTTGACATCGTCTGTATAATAGTAATAGCACGTCTCTCTTATTAAGTTATCGCACTTACGTGCAATCAGTGATGGACAGTGTCAACAAAGTCTTGATCTAACAATAAGAAAAACCCTCGGGTCTGTACTGTTTCTTAAATCCTGTGGTACTACTATTTCTTTGTGACCGCGCCGGACGAGGAAAAGGATAGCGCGTATCAACACGGATCGTGCTTAAGTACCATTCAAATTATATCGCGTTTAGTATCATGTTAATCAGAAAAATATAAATGTATATCATAGTAATAGCACGTCTCTTTCATTAAGTTGTCGCACTTACGTTCAATCAGTGATGGGCTGTGTGTCGAATGCTTGTGTAATTGAAATACAGTAAAGAGTCTTGATCTAAGAAAAACCGTCGTGTCCGAGCTGTTTCTTAGATCTTGCGGTTCTACGATTTTTCTTTGCGTCAACGTTCGTTCCCAATCACGGCGATTTTTCACAGTGACTCGTGATTTTCTGTTCTTCGCGCAAGTCACAGAGCCATAACCTGACAAAATTGCGAGTTATACGCATTTTTATCAAATTTATTAGATTTGTAAGACGTTTCTCAAACTATCATTTGCATTTCCGATAATTGTTAAGTAATACACTGGTGTTTTGTAAAATTTTATACATAGCATATATATATATACATAAAAGAAATTATCTGCACTTGTGTATTATAATTTTTTTATTTTCTAAATACATACGTTATACATAAATATACAGAAAACGTAACGTAATTTTAAATTTATAGATTTAAAAAAATCACTATCACGGCGTGAATGAAGTTGAAATTACGACCGTGAGCGTGATTCTGCGAACACTGTGATAAATCACGGTTAGTTTACATACCGTCAATTAAACAATTAAATTCCATTCAAATTATATCGCGTTTAGTGTCATTTTAATCAGAGAAATGCCACGAATAAGTTGGTGAAAGTCTCATAGAAAAATAATGAAAAATAAAGAAGTTTTATATAGATATAACCGACCCTGTATAGGATTATGCGGCACGTTTACACTGCTCAGCGACCGAGTGGAGGGGATAATCGTTTTCCGTAGATCGTATGGTTTCTGTTTTCTTTGATCAAGGCTTTACTGTACTTCTATTAAATACATAAATCAGTTCTGTTAACGAATACATTTTGTATTCAATCGTGTTATAAAATGTGAAATACTTTTGTAATTTGTATTCGAGAGCTCATCGAATATCAAATATTTTTACAATAACTAGTACTTCATATTTTCGATCCTAAAACATGTTCCCTTATTTATTATGATTACGTATTACTTATTTATCATGGAATATGCTTTGATAAAAAGAAGTTGACAAACGAAATGACATCACTTTAAGGATGTTCTGGAGGTAATATAAAAACGCAACAACATTTTTTAAAATTTGACAAGATATAATTCTTACTAAATTAATGCAATTATCAAAGTTTGTGTGGGTTCGATTCACTGCACCGTTTAAGAATTATAGCAACTTAAAATTTGCGTATTTTAACACGTCTTCTTATGGAGAATTCATAAAATTCCACTTCAAACCCTATTTAAACCTTGAAAAAACGCAACTAGAAACTCTAGTTTTTTTTTATATGTAGTAAAAATTATGTAATTAATTATGTTTAAAATTTATTAGGATTCACTAAATAGTTACAGAGCAAAAAAATTATAAACTGTTAGAAAACGTCAAATTTATCGTGTTGTCTCTCACTAGCATGGAAGCGCGACAAGTGTAGACCACTGAATATAGCTACAGAGAGTACAGTATTCGCAAAAGTTTAAAAATTTCATTGCCAATATATTGATGGATTTCGAATTTCTTGTACTTTTGTCTCCCATTGTACCTCCAGAACATCCTTAAGACGAAAGCTATTAAACTAATATCTTTTTCAACATTTGATATGTATAACAACCTAATCGAATGAAAAATAATTATTCTAATATTAGTATTTTTAATTTCTATACTAA
The DNA here is from genome assembly GCA_028455605.1 of Lasioglossum malachurum. Lineage (NCBI taxonomy): Eukaryota > Metazoa > Arthropoda > Insecta > Hymenoptera > Halictidae > Lasioglossum > Lasioglossum malachurum. Next base: position 21,592,664 of record CM052313.1, read on the forward strand.
CTAGTCCAATGTGGTTCTGCCAGCAGGACGGTGTCTGTGATAAGGCTTCAGCGCCGTCAGTGTCCAGTATATCGAGACTTCTCCGCGGTCCTGCAAGTCAAACTCGGCCTGGTGACGATCCTCGCAGGAATCATTCGATCGATGGAATACTTGGTGCGTCTATTTCCTCGTATTAAATATATTTCATACTTGTATTTAGGCAACAGAAAAAAAACACCAAAAATTCTAGAAGTATTTAAAAATACCTTTATATTATTTTCAACCTACGTAACACATTTAGAAAGAAAATCTTTGTTATTAATTCTCAATATTAATATTAATATTTCAGCGACTCTTTATGCAAAACAGAAATTGTTTGCATGAGTTGTAACCGACACAGGACACAGGAACCAAACAGAAGTTCTTTTTCCTCTTTTGTAGTTTCATTGAGTTGTAGAAACTGTGTTAATATTCTCAAATTCTTTTAATCTTTCTACTATTTGAAATGACATGCACCCATTTTTATCACAAATGCATACAATTTTCTTATTCCTGTTTCATAAAATAAATTGTATTGATTTCACGTGGTTTTTACATGCACTCGTTACTCGTGTTAAACAATATACAGGGTGAGTCATCTAACGTTTACACCTCAAATATCTTTGTTGTTTCTAAAGATACGTAAAATATGGTAAGAACAAAGTTGAATAGTACAATGGGGCTGACATGATGCAAAAAAAATTTTGTTTTTATGTCATTTTTTTAGAGATATCTCAAAATCACCTTGACTTTTTTAAAATGGATGTCCTATTTTTTATACAATAGATCGATAGAGTATTAAAGTGTTGACCTTCATATGACCTAAACCTAATAGTTAACGAGATAATATCCAAAGAATATAGAAAATTGCTTGGATAATATCTCGTAAACTATTAGATTTAGCTCATATGAAAGTCAACACTTTTATATTTAAACTTTGATACTCTATCGATCTATGGTATAAAAAATAAGACATTCCATTTAAAAAAAGTCAGGGTGACCTTGATATCTCTCAAAACATGACATAAAAACAAATTTTTTTTGGGATCGTGTCAGCCCCTTTGTACCATTCAACTTTGTCCTTACCATATTTTACGTATCTTTAGAAACAACAAAGATATTTGAGGTGCAAACGTTAGGTGACTCACCCTGTATAAGTAGACAGCGCACCTTTATGCAAAATAAAAATTGTCTACCTGAATTGTGACGAACTGAAGTGAGATAGAAATTTATTTTATACAACTAAATAAAACTACAAAATAGGGAAACAATCTCCTGTTTGGATTCTGTGTACTTTGTCGGTTACAAGTTACAACTGATGCAAACAATTTTTGTTTTGCATAAAGATTCGCTGCCTGGTAATTATCTTTATAGCGTTCCTGGAATGTTGTGTGTGCTTCATGCCTCTGCATTTGAATTTGAATGGAAACGCTTATAATTGCCACTACAAATTGCTACGTCATTATTCAGAATAATTTTTATATACTACATACCTGTATACATAGAATCTGAGTATTCTAGGTCGGAAGAATACAATAAAAATGTATGTTCACTGATAAGAATACATATTTTGTCAATTATATTATATTCTTTCAATTATGTTCGCTGAGATACATAAATACTTGATACTTCAATTGGAGTAGTAGAAAGAGAAGCTGAATCAAAACTAAACATTTTCTTTGTCGTTCTCATTATTACTTACACGAGGTGTCCCACATAACTGTTGCCAAGATTTTTCGGGCAATTCCGGTAGCCAGATAAAAACACGTTTGCAACAAAATTAATTAGTTTTTAGTCAATTACAAAATGCAATAGAGAAAGGTTCAAAAAAGAAATTTGTTCATGAAAAGTGAAGGTCACCTTACATTTTTTAAACTGGCACTACATATTTTTTAGCACGAAAATCTTTATTTTGAATAAAGGTCCGCTGTCTTGTTATAAGCAGCGTATTTGAATCCTGAAACGGATAACAATAATTATAAAGTGAAATGACATATTTTCCTGGTCGCTTAATTTGTCGCAAAATAACGATTAAATTCATTAAAAATCTCCTTCTCTGATCACGGCGATGCGATCTTACAAATCTCGGTGAAATAATTAAAACCGGATTCACCGGTTCGCCGCTTAAAGAGATTTTCGAGAAGGATACGTACACTCAAAATTTGCGAACAGCGCCGCTGTTTTAACACCGCATAAACCATTAGGCGGGCGTAAATGAAACGCTCGAGGTAATCGAGCGATAAGCGTAATTATAGCGTGCAGAAACATTACGTTAATTGAGTTAAGGTAACCGTAACGATAAGTACTGCATGCATATTGGCAATACATATTTTCCACTGTACGAGAGAGCCGTGCGATTTTCAATTCCTAGTAGATACGTAATGTTCATTTTTGTAAGGTTAGGTCAGGTTAGGTTAGGCCACATTTCATTCGTATACCACTGATAATATTACCGTTTTATTTATTACTGTGATATTACCATATATTTTTCCCCAAGTTCCGACTAATTATATTGATATTAAAAAAAATTAAGGAAACACGAAACAACTAGTTACTAGAAACTACTAGTACTATCTGCAAATCACTTATGTTAGTATTGTATAATAAATATCCAGAGTTAGGAGCATAACTGATCACACACACTTTAAATCAGAATAACTTTTTCATGAATGTGTGTGTGTGTGGACCAAACGACTTCAATTTATCTGTAAGGATAGAAGAATTAGTTTAGTAAATGACGTCTAAAAAATATGAAGACAAAATACATTTGGTCGAAATTGTGAAAAACAATATTAAAAATTGATTTTTACAACTTCTTTAGCTGAATTTAGTTTTGTCAACTCGTATAAATTATACATATATACGCTCTGAAAATTTCATTGAAATTGGTTAACGGGTTTACGAGTTATAAACGATCAAACGTGGTAAAAATTGCAATTTTTCAAGACTTTCGGCCTTTTTACCAATTTTGATCGTTTATAACTTGTGTAAACCAATTAACCAATTTCAATGAAATTTTCGGAGCGCATATAATTTATACGAGTTGACCAAACACATCTTTTAAATTTTCGTTATTGGCCAGCTAAAAAAGTTATAAAAATCAATTTGTACTATTGTTTCTCACATAATTGTTAGACAACGAATTTTATGCATTTATGACAAAAATGAGTAGGTGTAATTTAGAAAAGTAAAACCATTAGCAAAATTTAGAAATACTGTTACATTATTTTCAATCCATTAAACATACTAAAAAAGAAAATAAACTTCCACTTCCCTCCAGTTTGTTGCAGTTCAAGTATAAAATTTTTATTTTGCATAAAGATCCCTTGTCTAATGATCAGTTATTCTCTTAGCTGTATAGTACCCATCGATAAACGTAATTAAAGAATTGTTACTGTACACATCATTGATTTTGCTGATAATATCGCAAAAATAAGTACGGATTAGTTGAACTGTAGGGAAGATAATGAAGTAACTAATTGTGAGGCATTATTATTACATGAAACACGATACAGAACGTAAAACAATCGCAGAAATAAACAAATGATAATAAAAATTGGTTTTTACAACTTTTTTATTTGGACCAATTACGAAAATGTTAAAAATATGTTTTATACATAGGCTCGTATAAATCATATACATTCTGAAAATTTAATTGACATTGGTTTATTGGTCTACAAGTTATAAACAATCAAAGGTGGTAAAAATTGCAATTTTTCATGTTTAGACTGCGGATCTTTACGCATTGGCTTATGGCTTATAAGAATTTTCAAAAAATGCTGTAGTATTGCCAATGAAAATACGATTTTATTTGGTCCGACTTTCTTAAAGTTTGTCTACAAAATTGAAAATTGCATAAAAATTCGCAGTCTGTTCACGATGTTCGACCTACAACTGCCTGCATATTTGTAACTTTTGAAAGTTTATAACTCGTAAACTCATTAACCAATTCCAATGAAATTTTCAGAATGTATACAATCCATACGAGTCTACAAAAAAAATTGTTTAAATTATCGTTATTAGCCCAGATAAAAAAGTTACAAAAATCAATTTTTACTATTTATTTTCACAGCTCCGCCCAAGTGCATTTTTTCAACATAATTGTACGTATTTTAATGCATTATAATATTTTGCTATTTTCATGTAATAATTTTATTATTTCAGTAATATGATAATAAATATAATTCCACTGCTTTATTTTAAATTCAATTAATGTCCATTTTGTATTAATGTCCATAATTAATAGCCATTTTTTCACATAGTATTATGGAGTTGCTATGTTATCGATGCTACGGAATTTATATGTACATATTTATTTAAACGTTGAACGCTGTGATAACAGTGTCAAAGAATAAGAATTTTCGCTCGCTGAAAGCAGAATAATTTGGAGGGTAGCAAGAGATTAACAAAAATATAGGCCCGGTCGGTGGATGCAAAAGGAGTCGCTTGGTTTTTTATTTATTAGCAGGAGTGGAGTCCGCGAAGAAATATTAGGCGTCCCGTGGCGCGTAGATGTGTCGAGTTTATTACCATGTCTGGAAGATTTAGTTTTGATTAGATGTACCCCGGGAATTGCAACCCGATCTAATCTTTGGAACGCGATTATGGTCACAGCCCACCTGTTGATCACTTTCAACTATTCGTTGAACAGATTTCCGCTCTATTGTCACTGAAATCGTGTCAGTCAATTTGTCACCGATATTACAGGGTGATCGCGTCATTACTAGCCAGCCTATTTTTTCCATCTTTTGTGGTTTGAAGAAAACGAAAGACGAAAATATTAGGCTGTTGTTTGCAAGCGATGCAATGATGTCTGTAATTTTTTTGGTAGAAATGAAGGTGAAATTTCATTACTAGCCAACATCTTTCTCGAGAGCTATTCTCTGATTCGAGAAGAATGAAAGAAGAAAAAGATATTTTCTGCAAGCAATGCAATGACGTCTGCCATTTTTTGTTAACTGCATTATTTTTTAAAAACGAAGGTGACCTTCAATATTTAAAATGGATTGCTATGTATTTTTTTATATCATGTGAAAGCGTCTAGGATATAATGATCAGTATCAGGATCACACAAGGTCGGAAATCGTAGAAATACTTTGAGTACCTCCTGCGAATGTATTCACAAGTATTTTTCATTGACCGACTCTCCTAATTCCATTATTTATTTGTCAATTACGTTGCTTTTCATGTCGTTTACATTTCTGCACATGTTCTGCGAAATGTTTCTTCCATTTGTGACCTTGTATGACCTTGAAGATCAGTGTGTCGTACACGAATGAATTCATTTTGACACAAGCTTTTAAATGATATAAAAAATTCATGGCATTCCATTTTGAAAATTGAAGGTTACCTTCATTTCTAAAAGAATAATGCAGATAACAAAAAATCTCAGACGTCATTACAGTGCTTGCAGGAAACAGATTTCATTTCCTCTTTTATTTTTTTTCGTGTTAGTATATTTTCAAAAAAGACGTTGGCTATAATAATGACGAGAAACGGCCTGTATTCATATGTATTACACAAAATTGTGGTAACGTAATTTCGGTAGTAAGGAAAATGAACTTGGCTACAATTGCTATGCTCCTACAAAAGCAATTAATTTTCGAGGAGTAAACCTATAACTAAAATAATATGAGCACGTTGTTCAAAATTGTGTAGTTGCATATTAGTAGACTGTGGATTTTAATGCAAAATAGAAATTGTTTAAATTAATCGTAGGGGACAGAAATTATATAAAAATGTACTTTTTCCGAAATCGAATCCAAGAGCCATATTATTATTTTAATTTAGCAATATCTAATTAACGATCTATTTGTTGATATAATCTTGTTAACTTTTTATAAATCGTATTCGTGTATAAATACTATGCTATAATTTTTGTATTTTTATGTTTACTAAAAATTATATTACATATACAGGGTGTCCCACATAAATGGGAACACCTAAATATCTTTCGTATTTACAGTCCTATCAGAAAACTTCAAAGGACAAAGTGACACTATTGCAGGGGGCAAATATAATGGTAAATAAAAAAATTTTTTATGTCGTGTTTTTTAATGAAAATTCAAGGTCACCGATGTTTTTTTAAATAGAATAGTATATTTTTTTACGATAGCATGATATACAATAAAAAACTGAATTAGACTGTAATTGTTATAATTAATTAAATAACATTTAAATAATTAAATAACAATAGACTGAAATAGACCTGAATAGGACTGTAAGTACGAAAGATATTTAGGTGTTCCCATTTATGTGGGACACCCTGTATAATTATATTACACATAAAACTTTTATTAATTAATTAATTGAACTCTTTCAAGTAAATTCAATTATTAGTAGACTGTGGATTTTTTAACGCAAAATAGAAATTGTCTGAACTAATCGTAGGGAACAGAAATTATATAAAAATGTACTTTTTCCAAAATCGAATCCAAAAGCCATTATTATTTTAAATTAGCAATATTCAGTTGACTATCCATTTGTTATATCTTATTAACTATTTATAAATCGTATTCGTGTATACATATTATCCTATAATTTTTGTATTTTTATGTTTACTAAAAATGATATTATATTATACAATGTGTACACATGTATAAACACAAAGAGATATTTAACAATTTTAATTGAAGTCTTTCAAGTAAATACAATTATTACCCAAAACTATAGTTAATTAACGTCTATAGTCGCTCGTACAAGGGGAAAATACATCAAGTAACAGACGCCTCGATTTCGCTGTTGTATTAATGGACGTTCAATTGGATGTCACGTCATGTTAAACGAAAAAGGCATTTCGTCGAATGCGCTTCTCAACAGCTGCCAAATCTCTCTGGGCACTTGTATTCTCTCTTTGATTTGCTGTCAGATCAATGTATTCGATTGGAGATTAAATGCACGCATTTATTACAATACTCAAATACACCAAAATATTTCAAGAAGAAAAGAAGCTGGGTTAGCGTAATAATTATTAGTTTTACACTTTTAAATTTGCTCGCGCGTTGCATGAATACATACATACATGTATGTAGATAATAACTAGACAACGGATCTTTATGCAAAATAAAAATTTTCTACCTAAATTGCAACAAACTGAAGCGATATAGAAATTTATTTTCTTGGTTAATATGTTTAATAGGTTGAAAATAATATAACAGTAACTAAATTCTTCTAATGTTTTTACTGTTTTAAATTATACCTACCCATTTTTCTCATAAAGGCATACAATCCGCTGTCTTACAAATTTACAAGTAAATATAGATATTATATTTGATAAACTTATTGTTAGATGACTCGAATATTTAGATTTTAATGAACCTTAAAGATAACTCTCGCAAATTCGTGTTTTTTCTATGTTCCTTCATACATATATTGAAAATTAAATTAAATACAAACGCATTGTAACCGTGAAAATTCAGTTTTTTAAACAACACATTTTTAACAAATCTGTTTGGCAGTTTTATACAGTATGTTGAAAACTTAAAAAAAATATGTCGTTTATTGAAAGCATACAGAAAAATTGAAAAACACAAAGTTACTTTTTCTTAAATTTCTATCTGCTTCACATTCATGTGTTATAATTAGACTGCGGATTTTTATCAACAGAATTGAGTACGATTTTTATTTATTTTGGATCTGCAAGTGCTATACTAGACTCCGGATTTTATGCATTTATAACAAAAATGAGCGAGGGCAATTTAAAACACACAATGAAAATATTAAAAGACTTTAAAAGTATTATTATTGTATATTATTTTCATCATATTAAAATTATTAATGAAGAATATAAATTTATATTTAGCTATTATACCAATGAAAATAGAATTTTATTTGGTACCACTTTCTTAAAATTTGTCCACAAAAATTTAAAAAAACTGCATATACATCCGCAGTCCAGTTATAATGAACAAATGATTTATAACCATGTTATATTCAATCAATAGTGAATTATTTTGACCATTACTTCATAGATTCTACACTTAATAAACATATGTACAATATATATTGATTCGTCGTTTTCGAAGGAATAGACTAAATTATAAAAATTATATGCAATGTACTGTGTTATGTTCAATAGTTTAATAAATCAATTTCTTTTGTTCAAATCTCAAACCAGCTCTGATTTCAAAAAAGTTAATTTTGAAATTAATGGTTTTCCTACATTTTATTTAAACTCAAACATGACTTTGCATATTACTTAATGGATCACTTGATCCTGCAGAAATTATTGAAGAAATTTCATGACGATGCAATAAAGTAGAAAGTATTAAATGTAGACATAAGTTCTTTCCAATGAACTTTACACTTTACACAGTACAGTTATTCAAATAGAAACATTCTACCAGACTTGTACGGTTTAAAATGGCCAACAACAAAAACTAACGTCCAATATTTGAAATCCTTTAACGTAATCTCATAAATATAATAAAGTAGAGCAAAATTGGTTATTTATTGGTCGACGTAAATATCAATTAATCTTTTTCTTAACGCAGCTACCATTTGTTCGGGCTATATCATTTAAAATATTCCGTTCTAAATCAATTAATGATGCTTCAAAACTTTTCAACGAATTTGTTGGATCAAAAAGGTCGAGAGTTATAAACATCTGCCACCTAAATGCTAATTTTCTATTAGTCAGTTCAATCCGTTAGTTATTTATATTAATACAAAGATCAACGTTGGTTTCAAAGAAGTAGTTTCACAAATATATATGTAACAAATAATTAATGAGCATCCGATTTGCAAGTTATTAATACTGCTTTTTAGTTTCTTTTTAGTAGAATGTTGCTTCCACCTCAAAATCATTTCTACACGTAACAGTTTGTCTTATATAAGAGAACAAAAGTTGCAATGATGTATGAAAACCTCTATGTATGTACATACTATGTACATATACATGCATACAGTCCTCGACAAAATAATAAGACACCTAGCAAATTTTTAAATTTCTTATATTTTAAGGTGGAAAGTGTACACTCCGTTATATCCTGAATACTACATACTATCAAAGTAAACACGCAATATCTTAGGATTGTATCGCATAGCATAGCAAAATTAGAGAAAGATATGTGAACACGGACTGACATTGCTTCGACAAAAGTATAAGACATTTGGCTTATTTTCCACTCACGTGACTTCTAATCATTAAGTGTTCTATTGCGAACGTATTCAGACGTTAAATCTTGTGATTTTCTTACAGTATAAGTGCATTTATTACAACGAAAAATAAATAATGAGTCAAGGAAAGCAGTTAGATAAAAGTGAGGTCGAACGAATCGTTCTGTTGCGCTCGGAAAACTACAGTATTAATAAAATTGCGAAATTATTAAACGGAATTAGGTGTGCGATATACAATGTGTTAAAAAATCCCAGTGCTTATGGAAAAACGAAAGGAAGTGGAAGACCTAGCGTTACTTCCGAACGTGATGAACGTGCAATTTTGCGTGTTGCGTCGAATTTTAAGGACACAGCAAGACAAATAGCCGAAGAAGCAGGTGTGAAAACAAATTTAAGAAATGTACATCGCATTTTACAAGGAAGCAAACACATTAAACGGAAGGAAATAAAACAACGGCCACCCTTAATGGAGAAACACAAAGCAGCACGACTGAAGTTCGCCTGTGAACACGTCCACTAAATGAAAAACTGGAAAAAAATCATTTTCAGTGTCGAGTAAAAATTAAATCTAGATAGTCCTGACGGCTGGGCCTACTACTTTCATGATTGCTGAATGGAAGAACTCCATTTAAGTTGCCGTCAAATGGGT
>CM052313.1:21602547-21615516 GCA_028455605.1 Lasioglossum malachurum
AAAAAAAGAAATTAAGAAAATGTATGTCATGTTTGATTTTATTATCAATTATTATTATCGGCTAAACCACTGGGCGTGACAACAGTCTGATTGAACAGTCAGACTGTCATTCCTGACGTCAATCACGAAGGACCTTACACCTATCAGTCAGACTGACAGTATTGAATGAAATTGAATGACGTAATTTTATAACAGTTGACATTAAGACACCAAAAAGTGCGTATCTGGCGCAATGTCAATGTCAAATAAAGAAAAAGCCTGTTTGGCCATTATCCTGGCATTTGCAGCAGGAGAAAAATGAAACGTACAGTGTGGATGAAAGAGTGGTTTAAAAAACGTGATCAGTACGGTCATTTAAATTTGCTGCGTGAAATGTCAGTATCCAATGGCTTGGATACTTTTTTTTAGTTTCTTCTTTCTAATTCAAATTCAAATTCACATTCATTCTCCATTTTTACTTGTAATGACAATACAAAACGGTTGCCTCTACACCAGGCATGTCCAGAAGTTGATCAATCGAAGGCATTCTCAAGGAATATCCGTGGAATACTCCCACTTCTCCCGAGAAGTATTCCTTGAGAGTGCCTCCGATCTCCGATCGAGCAACTTCTGGACTGTTCTGGACTCTGGACACCATCATTCAGAATTCAGACTGTTAGCCTCCCCTCCACTTCCCGTGATTGAAGCTCGGATTTCCAAATATCTGGAAATCCATCAGTCCACTTCATCAGTCCGTCAGTATTAACCTTACACGATCAATCAGAATGACAGTCACGTCAAAGATTGATATTCCGATTGTCCGTGTAGGGGACGTCTTAGACACGTTTAGACTAGTGTTTACGTAGTTATTCTTAGTTGTGAAAGTTACTCGCGAGAGGCAAGATGAAACCACTTAGTGCAGACAAGAGGAACAGTATAATTTCATTGTGCGATAAAGGTTTTCCATTACGGCAAATTGCAGTCAAATGTGATGTAAGTCATACGATAATTGCAAAAATTAAGAAAACCTATGGAAGTACGTCAACTTCTTCAAGAAACGGTAGGCCGCGACTGGTTTCTGATAGAGCTGCACGTGAAATTGCACATCGTCTTCGGTCTGAAAGTCATAAAACTTCAAAAATCGCGGCTCAAGACATTGGAATAAATGCAAGTGAATGGACCATTCCCCGTTCCTTAAAGAGAATCAGATTGAAAGCGAAAGAAAAGAAACGCAAACCAGCTCTTTCAGTAAAAACTATTAAACCACGACAAAAATTTGCTCATACATACAAAGAGTGGACAACAAAAGACTGGAAAAGGGTTATATGGCCTGACGAAACAAAAATTAATAAATTTGAATCTTATAAAAGGTCCTGGTACTGGACTTCATCCGGAAATAGTAATCAAGCAAGTAGCATAATACAAACTATGAAGTTCGGGGGTAGTTCAATTTTGTGTCGGGGTTGTTTTATTCATAAGGGTGTTGGTCCTTTAGTTCGGATAGAAGGTATCATATGCAAAGAGCATTATTTAAATATTTTGAAAAATAATTCACCTTCTGTTGTTGATTCTATTGAATTTCCTGAAGATGAAGTAGTATTTCAACAAGACGTGTTTCTCTCGTTTTGAATTCACAGACAACTCAATTTTATGTTTATGTTTATGAGGATGTTTCCTTATACGACGATGACCAATCTTCGAAAATGCAGAAATCTTGGTGGCAAGATGTTTTAACAATGAGTGTTCATTAAAATTAATTTAAAACTTGCTCACAATTGCCATCGGTGAATACGACCGCATATGTGATTAATGCCACACGAAGAATGTTCTTGTTTTAGGCCTATTCTATTAAATAGTGTTACTTTCTTTCTGTAGTAATTTTGTCCCATGACTTTCTACAATTTATACTTCTTTTCTGGAAAGAACGTAATAAACAAGTTTAATTTTGATCACGCGACATGCGTGTACAATAATACCATGTTCATCATTGCTACTAATCTTTTTCTTTTTCACCTCTTATTCTTCTTATGTATAATTCATAATTATACTGTACTTTTTAATTGTGTTTCAATTTTAAAATCGAATCACATTGTGATTTAATTGAATAAGAGATCAGAATTACATATTACATTGTAATTTAATTGAATAAGAGACCAGAATTACAAATTACATTGTAATTTAATTGAATGAAGCGACTAAACTTCGAATTACGAAATAATTGAATACAACGTAATTGAACTACTTTGTAATTATAATTCGTGAAGTAATTCAACACAACTCTGTCGAATGCTAAGGGTTAATATTGCAATCGCGCGCTCAACTCTTTCCTTACTCCAACAACCAGGTCTAATCTGTTCTCGGTAGAAAATCTTGATAGTGACCTACCTGCTCTAGGTAGATAAATATGTTAATAAAAAAATGTAAGTCGAATTTGGAACAATAGAAAATTCTAGTCAGTGCAATTCCAAATACGAAGATTCTGTAGTGTCTTTAAACTTTAAACATTTGAACTTTATGCTTTTAAACTATATATACTTCAAGGTGTTTTAGCAAAGAATAGAACTTTTTTGTGTCTTGAACAGCCTAAACACGCATTATACGTCATTGGTGTCTTTCTACCATCGTTTGTAATAACTAGACTGCGGATCTTTATGCATTTATATTTATTACGAACCAGGGCCGCGAGCAACACGAGTGGCCGGCGAAGTGTTGTTACTCTAGGAATACGGCAACAATTTGTTAGTTAAAGGTACGCGGACGAATCCAATGTGGAATTGGGGAGCCGCTAGGATTATAGACAGCGAGCGAAGAACCTGACGCGAAGTCAGGGAGCCTCTAGGAATGAAGTCAAACGCAGACGAACCCGATGCGAAACCGGGGAGCTGCTAGGAAGTTGTAGAACAACGCGGACGAACTCAATGTTAAATTGGGGAGCCGCTAGGAGGTTGGATAACAGCACAGACGAACCTGATGCGAAATCAGGGAGCTGTTATGATAGTTAGTAAGCCTCGTAACTAGTATAATTTAATGATACAATCCGAGCGGTAAGATTGTATCTTGTGGGGACGTTCAATTACTCGATTAGGATATTGGACAATAATTATGGGTTTAATGAATTTGCGTTAATTATCAAACAACACAAATATATTCTGATTATAAGAATTTCGTATTACAGTTGTGTAATTGTCGCGAATGAATTGAATTTGGAATAGAAAAAATTGAAAGAAGATGTGTATTACCTAAACTAAGATGCCTAATAGATTTTACACCGAACTCGCCGAATCTATACGATTAAATTTTGATTCGAAGGGGAACTTTAGCCCAATCTCACTGGTAGTTGACTTCCGAGATGCAGCACGACGCGACACGATTCGTGATTACGATAGTACTAGCCCCCGAGAGTAGAAATGCGAGGATTTATATACCCCTGCAATGACGGGTGGTACTTGTCAGTACCCTTTGGGTGAATATTCGTATTTTGTCAACGACCGTGCGTATGTTTAGGTCCTAAACTAAACTAAACAGATATGTAGATTTATCTAGGGTAGCTCCGTTCGTTTATCTAGGACGGTTCCTGCCAGAGATGATATTGGACACCCGTTCGTCATCCGTAACAAATGCAAGAATGTTATATTGTTGCTTTTAATATAACAAAGTCTTTAAGGGATGAAATCAATTTTTATGTTATTCCTGCTTTCTATAATCAATGGAAAACATTTTTATTTTGCATAAAGATCCGCAGTCTAGTAATAAAAACATAAAATACACTTCTAGCATCTTAATAATATCTTAATAACTATATGTATAACATATTAATATAATATTTTTCTTCACATAGATATTTATTTATAAGTGTTGTTTAACTCCGAAGCAATTTACAGTTTTCAAACGTAAAAATCGCGTTTTACGAATCGCCATGTTATGCGTATTACTAGCTCGTAAACATTCTTTTACTGCTACTAATTGCTACGCGCTTATTTGAATTTTATTACGTAACATACATAACTATGTTTTTTGTTTTAGGCGGCAGTAGCGGTGATGATTCAGATACAGAAAGCGAGCCAGGAATTGCGTTGAAAAGAAAACAACGCAGAAGCAGGACTACATTCACTGGTGAACAACTCGAGCAATTGGAAGCAGCTTTTCACCGAACTCAATATCCAGATGTTTATACCAGAGAAGAGTTAGCCCAAAAGTAAGTTTTATATATTTATTTGTTATTTATCTTCGCATTGAAAATAAGAGTAGGCAATATACTTCGATCAAGATACATACATGTAACTAATTTCAAGATTCAAAGCAATAACAAAGTTTTCAAAATACCTTTTACACGACTGAAGATCACTTGAAGGTCAACATGTTGCACATCGCTGTATTTGTTTTTTTTTATGAGCCACAAGACTGTTATAATGAAAATATGTAGTCTCATTAAAAAAAAAACATTGATGATCTTGAAATCTCGAAGAAAGTGACCATGAGAAATTTGTTTTCCCCATCACCGCATTTGTCCCTTCGAGCTGAATACTTTTTTTCTCTGTACTTCTTCCTATCATAAAAAATAATTGGACCACCCTGTATGTAAACATGGATTAAAATAGTTACATTTAAAATAATAAAGTATTATCATTGACTGAAATGAAGCGTTAACCAATGTTGTCTTGAACGCCTATTGAAGATAACGTTACACGATTCTTATTGTTACAGGACAAACTTGACAGAAGCTCGTGTCCAAGTATGGTTCAGCAACAGACGGGCTAGGCTTCGCAAGCAGCTGAATAGTCAACAACTGAACGCTTTCAACACAATGAATTTACAGTCGTTTCAGTCTCAGCACTACGGTAGTGCTGAAACTTATCAAAGCTATGGTCAAACGTCAGTAGCTGCAGCCGCAACAACCACGACTGGTTATCCTCAGCATTATAACTACAGCGAAAATTACTACGCCGCGCAGCAACAATGGCCAAGACCAACCGCAGAGAACTATGGGTAAGTTACCAATACAGATTTCTATTGCTTCTTCTTCTTCTTCTTCGCGCCAACGGTTTGATTTGTTGTAATTAATGCGATGAGTTACGGTGCACCATTGTAATTGGGTAAAAATTATGAGATTTAATGGCCAAATATTACACATAGATGCCTATTGTAGATACAATGGGTGTAGAAAGTATTGATACACTGATAAATTTCAAACAAAACTTTGAAATTGTTGTTTATTCACTATTTTTTCTGGAAACAATGAATATGTACATATTCTGAGAAGTTTATAGAATAGATACAATGCAAAAAAAAATGAACTTCTTGATTAACTTGCGAATGTAATAAGGAAAAACAAAAAATCGACTGAAATACACCAGCAAATAGTATTCGTGCCACTCCTTTATTCGAACTGCGTAGGGAACAGTTCTTAACGTAAACATACCATGTAAACATAAACAAATTGCGCTGTAAGTATGATTGATCTCAGTATATTTAGAGACTTTGTTGGCATCAATAGCCTTTCAAAATTCCGAAATATTCAAAGTTATCGTTGGAAAATGGGACGGAACGTGCGGAAACAACGATCGAAGAAAGAAAAATGATTATTAACTTGTACAATCATTGTAAAAGTTTAGCAGAAATTTCGCGCATTGTAAGTAGACCTCGATCTACTATACAAAGTTCAATTGACAAGTATGGGCTACGAAAAAGATACAAAATAGATCAAGAAGTGGACTTCCACGAAAAATAAATCAATAGTACTGGTAGAGTTATTATTGGAATGATAAAGACGAATCAAAGAATAAGTGCAATAAAAATTGTTGAACACATTAAAAATAATTTAAACATTGATGTATCTGCTAGTACTGTGAGCAGTTTTATACGCAATTCAGGATATCTCAGATATACCCGCAATTCACGGACGGGTGGCCCGTAAAAAATGTTTCGTAAGTGAAACGAATAAAAAGAAAAGATTGGAATTCGCAAATAATAATGTAACTACACCAGTGGAGTACTGGAATAAAGTGATCTACATGTCTGATCTATATGTCTGATGGACACTGTACCGTTTGGAGAAAAAAAAAATACACAATTGAAACCACAAAACTTAAAACCTACAGTCAAACACGGTGGAGGTTCAATACTTGTTTGGGGCTGTATGAGTGCAGCTGGTGTTGGCTCATTAGAATTTATCGATGAAATAATGAACCACAGGGTCTACATATATTGACATTTTGAAACGCGATCTTGATCCCAGTGCAGAGAAAATGAATATTAAAGATGATTTCATTTTCATGCACGATAACGTACGCAGTTCGAATTAAGGAATGTACGAATACTATTTGCTGGTGTACTTCGGTCGATTTTTTGTTTTTCCTTATTACATTCGCAAGTTAATCAAGAAGTTCATTTTTTTTGCATTGTATCTATTCTATAAACTTCTCAGAATATTTACATATTCATTGTTTCCAGAAAAAATAGTTAATAAACAACAATTTTAAAGTTTTGTTTGAAATTTATCACTGTGTGAATACTTTCTACACCCAGTGTATATTGAAGGGAAAACGATTAAATATATTACACCTTCGAATTATTTCATAATTGAAATTTGATCCCCTGGCAGAAATGATAATTATTACTACTTTGTTTTCATCACTTCGAAACTGCGAATGTTGTGCACTTGTCGTTTGCTACGAGCTTTGAAAGTTGATATAAAAATATAACATTCAAAAGAGGAAAGCATAATTATTGATTTTTTAACCGTGAAATTTGATTCTGATATCTTCTTCGAAGGATTGGTAAGATAATCCTTATAACTAATTTTATATTCCTACTTGAATGTATGTTATTTAAAATTGTGGCCCACGTGGTATGTCCACACCTAACCTTATTATATTGTTGTGATGTTTAAACTAAATATATATTATATAAATATTAATATAAAGACCCACAGAAATGACACTACCATCATTATACATATAATTTACTCTAATATTTAAAAAATTGTATTTTTCAATGGAGCTGAAACAACTTAGATTTGATGGTTTAACTGCATGACAGGTTGGGCTTCAAGATATATTAATACAAGTTTTTAATCTCATCATATACTAATATTTCGTGTGATTCAAAACTACCTTTCAAGTATAATTTATTACTAAACATACCAAAAACAACTAAAAAAATTACAATTTGCTAATACAACTTGAGAACAATATATAATTTTCAAGAAAAGAGAGAAAAATAGCGAAGTGAGGTAAACAACTATTAGAACATTAGAAAAATGGAAAGAATGAAAGTGTCTATTCGTTGTTTTCTTGGTAAAGGCCTAATTTTGCGGTGGAAGGTTCATCCCTTTTTGCGAAGAGAACAATTCTTGAAAAAATGGCACTTAATTCATGTCTTTAATTATTGACTCATGGTCGAAATGGGCCCAAGCTCCAAGGATTAACTCCCTACCGTATTTTAACGAGTGAGACTCGTCATGAAGATTTTAACAAAGCCTAAAAAATATAAATGTGATGCCTTTCTCTCTCTGTTTGGATAAAATACAATTTGATTCGTTTCTAATCAATATTTAAACATCCAAATAAATGTAGGCATACAAAGAATATATCCGTTCAAAAGTACGTGGACACTTTCTTGCAAGTATAATTTATTCTAATATTACCAAATTCTACAATTTAATTATTGATCCATTAGCGTGGCTTGCTGTCCTCTAAAAAAGAAAGACAATAATAATAATTATTGGTGAGATATCTAATGAATTATTATTAACTGACTAAACACTAGACCGCATAAAATTGAATAAAACTGATCAAAGTTTTATATAAAAATTAAACGTGTTGTCCACATATTTTTGAGCGGGAGTGCAAATTTTCTTGTCTCGCCTGCGACATTTTTAAGAACAAAGACGTTTTAATTACTGTAACTGTAAAAAAATGGTACGACAAGGGGTTAACAACGAATCTAAATATTAGGTACGTTCAACGTGTGAATTATTGTTTCACCAAACTGCCAACCCGTTTGATCGCGTGTTTGCTTAGAGTAATTCGCCAAGAGCAATACGTCAGCATTATGACAATAACGTAGATTTGGCTAAGTTTAAAAATAAATGCTAGACCCTCCACGAGGCGGGTCCGGCGTGGAAGAAAAGTGCACGTTGTCGAGGCAGAGATGCATTACTCGAGACGTTTAAACCAGTCGAATCGCTCACCAGAGGGGTAGCCACGGAAAGAAAAAGGAGAGAACGCCAGGAGGTATGCGGCGGAAAGAAAGAGTCAGTATCTACGAAGCTTTTGCTCGCAGAATCTTTCGAACAATTAATTCTGCCATTGTGGCGTAATAACAGGTTGGCGAAATGCTTGGCCTGCTGTACGGTGCTGTTACACGTGAAGTGTGGAGGCCACTTCGTTCGAGTGCCGCAGAGACTGCAAACGAAGAAAGTCTACGAGAAAGATGAACAGCGGGATCGCTAGTGAAATCGAAGATCGCGAAATTCAGTGACTTTTTGCTGAAAAACTTTTTCGAATCTATATCGAATCAATGAACATTGATTCCCAAATGTCCATGGACCTCGGAAATGCAGAAATTATACATATATAATACAATTTAATAAATATTATAGATGTAATAAATATTGAAAGTTGAATTTGATGCGATGCCCTGACGTTTCTATTTAATATTTTCTCTAGCTTTTTTTTTTAAATTGAAGTGCAGATTTTTTCAATAAGAAATAGTATCTTATATTATTAATTAGTAGTCTGCATAATATAATAAAAGTCAATGCTGGACTAAATGGAGAAAATTTTAGAAATTCTTTATAATCGGTAAGGGATATCTTTCAATTCCCAGGGAGTCTCACCTTCTAACAAATTGGAATATCTTTAGTAAATCTCCCTCTACATAATCGTGTAAAAATTATTTCCGCATTCGTCCGCCTATGCACATTATAGCTGTTTAAAACTGTTAATGTTACGTCGTGTCCCCATACGCTCTTTACGGACTACATTTTTATTCTCCGACCAAACTTCGCAAAGCGATGCGGAGTTCTTCTCAACGTACTGTTTGGATTATAGGCACTTGAATTGTTTATGCTATGCTGCAGATAAGCCTTCAAATGAGTCTTCGACTTTCGGTCAATTATCGGAGGAGCCTTAGGAAACACGTCACAAAGATTTTAAAGAATTTAGACACAAACATACGAGAAAATGAAGCAGAACATTAACAAATGGAGATATAATTTATAGATTGTTATTAACATCTGACCCGTACATATCAGCAATGCGAGTAAAATCGTTTAAGAAAAAAATGCAAAATTTAGAAATGAAGCTGAAGTATTAATAATTAAGTACAGAAAAGGCAGGCTTTGAAATGCATGAACTATAAAAAAATAATGCTAGACAAAACCATTTGAGAATGAAGACTGACAAAGTATAAACAAATATTATTTATTTACATTTCATGTTATTCGTTATATGCTATTATTGTTATATTATAAAACCGTTATTGTTATCACATTTTTTTCTTAACCTACTTATAACCCATCACTTGGATATTATTCATTTCAAATGTCATATCAAAAGTTATACAAAATATCACTAAATTGTTATGTATTATACATAATATTATAAATATTACAAATTATTATAAAAAATATCTTTTGACACGCTTGTCAGGCGGTTTCACCTTCTTGGTACTTTTTGTAAGAAAGGTTCCAGAAATTTACATTTTACTCGTTCAATAAAACATTGCATGTACGAAACGTAAATATAAAAATACATACTTAGTAAGTAAAGAAATGGTTTGGAAGATTGTATTTAAACAATTTTTTTTCGTCAAATATTATAGTTGAAATAAACATTGAAAGTTGGACATCTTAAGAAGAGTATTTTTCACGACAAAAATTGCTTCTCTTTGATGCGATGCCCTGGCGTTCCTATTAAATATTTTCTCTCGCTCTTCTTTTTAAATTAAAGAGCAGACTTTATTCTGATAAAAAGTAATATCTTCTATTACGAATTGCCGTAAATACACGATTTACAAAGTAACGCTCAATTCAGTAAGAAAAATTTGAGAATCTTTTTACTATTTAAAAGAGAATATCTTTCAAGATTAAGTGAGTTTGGGTTTCTAACAAATTGGAATATTATTAGCTTCCTTTAAATAATCTCACAAGAATCATTTCCGGCCGCTGACCACTTTGTAAGTTATGAATAGACTACGGATCTTTATGCACGTAAAATATGCAAAAAGCAAATGCAAATATGCACATAAAATATGCAAATATGCACAAAAAATATGCAAATATGCACGAAAAATATGATCAGAGCCAATACAAAGAGATATTTATCAGGTATGTTTTAATTAACAATTTATTTATACGGAAACACCATATAATGTGCGTTACAATAAGTTACTAGTAATTTTTCCATGTTTGTAACAGTTATAGTTGTTGCCGTTTATCAGTTAATATTTACTTATATTAATGTAATGGATGCATATTTATGTTTGCTCTAATAGCGTTGTAGTACATTAGTTGACACATTTTCATCGCTTAATATCCTTACGAGTTTAGATATTTCGCATAAACCAGAATTCTTTTTTACCACTGTATCTATTTTAACACAAATTTGATCATCACATTTACGAGAGACAGGTCTTAAATGTTCAATACAGTCCGTGAATATTTTCATTGAATTTGTTAAGGGTAAACCGACAGTTTCCAGTGTCTTCATTGTGGCTGGAAGAGTTTGCAAATGTACCTTTATAAACGTCAAATTTTGTGCAACTTGTGTCTGTTGCATCATATTCTGAGCTGTTGCAATTGCAACTATATCATCTTCATCAAAATCTTCAACTACCTATTTACAGAAACAATATAAACATTGTAAAGTAAGGATTTTACAGTTTTCGGATGTGTGTGTGCGTGTTAAGAAAAAAGAATAGTTGAATCTCTTTTGGTTTTATTAAAATTTTCACCATAAAATATTGGAGTCAAACAAATAGCAGTAAAATGTACTGAAGTTATATAAAAGAAATATGTAACATATATGTGCATATGCACATGGTAGAAAACGTATGCAATATGCAAAATAATATTTGCATACCGATATATGTAGTATGTACATAAACATCCGCAGTCTAGTTATGAATGATTATTATTGTGGATCGAGAAATTTTGTGACTCTTGAACCATAAGAGGTATCGGGTTTTATTTTAAAAAAAGCTGATGATACATACAATTCGGATTTTATTTTAAGCACGACTATATTGTATCAAATTAATCGCAAAAGAAGAGCTCCCCAATGATATACAGTTCAAAAGGGACGGTCCCTGAATGAGGTTATAATGATACAATAAAAGAATTATGAAACAGAAGGTTGCGAATATTAGTTGCGAACTTATACAATGGATGAAAAGAACTAAGAGAACTGAAGTATTATAATAATAGCATTTCTAATGTTTTTACTATTTTAAAGCACTCCTATCATTTTTGTCATAAATGCATAAAAAATTCACTGTCTACTTATTATCGAATATTTAAAAAATTGATTCCCGTTCGAGATCGCTAGTTTTCCATAGTTAAAATGGTTGAGAAGAACCAACTGAACTGAAGTATAAATTCGTAAGAATTCGTAGGGCTACCGAGCGTCGAGGTCGAATCGCTTCCGGGGTGAAAGAAAGGCCACGCCGTTGCAGGTTAAAGCTGGATCATCGCCATCGGCGAAGATTAGCCGGTAGCGTTTCATTACGGGGGCCGAAGAAGCAACATAATTGAGGACCACACAGAAAACGTGTCGGTGGGGCCCCGCTTGCTTCACCACACCGCACCACACCGCATCGAACCGATAGCTCTCTCTTTCCCTCCTCCGCTAACCTTTCTCTCTCTGATAGTCCTCCAATCTCACCTGTTCTCCCTTCTGTCTCGCTTCCCTTTTTTACTCTCACCTTTCTGCACTCTCTCACGATGTGTCTCATTCTAGGTCTCCGTTCCTTCGGTCCTTCTATTCACGATTCGCTCACAGTTTTCCGCGTTTCCTCACAATTTCAACCAGAGGCGGGCATTATTTTTGGCGCGAAAAAAATATTTAAAATACTATTTTAGATTTTATTTTGCTTAAAGGAAATAGTATTTTATTTGAACAATCTGAACCTCAATATATAAAATATTTCTATTTTAATAATTTGAAACACAAAGTAAAATATTTCTATTTTAATAATCTGAAACACAAAGTAAAATATTTCTATTTTAATAATCTGAAACACAAAATATAATATTTTAATTTTTTGCGTCGTTATACCTAATACTTTCAGAAATCGCATTCCTTATTTAATATTTCTTATTTTAGCAATATATAATTGAAATAAGAAATGGTACTTACTATAAGGAACTATATCATTGCACATATTTTCGTTTTATTTTTTTGTTTGATTGCTGCTATACTGCGTATATCGTATATCCACTTCAGTTCACAGCATGTGCCTACTGAGGTTTGTTGATAAACATACAGTGTATCTTATCACCAGGAACCTATTTATACTCGGAAATCTATTGAATGCGAACCATTATTTTGAGCAATAATATTTTTAAAATTGAAATTGAAAATAAAGACAAACTCCAAATATTTTCAATAATCTTAAAATAAAATACTATTTTCAAAAACATTACTGCCTCAAATAAATTATTTTATTTTCAAAGTTGTACAGACACTGTACAATAAATGGAATTATTTACTATTTACTATTTCAAATACTATTGTATTTTTTCCCCAGCTCTGATTTCAACATACAAGGAAAAGTATACTGAAAATATTCTAATTTGAAAAAATGTGGAACTATTTGGAACTCAAAAAATATTCCATGACAAAGGGAAATAACTATGTCAACTTTCATTAGTCCATTAAGAATGACATAATTAATAAACGACGGACTGTAATCCTAAATTTGAGGTATGCATTTTCAAGGTAAAAGAATGCTCTTCATTCTAGAAAAAATTTTTAGAAATATTGAGGT
>CM052313.1:21642856-21688016 GCA_028455605.1 Lasioglossum malachurum
TGAGACACCCTGTATAAATATATTATTCCGTATGGTTAAACGTAGTTAGATAATGACATTGTTACGCTCTGAATGGCATTTGTTGTAAGTAGAATTAATAGATCTTTCTCACGAGCCATAAAATATCATGCAGCGATAAATGCAAACGATAAAACTATACAGCATACGAAATTTATCAGCCGCAGTTCCTTTCGTGCAATTATTCCGCGGCATATTATCCTTATAATACTCGGGAGAGCGGAGTTACGGAAATTTCCTGAAAGGGACGTTCTTACTGAATCGTGCAAAACCGTCATAAACGCCGGAGATTTACGCCATATTTTAACAACCTCGCCTAACCGTTTATGTAAATGGAATGATTTTCAAAAACTCATCAAGTAGAAATTGAAAAGAGGTTGTATCGCATTGCTTTTTGCCTTTTAGTTATTATAATTATCAGGTTGTTGCATATGAAATGTCCGATTTTATAATGCAACTCTTATAAAACGTTTCGATCAAGAAATGCTGTTACAGTCTATTAGTTTATTATACAAAACTTCGAAGTACAAAGCTAATCCTTAACTCTAAATGTACCGCGACCGGTCAATAGACCGGTTCTAGATTTTTTTATTTCACAATTAATGAAATTGTAAAGATCCTTTCATAAGAAATGATTTAATAAATATCTTTATAAGAGCACAAATTATAATAAAAAATAAAACGCGCAAAAGATAAATAAATTAATTCTTGTCATTTTTATAAAGCAACCACGCGTCTGTTGCTTTTATAGCTCGGTACGTTTAGAGTTAATATCCTATGTTCAATTTTAATTTAGATGTATAATTTTACTTTCAAATAAAGTTTATTTTTCAACATGTGTCAACCAACGCGACTGTCGTGTATTCCTTTTATGTGTCTGGAAAAATAACTTTTATGTGATTTGTGGTCAAAATGTGGCGATTAATTAACTTACTATTCGTTGATGGTAAAAAAGGACTATAAAATCACGATAAATCGAGATTGTCTGTAATTATATCTTTAATTTACTATATTGATACTATTATTGCATTATTTATACTCTTAGTTTATTAATATTTCAATTGTCTTATTATCTTTTCTATAAGTGGTCTCTTTCCCCGATTGCTAGTAGTGCGTTGTCAATGGTAAAAAGATAGGAAAATCAACGTCTTTCGATTTAACCCTACGTGTATGTTTTTGAAGATTATAGTTAGCAATGTTAGCATTAAGAAAGAGGGTTTACACTCCGCGACAAAAAGATAGCACATTATGCAGATGAATGGGTTTTTAGCTTTTCAAGTAGTATATTACATTGTTTGTGTGTCCTGGATACTGGGTAATAAGAATAAAAAAATATTTGAATATGTTTCTATGCATTTATTACGAGAAGAAACAATTTTATTGGAAAATATGTAACATTAAACGAAAAATCGGTGCGTCAAAAGTATAGCACACACTTCTTAAAATAACTAAAAAATAAAGTATATGTATAAAAAAATAATGTCTTAATATTTTGTAAGTCCGCCTTTTGTTTGTATAACTTGCAATAAACGTTTGGGTATAGATTTACATAATTTTTTAACCACGTTTCTGCATAACGATATCTATCAGTTTCGTTCAATACAGGTTTTCAATTCGTCGAGGGTTCGAAATTGTCTTCCGCCGGCATATTACCGATTTGGCTAAATGGGCCCAGCAATTTTCTATAATATTTAAATCTGGACACCTGACTGACCACTCCAAAATTTGAATATTTTCCCGTGTAAAATATTCTTTTACAATCTTCGCGGTATGAACACTTGCATTATTTTGCTGATAAATAAAGTGTGTGCCCGCCATTTTTACAGCATGTCTCTTCAATTGTTCGTCGATTAAGCTAATGCACTTTGCACTATTCATTTTTCCACTTATAAATTTTATTTTCGTGTTTCCATAGTACTCAATTCCCGCACACACCATTACTACCACCACCACCGAATTGTCGACTGCATACAATTTTTTGTTCTTTACGCAAATAACAACGGTAGCCAACGTTTCGCCCCTTTTCCTTCCAATGAGCATAATTCTCAGAAAATTGTAAACGAATTTCTTTATTTTGTTTAGTTAGCGGTGGTTTACGAATTAATTTTTGGCGTTTTATGTATTTACATTCTTTTATAATACGTTGTATATTACGCATCTTAGTATTTACTCCAGCTTCTGCTGCAATTTCTCTTGCAGTAGCAGCAGAATTCGATGCAGTTCTTAAAATTGCACGCCGTTGACGATCAGTTGTCACTTTCGAACGACCTGCGCTCTTTTTTTCCATATTCGTCTTCGTTTTTTAAGAAATAACTTTGCGACTACGATTCAACAGTTTCGCAAGTCTAGCAATGGAACAATTTTATTTACGCAAATTCTGAATTGTTCATATTTCAGGACCAGTCAATCTTTTACCGCGTCTTATTGTTGAAAATTTCACAATATTTCTATTCTAGAATACACACAATATTAACCACTTCGTTCTCACCGACGAGTTATCTCGCGACGTCGAAAATGTTCGTACAGATCACAGACGAGTTTTCCCCCGACGCAATACCATTCGAGTAATGTCACTGTCATGTAAACACGCGGCTTTTCTTTGCTCCGTCTGAGGAAACCGCTTATTTCTATGTCTAAAAATATTTCTTCTATTTACTAGATATCGCAATATGCAATTCTCTTGCCATATGGAACTGTCTTCATGCAAACTGAAAAAGTATCCATGACGTAAAAGAGGACATAATATTCAGATTGCTGGAAAACTACTACAATCCAAAGAATAATTGTTATCAGAAAGGGAGAAGAAATCATTTTCATCCACTTCGTCTGCACTCCAGATGTTTCCTGAAAAATTTACCACCAACAAATAAAAAAATTCATCCCACGAAGCGTTGTGTATGGTGCAGAACAAAATCTATCCGCAAAGAAATACCATACTATAAATTGTGATGTTGCGTTTTGTGCAGTTCCATGTTTTGAATTATATCACATAGCGAAACAATAAATTTAAAATATCCTGAAATCAATGTTTTTCTTTACCTGTATCGTTGCCAGAATTAATAGTTTTTTCGAATTAAGGCTCTTAATCTAATCAAGAAGTACACAAGATATAAGAACGGTATTGCGTCGCGAGATAACACGTCTGTGACCTTATACGAACGGTTTCGACGTCGCGAGATAACTCGTCCGGGAGAACGAAGTGGTTAAATACTTGTCGACATGAACACTTTGGCGTCTTGACGCTAACTGGAACCACACAAAGAACCCCGCATTAATTATATGGAAAATCTATCCCGGTAAAATCAGTTGGATTTTTCATATGTTGTAGCTTATGACCTACTGAAGAAAAGATGTACACAGCTCAATAATGGACAGTTATCGAGTTATAATCAGTCAAACATGACAAATTGAAGCTGCCGAATACTCAAATATCGGGAAGTATTTATTTTTTGGAAAAATGTTTGAAACAAAAATAGTAGGGTTTCACAAAATCTGTTAGGTGATGTCATTATTTTTGAATTTTCAATGACCTTGAAAAGGTCTGTGAACAGAAAACTTTGCGTGTCAGCAGAGATTTTTGTGAAAGATTTCTCAGACCTTTTCCAAACATTTTTCCAAAAAATAAATACTTCCCGAGATTTGAGTATTCGGCATCTCGAATTTGTCACGTTTTACTGATTATAACTCGATAACTGTCCATTATTGAGCTGTGTGTTCAGTAGATCATAAGCTACAACATATGAAAAATCCAACTGATTTTACCGGGATAGATTGTCCATATGATTAGTGCGGGGTTCTTTGACTTTGTGCTATCATTTTGACGCAGCAGTCAGAACTACCGTTTACGTTTTCGACTTAAGGGGCCTATTCACGATCAAGCATTCTGCGCAACAATTATATTATGCAGCATGATGTTACGCAAATTCAAATTGTATTCGCGTTGACACATAATTTGAGCAATCGTTCAGTTTTTCACTCCGTATTGATGAGCCTCGTCTGACAACACTGTGCAACACTGCATTCACGGTACAATACAGTACAAATGCAACCCGTTTGTTGTGCACAAAGTATCAGGAAATTCTGATTTTACACAACAGGTTACGCAATTATCTCTATCATTCATGATCAATTACGTTGAGAAATAGGCATTGTTGCGCAAAATGCTTGATCGTGAATAGGATCCTTTAACCTTTGTTGGAAAATTTCACAATATTTCAATTCTAGAACACGCATAATATTAAATACTTGTCTACCTGAACACTTTGGCGTATTGACGCTAACTGGAAACACACAAATTTGACCTTATGCTATCATTTTGACGCAGCAGTCAGCGCTACTGTTTACGTTTTCGACTTAACCGTAAACCTATAGACAGAAAACAATCATTACCCTGCACAGATACAACCTATTACTTATTGGAAATATGGGATAAATAAATTGAACCTCGTTTTATAACCAATAAACTCTCATTTATTTTATGCTCGAGGAACGACGTGTCAGAATGAATACCAGGAATAAAGTAAACGTGAAACAAAAGTAACTTATAAAGTAGTGTTCAATTGTATTAAACAAATTCATTTTTGTTTTATCGATTATACTATTTTAAATAAACCAACATTACTAACTGAGCAATGATATGTATCTGTGGTTGTCAGGAAGAACGCCGCACATGTTACACACTTTCACTTTCGAGATATAGCCGTTTAAAGTTTTGATCACTTCGACATAGGACATCGGTTAAATTGTATTATTTTTCGAGCCTTTTTTCCTAGCAACCACAGATATACAGGGTGTCCCGAATTTAAGTGGCAAAACTTCAGGAGCGTGTAGGGGACCGAAAAACTAAGACAAAAAGTCGTTTAGAGATTTGCTCGTTTTTGCTTCGTTTTGGAGAAAATCGCAAAAAAAGAAACAAAACAAGTTTTCATTTTTGTACTTATTTATTTACATTTTGTCTACGTTATCATCTATTTAATGTAGATATTGTTCAAAATGTGAACCTTGAAGCAGAAAGTTTATTCGGTGCCAATCAATTCAAGAGAGCAATTACCGAATCATATTATGTAGATGCAGTGCATCAAATATCACCAGAACAATGTTTAGCTGCAATTGATCAAGTCAGTGCTAGATTTAATGCTTGCAGCAATGCAAGAGGGTAACATTTTGGACAATATCTACATTAAGTAGACGATAACGTAAACAAAATGTAAATAAATAAGTACAAAAATGAAAACTCGTTTTGTTTCTTTTTTTTTTTGCGATTTTCTCCAAAACGAAGCAAAAACGAGCAAATCTCTAAAAGACTTTTTGTCTTAGTTTTTCGGTCCCCTACACGCTCCTGAAGTTTTGCCATTTAAATTCGGGACACCCTGTATAATACGAAAACTGTAGTTATTCAACTATATTTGTGTGCTATCTTTTTGTCGCGGAGTGTGCATACACAACCCCAGGCCGAATAGAAACTATCCTTTCAATTTGTTCGTGACTGCTTTAAATATCGTTCGGCAATCTATTATTCAACGTCGATATAGTATCGCGTGCAGAAGCATTGCTAAGCACTATCCTCGGTTCGGAGAGAGAGAGGAAAAAAGGGCAGGGCACAAATCATCGTCGACTTAAACGGACGTAGGAACGAGCATAAAACGGGCAGAGCGAAAAACACACAAAACCAGTTCATGCGGACACCATGTCTGTCGCTCCCCCTATAATGGCTAAGCAGCCCCCCATGCAACCCGTACCGAGTCTCCGTCGACCAATGGGGTTGGCCACGATACTTCGAACAATGGCACGTTCGGAGAGAATTAATCACACTTAATCGAGCCAATGAAAGCCGTGCAAATCTCGCGTGGGGGATGTATAGCGCGCAATCGTAGGACTCGCCCGTTACAACGCGTTCAGGACAAACTGGGAACCTTTCGTTTAGTGTGGGGGAACAATGGGGAGAACCTATGGGAAAGTCTGGTGTTGCGAATTTAATGACGTTTAACGATACTCCGTCGAATCGCGCGCCCGCCGAACCGGAAGATCCGCAGATTTCTAGGTCGCATCGATCATCAAAAATGAAACACGCGCGGATTTATAATAATTAGATTGCGAATGTTCATGCAATTTTCGTAGGCAAGTTTCAAGAAAGTGAAATCACGTGAAATGTTTTCAGTGATAGTAGTCTATGTAGAGATCGGACATAAATAAAAATCGTACTGAATTCTGTAGAATATTATTTTTTCTAGCATTTTTGAAAATTTTTTGAAGCCATAAATGCATAAAAATCCGCAATCTAATAATAATACTAACGCTCCGCGACAAAAAGATAGCACGTCTTCCATTTTCTACAGTTTCGTAGTATACATGCAGGGTGTTCGCGTCATTACAAGCCAGTGGCGTTTTTGAAATTGTGTTTTTCGAAAAATATGGAAGAAGAAAAAGTTATATTGTTTGTTACAAGCAACGCAATACATAGTGTCTGTAATTATTTCTTAGAATTGAAGGTGAAATGAAGGTTACACTTTCTTGCAATATCCTCGACATAATGGCTCAGTACGTCGCATGGAAAATAAAACAAAATTCATGGACACCATCTGTGTGCAGCAAAGTTAAGTGAAAGGAAAAAGTTCTTGTAGAATTTGGCCTGGAAGTAATAAATCCACACAAAGATGCTAGAGTTCAAAATTGTATACAGAAAGACCTTGATTGTTCGAACTATCGATGTCTGAAGACTTTAGTGGGTGTCTCAACATGGTACAGATGTACATAAGTAGCTCAATCTAAGGCAATTCATGAGCAACAGTGTTTATTGTGAACACAGGTTTATTGTATTTCAAGGTCAAAAGGTCAACCATCTTTTTCAATTACGTTTTATTCTACTTATTCAGACTTTTTTTTTCTTATTCAGAATTTATTCAGACAGGGTCGTGTTGAAATATGTCAAAATTAATCTAATGT
This sequence comes from Lasioglossum malachurum, assembly GCA_028455605.1. Classification (NCBI taxonomy): domain Eukaryota; kingdom Metazoa; phylum Arthropoda; class Insecta; order Hymenoptera; family Halictidae; genus Lasioglossum; species Lasioglossum malachurum. Next base: position 21,649,817 of record CM052313.1, read on the forward strand.
TCGATTTTAATCGATTCGATATGATTCAATAATCGTATGTTTCTGTTTGCATCGTTCTACTTTCTAGCCCGAGTGATCCTCACTTGACATGTGACATTTAAACCTAAAAGACGTGTTTCTTTGTGCTCGTTTGCTTGTGTTAATAAAATTCAGTTCAGTTCATTTTGTTTATTTAATTACATAATCTAATAGGTCGAAAGAGTGAAACGTTCTCTTAAAAAATGATGAAGTTCTTTCATTATCAAACTGATTATATTATTAATATTATATTTTTTCATTCCTCAGTCAGATGGTGTTTGTACATTGTTTGTATATGTAGGGTACCATTGATGTTGTCGTTCGAAATTATTCGTTTGCAGGTGAAATATGTGTATAATGGTATATCTAAAATATAATATAAATAAAATCAGTTTGATAATGAAAAAACTTTACCATAATTTTTTAAAAGAACGATTAAGTCTTAACCGATGGTTCCTTTTCTACTTTTCATCTTTGCGATGAAAAGAATAGGATGTAATCAAAAGAAATTGTCGTTGCCCTTTGGCCTTGAAACTCAAGGTCGAAATTAATTTTGCGGCAACTTCTTTACATCAATTTGCACCAAAAACCAAGAGTGTAGAATCATGCTATGATAGTCGTGATATACGTATAATTTCTGGGTTACCATGGGTTCGTCGACAACTCATTTCACCGACACGATTTGACCGACAGTAACTTTCGTCGACACTGTGTTTTCATCGACATGGTGAAATCGTCGACAAATGATTTGACCGACATTATGTTTTCATCGACACGGTTAAATTGTCGACATATGTTTTCATCGACAGTCCGAGTTTTGCGACAGGTATGAGTTCATTCGTTTCCACGAACTGATAGCTACATAAAAAATGGTTGTTATATTATACACCCCGATTGAATGCGATAAAATCTATATTTCCTCATGCAAAATTAAAAGCATGCTTTATTCATTTGTGTCAAAATGTTTAGAGAAAAATTCAAAGAAGTGGATTGGTGACAAAACACGGATCGGATGAAACATTTAGTCTTCTTGTGAGGCAAATTCGATGCCTAGCATACTTGCGACCGAAAGAAATTCCAAATGCATTCAGTAACTTAAAACAATTATTCCCATCTGAACATACAGCACTTATAGAATGGTTTGGAAAATATTACGTTTATCATAGGGTAATACGTCAGTCTAATGGAAAAGTGTCTATTTGTCTTCCACTTTTCCAAGAAGACGTATGGTTTGTTTGTGACAATTAAGTACACGATTTTCCATGTACACAAAATAATGTCGAAGCTTGGCATCGACGATGGCAGTCTATGTTCAATCACTATAAAGCTGGTTTATATCAGATAATTACGGAAATTCAAAAAGAACAAGCAGTTGTAGAAAATTTACTACAGAAAATATTACGAGGTGAAACAATGCCGAAGCAAAAAAAAAAAGATCGTTTAAGAGAAGAACGTATTAGAAAAATACTAGAGAGCGGAGAACTGTACAGTGATATGGATCTTTTAAAGGCTTTAGCACAAAATATATCGTTTTAATTTCATTACTTGATATTTGTGTAATTATTGTACCATTTTGTTATGTTTTGTAATCTATATATGTATACAACTGTTTATACAAATTTTATATATGTATTTAAACAATTATGTTTGAAATTAAATTAAATATTATGATTTTTGGTCACATTTGTGTGTACCTATTAATAAAGTTTGTTTATTTGAAGAAATGCTTTGTACTTCTCTTTATTATTTATTATACAAGCAACTAAATGCGTCTAGAACGTAACAGTGATAATAACGATTATTCAACATTAGATACTCAATATTAAATACGAATCAAACCTGTCGCTAAACACGGACTGTCGATGAAATCATACGTCGACAATTTGACTGTGTCTATGAAAACATAGTGTCGGTCAAATCATTTGTCGACGATTTCACAATGTCGATGAAAACATAGTATCGACGAAAGTTACTGTCGGTCAAATCGTGTCGATGAAAACAGTGTTGGTGAAATGAGTTGTCGACGAACCCATGGTAACCCGTTTACAGAGTGTAGGGCTCTAAAAGAGCACGAGAATCCATTCGTAAGCCTGTGTTATCCGAGTTGCGCCGTGTACTAAACCCTCAGCACGCTTTCAATCGAATATTTTTGTTGTTTTAATTGAACTTCTCGGATGTAAATTAACGTTTACCGTCTTCGGATTCGGTAAATTGGTATAAACTTGCAAGGTTTTTATGGGACCGCAAGGCAATTTTTCCTGTGTCATTTTTTTCTAATATTTACTATTTACAAGAAAAACGCTGGCTAGTAAAATAGCGTGAACACCCTGTATAAACGACTTTGTTTGATAAAATGTGGAGGTCGCGAACATAGTTGCCAACCTGATAATATGCGAATGTTAAAAACGGTATGAATACCCACGTGAGTCACTGTATGTGATTACGTGTAAACCAGAAAGGAAAGGTGGCGTAACTGGCTTTGTCGGTACGATGGCATCGATACGTGGTGGAAGAAGAATTGATTTACGGAATTCGGGCGCTGATCATTGGGATGCAGGAGCGTTGCGGCGCGGCGTGGCATGGCGTGGCGCGGCATCTAGAGACACAGAGAACAACGGCGTCGGTCTACAGGGGTCCTGGTTCCCTGGTTGGGGGGCAGCGGGTACGCTTATGCGTGGATCTACTGGCAAAAGATTTACAAACGCGGCGTGATGCGCGTCTAATCAGCGCGGCGTAGCCAGCTGCCGTGCGGGTCGAGCCGGCCGGTTCATTCATCAAGACCCTGGTTACAGCGTGCAATGCCACCCGAATAATCCCTTTTCTTACCTTCCGTTCCGCACTCGCTTCCTTCCGCGCTTACTCTGTTAGAACGCACGCGAAAGAAAACGGTCCACATGCTAGTTCTTCCTTGATAAGGTGCACCCAGCACGCCGTCTCATGTCTTACGTCTCCACTGTTGCGAATCATCGCACTGTGGGCAAATACGCGAAATCGGCGCACGAAACTATAGAACACTTATTACACTCCGGGACAAAAAGAGAGCACACTTTAACCCTTAAATGCATTGTGTTGCCGTTTGGCAACATTTTGTTTCGAACAGCAACGGCACATTTTCTGGCTCTACATTTACTGCAGGAACGTTTGGATGCTTTTTACGCATTGTAGCCAAAGGCAACAAACCGCTCACATGTATTTTTGGCAACATATGATTTTGTAATAAAAAATATTTTCACAAAGTGATTTTTTCCTTATTTTTCCCATAATATACACTCTTTTTTTAGTAATGTTTGATAAATAGAAACTGTAAACAAAACATTGTGCATTTAAGAGTTGAAATTAACGTAATATTTATTTATTTAACATTACAACCAAGGTTTTGTTTTTGCACATACTTGCAAAATAACTCTATGAACAGACACAAATGAAATTGAATTGAATTTCGCCAGTGTATATACAATTTTATTTAAAGAAAAGAATTTTTAAGGAAATATTATGTGACAAAATGATAGCACGTTTAACTTAAAATTATGTATAACAGTAAATCAACGAATGATATTTAATGCTTAATATTTTGTGGCTCCTCCTTTATATTTAATAACAGCCATCATTCTCTTTGGCTAAGATTTGTAGAGTTTTTTTAATAGTTGTTTTGTGCTCTAATTGCTCTTACCCATCTTGAATAAATTTTTTCATTCAGCAATATTTCCAAATTGTCTGCCATTTCTATATACAGCTCGGGCAAGATTTCCCCAACAATTTTCAGTAATGTTGAGGTCGGGTGACCTTGCTGGCCAATCCAGAACGAGAATTTTTTCTCGAGAAAAGTACTCTTTTTTACTACTTTTGCAGTGTACTGCGGCATTATCCTCCTGAAAAGTATACTTCTCTCCAGCAATTCTGGTCGCGTACGTGTTTATTTGTTCCTTAATAAGTTCCAAATATATTTTGCTATTCATTTTTCCTGTTATACAGGGTGTCCCAACTAACTTGACCATCTCAAATATCTTTGTTGTTTAAAAATAAAAATTTTCGAACATTTTTTATTGCAATGTATAGTCAATCGAAAACTGATCGACTTTTGTTAAAAAATTTTTTGTCAGATTATTACAAGTAATTGAAAAGGCCACCTTCATATTTTAAAATGATACTTCAAGGTCATCCGGAGGTCATGGTATACTAGGTCGTTGAATTCGTCTTGATACGGGCTATAATACTGTTAAGTCCAAAATACCAAGTGCCATTTGAAAACACGAAGGTGACCTTGATATCTCTAAAAAAAATCACATAAAAACAAAAATTTCTTTGGTATCATGTGAGCCTCACTGAACCATTCAACTTTGTCCTTCGGACTTTTGACGTATTTTTAAAAACAACAATGATATTCAAGGTGGTCAAGTTAGCTGGGACACCCTGTATACATTTGATTTCCATTTTACCATAGTACCAGATACCACAACAAATCTTCACACTACCACCTCCCATTTGCCGACGACTCAAAAACTGTTCCTCTTTTCGCATATCGTGAAAATAGTAACTCAGACCATCAGGTCCATCTAAGTTAAACCTCTTTTCATCCGTAAATATTATTCTTCGCCATTTCTTTCGCATGTGAATTTTCTTTTCCGTAAAGTGTAATCGATTGATCTTATGTTCCACGGTTAACCAAGGCTTTTTCTTTAACTTTCTTCGTTGTATGTGTTTGCATTTTTGTAAAACAAGTCCCAAGTCCTTATATTTGTGTCTACTCCAACACTTTAAGCAATTTGCCTTGCAGTCAGTATTACCTACAGTTAGTATTGCACGACGTTCCCGGGCACTTTGACTTTGCGGACGTCCAGAACTCTTCTTTTTACCATAGTTTTCCGGATTTTTCAAGAAATTAATTATTACTTTTTGACTTCTGTTCATAATTTTTGCTATTTTTGTCACTGAATATTGTTCTTCTTCCAATTTTATTATAGTGTTAATTTCACACGCGTTCAATCTCTTTCGGCGACCCATTTTTTATAATATTTTGCCTTTATTAAACAAATATACAACACGAGATAATATCACGGACTTTATTAACTATGTTCTGAGGTTGATGTTCGCAATTCGCAATTTTACTACGTGTGCCTTCATTTTGTCCCACTTGCGAACCACAATATTTACGTTTTCATTTCTAGAATTCTGTTGAAGTAAATATCGTCGATGATATTCAGTATATTAATAATTTTCTCGGGAATTTTCGGGATTCCGTCCCGATCCCGAGAAAAATTCCCGTCCCGACGGGATCTCGCACGCCCCTATACAGGGAGGTCCGTTTAAATAAGAACACCTAAATATCTCTCTAGGTTATTGTGATGCAAACAATATTTCTTACGTAATGTGCATGGCGTCAATGGATGAAATATCTGGTAAAGAATATTTCCTTATTCCTAAAGAGTATTTAAGGTAAGTATTTAATCTTTTTAACATACTTCTCATCAACGAATTCTTTAACTTCTGGTGATAAAAATAACAATAAGGTATTAAAGAATTCGTTGATGAGAAGTAAGTTAAAAAGATTAAATACTTACCTTAAATACTGTGTAAATGAAAATACAATTATGGAAAATAGATATCTAATTTAAATTGCATTACAGTTACTCATAGCCTACAAGGAGTGCCAGCGGCAATCGCAACGATACGTCACGTGATCGTTTTCGTCAAGTAAACGTACGCATACTTCATTATGATTATTTTTAATGTGTTTTATATATAAGAATACAATATACCTTCAAACTAGTGGGTTGTCAAATCATTCCAACGAAAAATGATTTCAATAGTTTTCTAAACAAAAATCGATTTCTTGCAAAATCCTGAGGTCGTAGACAAATTTTGACACCAGATTTGAAATCAGCGTGAAAAAATCTACGAGAAATGATATATATCATGTTTAAAAAAATGTTTTCCGCGCGTAGTAACGGAGAAATCACATTTTCTTGAAATTCTACAAGTTTAACGAATTTTCTCAACGTTAAAAAACGTTCGTACCATAATCTCCCTATTTTTCCCATATTCTGCAAAGTTTCAGCTTTAATTTAAAACAAATTTCATCGCTCTACCTCATTTCTATCGAAAGTTCTTTGATTTTGAATCGAGTTTGGTCCAATGTTCCCACTGTGCGCCGTTTCCCGTCCCAAAATATGTTTAAACATGTTTAAACAATCATAATGTATTAGTATTGGGTATCACTGTATTCGGGAAAGTCTACAGAATCTTTTGCTTGTAAAGAACAATTCAATATCTTTTATAATAACATCAAAATATTTGTTTAAAGTTGAAAAATAAGTTTTTTTTTCAATGTCATGTTTCTCAAAGACTGTACGTGTAAAACGCGGAAAACTGTATAAGATCCACCCAATAGTATATTGGAAACATTTTTGGTGTTGGACAGTGTTATTAGTGTCATTAGCTGAGAAGATGTTTTATACAGTCCGTGAAAGGTATGGAAAAATAAGGAAAGCTTTTGTCTAAAAGATTGTGATTGACTTTGTGAACAAGGTTTAAAAGTTGAATTAGTGATTTTCAAAAATAATCGTTCAAATTCAAAATACATAGTTTAACTACAGACTACCTTAGGTATATTCTCGAAATCGGACTTGACTTTTTAAACCGGAAATATTTGAGCCGTCTTCGACTTCTTCAGAAGTTAAACTCTAAGTTTGGCAAACTTTTTCGGGTCGATGAGCAAATCCACTTAAGCCAGATTTTTGAGACAGAACGCGGACCGAGCACGCGAAATCCTTTGGCTATGCGGATTTCGGACAAGCGACGTCGAAGAGACCGGAATCCAATCCACAGGAACCCTGCGAAAGCATGTGAAAACATCGAGTAGGCGGGATGGGCTTAACAATACTAGACCAACGCCACCAGGATTACAACCCTTTTCCAAAAGGACACTTTCATTGGAATGGCGCTTTTTGTGTCGCAAACTATCAGAGGTTATTCTCATTTTCGCCGAAATTTTTAAGGCATAGTTCACGGTTGGTTGGCAAGAAAGCAATTTCGGTATTTTAAGGTGAAATAGAGCCGAATTTCTTTATTCAAGCAATAAACTTTTACGAATAAGATATTTTCTCTTATGTTCGATGATCTTTTGCCAAAAAGAATAAATAAGAAAATATTTTATTGATTAAAGTTCATCGCTTGGATAAAAAAATTCTGTTTCTATTGCACCTTAAAATACCGAAATTACTCCAAGAGTGTTAACTTCTCAGATAAGCATATTCTTATAAATTATAAGTTTGAAATAAAAGTTGCAGGGATTAAAGGAGGACATATGCCCATGACCTTGTATTTGACCTTCGGAACCATTTTCAACCTATTTTTGATTACGGATTCTGAAAGAAGTCGAAATTTCGCGTTCAGATATGTACTTATGTCCTAGATTAAAATGACTGCTAGAGGCCATAAAAACTTTTATTACAAACATTTTTACCGAATATGCTTATCTGAGAAGTTAAAAACATCCCTGGACGGGTGGTTGTAGACGCCCTGTATAATATATTCAGGGTGTATAAAAAGTCAGAAGCCATAAATGCATGAAAATTCGCAGTCAGCTAATAAGTAGACTTAAGATTGCAATGTAAAAGCAAATTTCTATGCTTTCTTTTGGTACAGCACGATTATACAAAATCTTATTAATAGGCTTCCGGTAGGAAAAGTCTAAAAATAAGAGTGCGTCTAAACTTCTGATAAGCATTGTATTGTCATTAAATGTATTTAATGGATTCACGCATTTAGTCGACGGCATAGACAGATACAATCTAAACCAGCGAACAACCCGTACTAAAAAGTGTAGAAACAAGCGAATCAAACCGATTGGTTTGCCTGACTAACTCGACGAATAATGTTGAATCCCCCTTGTCCACGTCTATATCATCGTAGTAACCAAACGAAACTAATCCGGGCAGACCGTCTTAACTAGACTTACCAAAGCAACAAACAGCCGATGATACCGTGTCCGCGTTTATCCACGGATCCTTCCACGCATTTTTTCCTCGCGCATTCAACCACAATCTCGTTTCCTACCCTAACACGTATATACATACATATACACATTGATCTTGATGGTCTGTATTTCCCGGGCTACCGACCTAACCAGCTCGCTTTCGTCGAGCTTCGTTAAGGGCTGAAAAGTGCCCCATGACGCGGTCCGGGTTAGCACCGCTCCTTCAACCCCCGGTCGCTGCCCTACTCTGCACGCTTAAATCATATTCGTAACAGATGTTTTCTGCATGTACTAGCGTATCGCGCCGAACGAACGTGACGACGAAGATGACCCACTCCTTTCACACCACCCTCGCCGACCCTTCGGCTTCCCTTTTCTTACGGATTGTTACATTTTCTTTTGTCCACGTTCAAAATCCTTCACGTCATTCTACAGACTCCGATGTTGTACGCTCCGAGACATAAAGATAACACACTATCCAATATGGTTAATTTTTTCAAATACAGTTGACTACAGTTCTCGTATTACCAGGTATGTAAATATGAAACCGGAATTTTTGTATAGAAAATACACGTTTATTGTAAGGCAATGATTCCGACATGTCTACTTTATGATTAAATCAAAATTTCGGCAATAAATATAAAAAACTGTATTTTACAGGAAATTTAAATAACTCCACTCTTGTTGGGACACCCTTTGTATGTAGTCACTTAAAATAAAAACATCGATAACCTTGAAAACTACGAGAAATAACAACATATCACACTTAAGTGAGACACTCTGTAAAAAGATTTTGTCATTTGTAATAGTGCTTATTGCGTCATATGGTGGAGTATACCAGGTATATAAGTATGAAACCGGAATTTTTGTATAGAAAATACACGTTTATTGTATGACAATGATACAAAATATTTTATTCGAAGTATTGTGCCCATCGGTAGCTACACATTTTTCCCATCTCTCTGACAATTTGTGGATGCCACACCAAAAAAACTGTTCCTTTTTTTAGGCAAACCAGTCATCCAGCCATTTTCGTACATTTTCGTAAGATGTGAAGCGCTGCTCAGCAAGTGCGTGTCCCATCGATGAAAATAAATAATAATCGGATGGAACCAAGTCTGGTTTCGCATGCGAAAGTATTTCCCAACTAAACGCCTCAATCGTTTCCTTTACCGGTCTTGCTGTGTGTAATGGTGCATTATCATGAAGAAAAATCACTTTGTGTTGCCTTTTTTGATATTCCGGTCGTTTTTCACGCAAAGCTTGATTCAAATTGTCGGTAGCGTTCAGTATTAACGGTTTCGCCATGGTTTAGCAGCTCATAATAGATCACACCCTTCTGATCCCACCAAACACAGAGCATTTTCTTCCGTCCATAGCGATTTGGCCTTGCACAATTCGATGGAGAAATGACTTTCTTTTGTACCTGGCGAGCAGCATTTCACAAGTGGTTTTTCGGTTTTCCTGCTGTCTTTCATTCAGTTCATGTGGAACCCATTTTCCCATCTTCTGAATCTTTCCCATGGCTTTCAAACGTATGGAGACGGCTTCTCGTGTCACATTTAATTGATCCGCGAGTTGTTGTTGCGTTTGAGCGTCATCCTCATCCAAGAATGCTTGCAGGTCGTTGTCCTCAAACTTTTTCGGTGGTCTTCCACGTTCTTCGTTTGTCACATAAAAATCGCCATTTTTGAATTTTTTAAACCACTCAAAGCACTGGGATTTACCAAGAGCATGCGCACCGTAAGCTTTGACATGCATTCGATGCGATGCTGCAGCAGTTTTCTTCAAATGGAAACAGAAAATCAATGCTGTCCGCAAATCGTAGTTTCCAGTCACAAAAAAGTTGTGAGTTGAAAATCTTCACCAAATGTCAAAACAAGAAAATGGCGTCAATGACGCGGTTTGACTGTAACAACATTGACAGCTAGAGCCACCTATGGGTAAATTCTGGTTTCATATTTACATACCTGGTAAATAACTAATGTAATATAATATAGGTGATTTTAATGAGTAAAACGTATTTCTCTATTGTAATGTTCATAGCATGTAATGTAAATAGAAAAAGTCAAGAAATCATTCTAGCACTTTTGCATAATTGACTTATTATGAAAATGGTGTAAGTCCATTTTCAGCCCGTAAATATATATTATTTAGTTAAATTCGCCTAAAAGAAATTTATATAATCAAAAATTACATACTGATAAATTAGAGAGAGAGAGTAGAAACATTGCCGGACTTGACATAATTAATTTATATTTTTGAATTGACTATATGATAATCTTTAATTTTCTCGAAATAACAAAAAATGGACTTGCACCACTTTCGAAATAAACGATCTGTACATACAGTGACTCTCACAAATATTCGGACACTCTTAAAAAGACGATAACTTTTTTAATATTGTACTATACGATTTGAACTTTTTGGGGAAGATAGAACAATTAGTTTACTACAGGATGTGAAAAAATTTTTTCAAATATTGCAATTGATCGGAATTGTAGAAAAAATACTAAAAGATGCATTTTACAACTTTTTTATGTGGGCATATATTAAAAATTTTTTAAATACGTTTTGTAGATCTTTGAGAATTAAACATATTCTGAAAATTTCGTTGAAATCGGTCGACGTTGTAATGAGCAACAGAAGATAAGACATTTAAAGATGATAAAAATTGCAGATTTTTCACGATTTCCGGCCTATAACTGCAAATTCTTACATCTTTCAATGCCTGTCATTTTTTTCCGCATCAACTGATTTCGATGAAACTTTCACAGTGCATATAATTGACACAGATCTACAAAACGTATAACTAAGACGTTACACTAGTAAATAAACGCTAACGTCTTAATACGACAGTAATGGTGTTTTAGCATTATTTAAATTGAAATATCTCCTGAACTACTAACTTTTCGACATACATAAGTACTTTTTATAACAAATGTCCAGCTGCATCGATTTATGTATTAAAAAATACCTCATTCCATTTAAAAAATTGAAGGTCACCTTCAAATGTCCGAAGTACCTCCACCTGCAAAAAAACTATTATGGCCAACGGATGGCCCCCTTCGTACTGTGCAATTTTATTTCAGCAAATACATATTTCTGTGAAACTTCTAGTTTCGAAGATATCTGAGGTGATAATAGTTATTGCCCCACCCTGTATTATTGCCGCTGGGAGCACGGTTGCTGTAGTATTACGTCCAAAATGGAAAAGGTACGATTTAGGCTAGGGCTTGGGCCTAGCCGCTGGGCAGTGGTATGATTTGAACAGAGAAGGAGCAGAGAAGCGTTTCCTTGACAGATTAATCGGGACCCGTAGCCATTTCTCGAGGAAGGATCTTCTTCTCCGACGATCCTGGATTTCCATCATAGCTTAGATAGTAAATAAACAACGGTTTAAAAAGTCAGCGGCCATGGAGCTAACGGTTAACGGGGTTAGTGTCAGCTTCGCGGCTTATCCAGCGGCTAAGACCAGACTAAGTCTCGAGGCGAGAGGACGCATTATCTTACTGGGGGGTCCTCTCCTCGGCAGAGCAACTCCTTGATGATTTCCTCTTCGTGGTTAAGCCATAGCCACGGGATGCTCGTATAATCTACCGTTGTTCCGCAAACGTCTTTTTTCGCCTGTCTCGTCTCTTCTCAGATGTCACTTCGATTTTCCGTGTAAACGGATACCCCTTCCCGCGCGGAAAGAAATATTTCTCGTGAACTGACCTTTATCCCGATGGATTTTCGGTACTAAGGTGTTCCAGCTTCCAACAGGAAAGGTTATGATTTTGTCGTTAATAGACCGGTTGCTTTTTGCTTCAACAGGAGTATCGAATCAACCAAAACGGCCTATCCAACCTAATCTACCCCTTTGCCAGGGTGGCGAAGCTATTCAAACGTATTTAACCCATTGCCGCAACATTTTTTTTACAGTTACACTGATTAAAACGTCTTTATTCCGAAAATGTCGTAGAAGAGAAAAGAAAGTTTATACATTTTCGTATGGCTCCATTCATTTTAATGGTTAATTATTGATTACAAACGAATCAAATTTTATTTCATTTAAAAATAATGGCGTAACATTCATATTTGTTAGACTTTTCAAGGGGATAACCCCCTGCCCTACAATATCGTGTCAAACTTGTGACGAAGATTCTTAACAGAATCTAATAAATATAGGTATGTTATTAATAGACTATGGATCTTTATGCAAAATAAAAAATGTTCCCATTGATTGCAAGACATAGGAGCCAAATAAAATATTTTTATTTATCTTAATTTTGTTATTAAAATAATACACTGATGTCCTTAAATCTTTTTAATATGTCCACTGCTTTAAATTGTACGTTTCTATTTTTGTCTTAAATACATAAAATCCGTATAGTCTAGCTATTAAATTCCTTTAAACCGAAATAAAATTCCTTTTCGGTTTTGTTTATCTGCAGCTGTTGGAGAACATACAGGCATACAATAGATATAAATTTTCTCCTGTTTTAGGAAATTACGATTTACAAAAAAGTTCTAAACACTGAAACCGTAAAATAAATCATGGGGCAAGGGATTAAAAATCGCATAATTTCTTTCTTGAAATTGAACCAAATGAGTTGAGATTTCTTGACATGTTGGAAGACCTAGTTTACTAAGTAACGGGCAAACGTAATTTTTAAAAAATTGCTAATGCCAATTTTTTTTATCTGTGCCTATAATGAAAATTTAAATTATGCATTTTGTAGATCTACGCCAATTATTATATTATATATACAGCGAAAATTTTATACATATCGGTTAACGTTGCTGTAAGCAATAAACATTTCAATACACATTCAATAATGTGAGCATTAGACAGCGGATCTTTATGCAAAATGAAAATTTTGTACTTGGATTGCAAGCAACTGGAGTGAAGTGGAAGTTTGTTTTCTTTCTGAATATGTTTAATAGATTGAAAATAATGTAACAGTAATTTTAAATTCGTCTAATGTTTTTAATGTTTGAAATTACACCTATTCATCTTTGTCATAAATGCATAAAATCCGCTTTCTAGCGATCATCTTGAAATATCTATTACTCATGACAACGAATTAAATTAATATTAGACGAATTAAAGATTTACCATTATTAACTATATGACACTGAAAAGGCCTTTTGTTCTAATATTGCTATTATAAATTGCATGTTTTGTAATAAGTATAGACGGCAGACTTTACGCAAAATTATAGCAAAAATGAGTAGATGAAACACAAAACACAGAAAAAAAATATCGAATGAATTTAATATTACTATGGTACATTATTTACAACCTATCAAAATTATTAAGAGGAGAAATCAATGTCTATTATGTGACTGCTGTTTCTTGCAATTGATGCAGACAATTTTTATTTTTATTTCAAATATATGTATTTTGTATTTGATATAAGGTTTAATACTATACAGAATTATGCGTACAGTTGAAGATCATACGAAGTTCAACATATCATACATCGGTGAAGTTATTTTTTACGAGTTATAAGAGAGAGAGAGGGAGAGAGAGAGAGAGAGAGAGAGAGAGAGAGAGAGAGAGAGAGAGAGACTGTTGTAATGAAAATATGCAGTCCCATTTAAAAAAATTTCGATGACCTTGAAATCTCGAATAGAGTGACCTTGAGAAAATTTTGTTTTCAATACTCTTTTCCTCTGACCTTCTTCCTATCATAAACAAATAAACGAGATATTTAAGATGGTCAAATTAGGTTAAATATGTACTCTGTATTATACGTTGATGTTCGACACCGTTTGACTTTATAAGCTGTTATTTTAGGATGCATTTGTAGCATAAATGCGATTAGAATACCGAGCATAAGGAAAGGTGAGAGATCTAGACCCAAGTGGGTTGACTATAAAAACAAACTTATGTTCGTTGACAATATTTGTGACACAGAGTAATCATACTAAAGAATTTATACATAGAAAGAATAGCATAAGTGTTTTCTTTTTTTTTTTTTTTTTAGTTGCTTTATTTAACGTCGCATCAACATCTCGGGTTATTAACGACCACATTACAGTACAATATATTACCTTACATTATATTCTGTTACATTGTGTTACATTATATTATTTTCTATTACATACTTTACTTTACATTATATTGTTACATTATGTTGTTTTACATTGTATGTGTAGTTAGAAGTAGATTTATATTCTATTCATCTATTAATATTCGGGAAAGTCTAAGGAATCTTTTGCTGTAAAGAACAATTCAATATCTTTTATAATAACATCACAATATTTGTTCAAAGTTGAAAAATATATCTTTTTTTAAACCTCCATTTTCTCAAAAACTGTACGTATAGGAGAAAAATTAAGGACAGATTCGGAATCAGCGCGAAAAACTCTATAAGAATCGCATAGTGAGAATCGAAATACTTTTTGGCTGTTGGACAGTGTTATATTGAATTTTGTATTTGTATTACATTTTTTGTGGCTCGTGAAACCATTTTGGTTGGCCAGGCCTGAGTTAGAGCAATTCATATACTACGAGACGTGACAGAAAATATGTTTAAAAGAATTGCAATTGGACGAAACTGCACGGAGAAAATACTAGAAGTTGTTTACGACTTTTTTATGTGGGCCTACATTGAAATGTAGGCTGATAAAACCGTTTCAAAAACTGTGTGGCGAAAGGATTTTAATTTAATGTTAAATAAATAAAATCTCCGTTAATTTTGCAAGTGTCTTATCCTTGAGTCCCCTTTTAAAGGGTGTAGAATTATAGAATATTTCGTAAATCTCTGTTTGAAAAAACACAGTGTTGACTAGAGCAGCGATCTATCAATCCCGATTGTAAAAAGCTTGATAGACAGTTAACCGCGGTTGACCGTTGATCGCGTTCTGGGACACCGAAATCCCCAGTGTCCTCGTGTACGTCGTCGATGCTGGATTTCCATGTCATCCAGGTCGGACATGTCCCCAGCTCTCGATAAAACCGTCCTCGATCATCTTTTCGCGTCAGTAGAAGAAGAAGGGAACTCCCAGAAGGGAAGAGGTCTTCAGGAACGTTCCCCAATTTCCTCGGTTCTATGGATTCGCAACGGCCGTCTCCCGACCAGCTGGTAGGTCACCGAGAGAAATCACGAGAAATATCGTAAACTCCTGGCACCGGAGGCACGAAAATGCGGTAGGACAGGAGTCTTCGAACGGGAGGACACGGCAGATAATCGGTAAATGGGAGGAAGTTGCGATCCAGCGACACCGGGCCGAATCCAATCCGCGTTCAGGAAACAAGCGGACTGTGACGAAATACGAGACTTGGCTTCACGTCGAAGGATCACCGCCAGCTTTTTCTACAGTGGAAATCAAAGAACGCGACTTGGCTCGTGTACAGAAAAGATCAAGCTTCGACCCCTCTTTCCTTCAAATATCGGATAAAAAGTGTCGGCGGCGGCACGAGTCTCCTTCTAGGCGTTCGAGAACTATTAGGTGTTCCGGTTAGTTTTCTCGGCTTCCTATGCACAGCAGACTCTCGTTTAATCCGATGAAAAAATTGTTCAAAGAAGACTGTATACATATACATGTATCTTTTGTATCAGTGCAATTTTTTTAAACAATTCTTTATACATGTAGATCTTGACAGTTTTTCTTATCGCGTTTATACGGAAGTTTACAGTGGGTGTTTCGGTAATTATTTAGAAGAAGGGCCTCCTCTCAGATTTTTATAAAATTTAAATAGGTATGTTATAGATTTCTACGTTTTGAACAACTTTTTCCTATATATGTTACCGCCGCTCGATTTTAGTTTTCGAGATATTCGCAAAAAAATATTGCTAATACTGTATTGAGTTTTTCGTATTCCTGCACATACATAATTCCTCATACAGAATTTGAACTCTAGTAATATATAATATATGTATAATATATGCAATATTACTATTATATCTGGATCACGAAAGTATTCGAACGCCCTTTAAAACAGAATAACTTTTTTCTATAATCAATTAGAAGCACTGGTTTAAGAAATGATATGCAAAGAAGATTTTCCAAAAAATTATAATTTATAAGGTTACATGCAAAAATAAAAAAGGCATTTGTTAAAATTTTTTATTAGGGCCCTTAAAGAAAATTTAAAATATATGTTTTGTAGATCTATGTCAGTTATACACATGCTGAAAATTTCATCAAAATCGGTTGATGCAGGAAAAAACGACACGTATCGAAAGATGTACGATTGTGTGGCTTTTAAGCTAAACTAATCAAAAGTCGTGTAAAACTACGATTTTCACAATTTTTAATCGCTTGTAGCTCGTGTGTATGTTAATCGATTTCGATGAAATTTTCAGCATGTGTATAACTAACATAGATCTACAAAACATATATTTTAAATTTTCCTTAAGGGCCCTAATAAAAAATTTTAAAAATGCCTTTTTTATTTTTGCATGTAACCTTGTAAATTATAATTTTTTGGAAAATCTTTTTTGCGTATTACTTCATAAACCAACGCTACTAATTGATTATAAAAAATAACGTCGTTTGGTACAATTACAAAAAAGTTGAGCCACTGTATATCAAGATCATCAAACACTGAGAGGAGGCCCTTCTTCTAAATAATTACCGGTGTTTCTTATGGATATTTTCAAATATTATCTCACTATTATCAAAGATTAATTTTATCTTTAATTTTATGTTCCTGAAGCTATGCGTGTTGACATTTTGACTCCACACATTGGAGGGTAAAATGGCTTCCGTCGGCCATATGGCTAGAACGAATGACATAATGTGTGTGATGCAGAAATAATTTATATTTTAATAATATCAATGCATATTTTTGGGAAGACGGTATGCAATGGACCAACATGAAGAAATATTGTAAATGTATAGATTCAATGTCTCATATGTAAATTATTTTTGCATATGAAGAAGATGAATTTGTTTTATTCGAGTACTGTTGATGCCAAGATGTTACCAAAAAATGATTTTGTGTGACTTCTGTTAGGGGGCTATATTACCCTTACATTTGTGAAAGATCCATAAATGACTTACAGTGTTGAACAAAAGAAAGTTTAAAGTTGATATTTCTGTATGTGAGAATTAGTAGCTTCAGTATTACATGGTCTTCAAACTGTTCATAACATTCATCTAATTTGGAGCCCCTCTGCAACACTATATGGCATGAAACTTCTTTTGTTTATTCGTCTGTAATCACATGCGTTAATGAACTATTTTGTTCGTCATACGCAATCGAATAAAGTAGGTTTAACCCTTTGCACCTCATTGGCACCGCCGCGCCGCGCTGTGGTGATATTCGTAGTCAGCTGCCTAATAATAATACCAGCAATACTATTTTTATTTATATTAGGATACAGCAAAGCAATAAAAAAAGTCAATGCAAGTAAATTCATAAACGTTTCCAATTTACTCGTCTGAGAATCAAATTGATGGATTCCTAGAGCTTCGAAAAAAAAGCGAAAAAAAAAATAAAAGGCACATACAGATCGAATTGAGTAACCTCCTCCTTTTTCGAAGTCGGTAAAAACGACAGGCGTTGAAAGATGTAAGAATCCTTGGATTTATTGCAGTTGGAGGCCGAAAATCGTGAAATTCTGAAATTTTTATCATCTTTAAACGTTTGTAGCTCATTGCAATGTCGACGAAATTTTCAGAATATGTTTAATTCGCACAGATCTACAAAACGTATTTTTTAAATTTTCAATATAGACCCACATAAAAAAGTTCTAAAATGCATTTTTTGGTATTTTTTTCTACAATTCCGATAAATTGCAATTTTTGAAAAAATTTCTTTTCACATCCTGTAGTAAAGTAATTGCTCTGGCTTCCCAAAAAAAGTTCAAATCGTATAGTACAATATTTAAAAAGTTATCGTCTCTTTTAGAGCATCCGAATATTAATCCGAGTCACTGTTCGTACGCATTACTTTGGACACTTTTTTTCTCCCGCCATTGTACTATCGTTTTGCGAGTCACTGTAGGAGACTGTCGAATGTAGAGCCTACTCCGATTCGACGAAGTTCGTTTGCAGGATGACACCCGTACAGCGAGACCAGGCACGATGACATCATATTTTGAAGCACATAATGTATCGAAGGCTAAACGACCTCCATTCGCGTCTCGGTTCGCACAAGTCGTGTCTGACACGTTTCTTCTGGAGACATTAAAGTCACGAAAGAACGAACACGGAACGACTAAGAACTCCGGACTCTTTAAGCGTGTTCGCCGAACAGATCCCGAAAGTGAACGAAGGAGAAGGAAAGAGACAGGGGATGATGATGGAAAGGAGTACGAAAGAGAAGGAAAGGGGAAGAGAAGAAGATGATAGAAGAGACTTCTCGTCGAGCCTGAGGCCTCGCAATTTTTCAGTGGGATTTATTAGAGCATCATTCTAAGGCTTTACGATCCACCTGGCCCGAGCGGTCCGGTCGTCCCGTTCCACCTTGGCACTTCCATCGTGCTTCATCTTCCTCGACACTCTCGTTTCGCGTTCTCCGTATGCTCAAAGCGAGAAAGAGAGGACCCGAGAAAGGAAGAAAGAGAGGAAGGGTTCATGGTGCGGAGGGCAGCTCAGCTAATTATTTTATTCTCACGCCGGACCGTCAGAGTGCGCGTGCCTTTCATTAGACTTCCTCCGGCCATTTGACGTCGTACCCTCCGCTCTGACAACGATCGTTTAATGGATTACTTCGTTTCGGTGTATACGACACCCTTTCGATTGCCTTTAGGCGGACCAATTTTCGATCCCCAGATTCTTTCGACTCTGCCATGCCGCTACCACTTCGAATTATAGCTAATCGATTAGTTTACACGTGTGAACGATTAATACCATCTTCATCGCGATTACTAGCATTATTTTTTACAAGACTACGAGAAACATTCTTTTTTACAAGAAACGAATTGCTTTCCTACATTAACTCGCTCACTGTGGAAAATTCAAAACATTCAGGAACTAGATTTATTGTTAATTTCTTGCTATTTTTATAACACCATCTGCTTGAACGAAGAAATTTATTTAATCGTTTCTACTGGAACCATGTTTGTCATTTCAATGGTTAGAAAAGGAAAAGGTAATTATTTAGAAGAAGGGTCTCCTCTCAGATTTTGATGATCTTCAAATATGTTGTCAAGGTCATCATTCTGAACAACTTTTGCCTATACATGTTACCGCCGCTCGATTTTAGTTTCCGAGATATTCGCAAAAAACTATCGCTAATACTGTATTGAATTTTTCGTATTTCTGCACGCTCTGCGGCAACATAATCCTGTCCCAGTGCGGCATTTGTTTACATTTTGTTTCTAAACACGCTGTGGAGATGAGAGAGGAAATATGATCCCACTCTCATAATAATAAACAAGTCTGTGAACAAAAATCTCTGCTGTGACACGCAAAGATTTCTGTTCACAGACCTGTTCAAGGTCATTCAAAATTCAAAAATAATGACACCACCTAACAGATTTTGTGAAACCCTACTATTTTTGTTTCAAACATTTTTCCAAAAAATAAATACTTCCCGAGATTTGAGTATTCAGCAGCTCGAATTTGTCATGTTCCACTGATTATAACTCGACAACTGTACATTATCGAACTTTGTGCCCATTACATCTTTTGTTCAGTAGATCATAAGCTACAGCATATAAAAAATCCAACTGATTTAACCGGGACAGATTTTCCATATGATTTGTCCGGGGTCCTTTCTGTCCAGGTCCCATTACTCTACCCATTTTCTATAAAAATATGCATTTGCATAAACATCTATGATCTACGTCATCAAGATACGACTTTTAAACATGTATTTATTGCGGGTGTATAAAACAAAGAAATGAGTAATTAAAACAATACAAAAATTGTTCTGTGAGACGAAAGAGTTTAGCTGAGTGAATTGCAAAGAACAAAATTTATAATGTAAGACATTCCATCAGCCTGAAAAAATTCATGAAAATTGTTGAATTTCGCAGCGTTCCCATGACACTGCCCCCTGCATGTAATGGCTCTGAACGGTTGAATAAAAGTACGTCGCTAACAATAAAAGAAACACTAGGTAGAGTGATGCGCTATTACTCAGGCCTCTCTGGATTTTCGAATGAACCGTTTCGCCTGCCGCGAGTTATTTAAATAAAACCCTTTGTCGGCCGGCTCGACTCCATTATCGAAGTACCTTTATAGCCACGCGCGTACGCCGATATGCCGGATTACCGTTTCCTTTTCTAACTCTTTTTACAACCTTTTGAGTCTCTTTCTTTGACCGCTGCACGCTCACGCATTCGTCGATCTTCGGTTGAACGAACTTCGTTGCGGATTACATTAGAACGACATGTCTCATTCCTTCACGTCTAAAATTCATAAACTACGCGTTGTTAGCAGAGCTGGGGAAAATAATATTTAAATAGTTAATAGTAAATAGTCCTATTTATTTTAAAGCATGTGCACAACTTTGAAAATAAAATATTTTATTTGACGCTGTAATTTGTGAAAATAAAATAATTTATTTGAAGCAGTATTTTATTTGAAGAATATTGAAAATATTTGTATTTTGTTTTTATTTTCAATTTCACAATTTTAAATATTATTGCTGAAAATAATGGTTCGAATTCAATACATTTATGAGTGTAAATCGTTTCTTAACGATAAGATAGACTATATGTTTATGCGGTTTCTCAGAGTATTATAACAATGCAAAAGGTAAAATATTATATTTCGTGTGTTTCAGATTGTTAAAATAGAAATATTTTATTTCGTGAATCATCTCGTGTAGTGACTCAGAGTCACCACTAAAAATTGCTGTAGCATTATTCAAAATATTGTTTACATCAAAAGAAAAAAATCATATAGGAGGAAATTATTCTCCCATTAGAAATGATTCAATAAATTAGACTTTATTCGAGCACGCGCTCGAATGTAATAAAAATTGTGAAAAATCTAAATAAATTCCGTCGTGCTATTCTTATAAAACAATATATGTATCTTGTAAAGGGTTAAAAATCTTTCATTCAGTATTTCTCACTGATACAGTGGCGGACGAAGGAAAGTTTAAGAAATAATACACACGATTAATACTACTACAATTTTTATAAACTGTTCAAGTTAACACGAAATTATATGTTAAACATGCAGTGAGTGTTTTGTGAATACCTTCGTCATATGGAATAATGAAAACAAAGAAACTACAAAAGGAGATTATTTAAAAAAAAATGAAACAAATGAAGAAACTAGGTGGACAAAAGTAAGTTTAATTGAACATTTTTATGATTATTACTTTTATATTCGCGCAATTTATTAGTTTTCATACTTTGTGATATTTTAATGTCTTGTAGCTTTTTCTAATATATTCCTTGAAAAATGTGTACCATATTTGTTTTATTTTGTACATGTTTTCAAATTATTTTTACACAAAAAATTGGACATACGTTCGAAATATGTATGAGGACGTTGCGTTGCTGAAAAATAAACGGCCCTAATCAATTCTATCAATCTTATTAATTCCTTTATACAGATGATAGTCAAATAATCAACGTATTCAAAGGAACGAAGACAAATGCTGACAAATGTGTACTCTAATTTTTAATACTACTACAATTCATAATTGTTAAATTGAAGCTCTAAAAAACCAAAAAAGAAAACTTGAAAATGTCAATGAATTTAGTTACTTCGACTATTTTTATAGATTTGCTGTGTCCTAATCTAAATCTATCTTAACCTTCTACGACAATCACGTGACGCGTTTCGTCACAATGTCACGTGACTAATCCGGTACTGACACAGAGAGAGAGGGTAACGTTTTCCCCTCAATTCGAGTCAATTTCCCTCATCTGGTGTACAATTTATTATAAAGTTTATAGCGGTAAACAATTTATTTAGACCTGCTCAAATAATAAATAAATATTTTTGCTTTTTATTTAAATATCCAAATAACAAATAACTTGTTATTTAAAAATTTTTATTGAAATAATTCCCTATTTAAATATTGCCGGTGGACTGGACACTAGTCCCTTTGCACTCGGAGCTATTTTAACTAAAAAATTAAACACTTCTTCCGATCTATAGAATATTTCCATTCCCTATGATTTTTGAAATTTTGTGGATACGA
The DNA here is from genome assembly GCA_028455605.1 of Lasioglossum malachurum. Lineage (NCBI taxonomy): Eukaryota > Metazoa > Arthropoda > Insecta > Hymenoptera > Halictidae > Lasioglossum > Lasioglossum malachurum. The sequence goes on from CM052313.1 coordinate 21,671,863, forward strand.
AATTGGTTTAATAGCTCATTCAATACCTAAATGTTTAGTAATTGATTAGATACCGATATATTTGATAATGTAAACAATATTTTGAGCAATTTTTAGTGGCGCCTCAGAGTCACCATTCGAGTGCTAAGAGTTAATATACGGCGACTCTGCTTGGAGCATTTCATTGACATACTTTTACTAAAAATTAATTGATTGTCTGCCTGATTGATTTACATAAGGATATGCCAAGATTACATTCAGATAAGATCGCAAGCACACAATCGTATATGATATTCTGCTGTCTTGCATTGAACATTTAAAACATGAATTTCTTTTTTCGACGCAAACATGCGCAAGATTTTCTTTTAGAATATTGTTGTAGAGACATATTCACTAATATTTTTCATGCAACACAGGCATGTTGTTCGGTGTTTTTTTTATTTAAGATGAAAGAAAGTCGGACAACACGATTTTTCTTTACGACACCGTATATTTTAAACTCTGTACATTCTCATCCATGATCACGAAAGTAATTCTCATTAATCAAATTCAATTAATTCATCAATTTAATGAATCAAATTCATTATCTAATCATCAAGGAACAATTTTCAATGGCAAAATTATGCTCCAAAGTGTACAGATTTAACACAAAATGAAAAAATAACAGCATAACAGTTAGCAGTATTTGAATGAAGGAAAACTGAACTAAAGATATAATTTAGCAATGGTTTAATTAGTTTTTTAAGCTATTAGGTTGGTGCAAAAATAATTGCGATTTTGAAATATAAACTTTAAAATAATATATATCTTGGGTGAAAATGAAGTTATTTAATCAAAATAGGATTCATTCGATTGTATACCTACATTTCTGCTAAGGTAATACAAGTTTTTCTACTCCATTATTGTAAAATTCTGGTGTTTTAGAGGCGATGGAGTCTTCAAATGCGTTTTTGGCTGCTGCTTGCGCCTTGAAGTTTCTCTCACGCATAAAGTTGTCCAAATGTTTGAAAAACTGGTAATATGTCGGATAAAGGTAAAGTTTCGTATCTTAGTCCTAGTTCATTGAGTTTTGTATTGGGCATACATTTTGTAACTTTTTATGCATTTTCTCAATTTCATGGAAGTATTTTACTGCTGTAACAATTTCGCCAGGTTTGAGAAAACTGTATTTGGCGTGAATCTGCTTTGATAATGACTTTCGATAAGCCATTCGTCACCATTACGAAATTTTTGAAACCAACGTTGAGCTGTACACTCAGTCACAGTTTCTTGGCCAAATGCTTTATTAATATTAGGAGCAGTTTCCGCAGCATTACGTCTCAATTTATACTGGTACAATAATATCGCTCGAATTTGTTTCTTTTCCATCTTGACTTTCCTAACTTGTGCACTTTCCACAAAAACAAGTGATAAACATATATCGATAGAGCAGACTTTATGCCTCGTACAGACTTGCGCCGCGCGACGAACCGCGCCGCGAACGCGCGCATTTCGGCAAACATTTCGACGAACTGCGCGGCAAACGGAACGGATTTGTAGTATTTCCAGAATTTCTTGCAAACAACTATGGGAGCTGCAACGGCGTATACTATACAAAGAAATACAGAAAATGTTGGCAGTTTATTGAGTGAATTAAAGTTTCAAAGTGAAATGTTCAGGTCTGTACGAAGCATTCAAGATTCAGATTCGAGATTAAATGACTTGAGATGTTATGACATTTCGACGAACGGTGCCACGAACGCCGCCGCGCGCATTTCGGCGCGCATTCGTGCGCGTGGTGTATCCATCAACTCTGGGAACGACGGCGCGCATTTCGGCGCGCACGAACGCAAACGGGTGGCACTTGCAAATCTGTTTGCAGGATAGATATCATATCCTAAACATTCATAATACAAAGAATAAATGTCAAGAAATAGAAAGAAATTTATAAACAAAGACATCGGCGATTTAAATTATCTGAAAAAATATTATGTTTCTACTTCCTAATTTGTCGATGTGTGACCAACCTTGTTGTTGTTTACGGAACACGCTCTCGGAACTTAACCCTTCCGTTTTTACTCAGAATATGTATCGTAGAATCATATAAAGACGAAAATTCATCATGTTGCAACATCTCCAAAAATTAAAGTCATTTAATCTCGAATCTGATGTCTTTAATGCTTCGTACAGACCTGAACATTTCACTTTGAAACTTTAATTCACTCAATAAACTGCCAACATTTTCTGTATTTCTTTGTGTAATATACGCCGTTGCAGCTCCCATAGTTGTTTGCAAGAAATTCTGGAAATACCACAAATCCGTTCCGTTTGCCGTTCGCGGCGCGGTTCGCCGTGCAGTTCGCCGCGCAGCGCAAGTCTGTACGAGGCATAATGAGAAAATCCTCAAACAATAGTTTACCATGTTTACTCAACAATGTTCAGTGCAATCGCACCATTCTATAGATTTTAGTATCGATCCTCCGCCAGTTGTGTCTCCACGTGTTGAATATTTTTGTGGTTAGATTTTCGATTGTATCTTTTTCGATGAAGGTAAGCGATTTTGAAATGTTTGAACATATCTGTGTAGTTTCAGTTCATTTATATTAATGTTTTCCAACTGTTGGTTTGGGCTGAAATTAATTTTCTCTTTGTCAGTAGCTAGTCCACGTGGAGTTCCCAATATGGCACTAGCAAGGGTTCCCTAATATGGGTATTGATATTCTTGGTGTGGGTGCCGAATATGGCACCAGATGTCATATTAGGGACTCAAGGTGTACCATATTAAGAACCCCTTCCGCTGGAACCTACAAATGACACTACAAAAAAAATATCTTTCCCAAGCTGTATTAATATTTAACAAACTTGACCCTAGTATCTTATAGAGAGGATAAGCCTCTACAACTGGTAATTTTTTGGTCGAAAAAGAGCATTCTAAAATAATCAAAAAATGACATCAACAAAAAGTGTGTTCATTAGGGACTCGAGGTGTACCATATTAAAAACCCCTTTCGCTGGAACCTGCAAATGACACACCATAAAAAAATATCTTTCCCAAGCTGTATTAATTTTTGAACAAACTTTACCCCAGAATCTACATGAACGTAGTTACAAAACAACTCACTTCAGACTAATAGCTCAAACTTTTAATAGCGAAACCCGCAATTATTTTTACACCAACCTAATAATTTTTATAGTTCCTTATAGTTTGAACTATTACTTAATGACATCACTACTCAGACGAACAAAATTCTTTACTTCGAAAGATTGTATACGTTTGGTCAGCTTCTAGGCATCTATGCACACTGCAGTGTCGAAAACGCGTACGCGTTGAAATGCTGCTTGCTGTAGGCCTCAGTGCAGCAATCAGTAAAACAATAGACAACTGTTCAGTCCACGAAGCATCATTGTCGCGTTATCGTCACGATTTGCATTCGTCAAGACAAAACGTAATGTCGTAAATATTGGTTTCTGTACACTTTCGAGTAACGACTAGAAACAGTAGGTGTCCACATTTCACTCGCTACGTGTACGCTTACGCGATCCATTCTACATAGAAAGCCTAACAGCATATAGCTGCCAACCACAAATAAAGAAGTAATCTGAAAGAAGCATCTGCTGTTTATGCTATGCTCTTGAAAACAACTTTTCTAGCAAATAAAATCATTTAAAGGCTTAAAATTACATTAAAAGTAGATTGAATGTCAATTAATAAATTACCACAACTTCGTTTGGTATACAAGCAGTGAAACTTGTTGCTTAGATTTTTCACGGTTCATATTTACCGACAAATATTGATTGGCCAATGGGTCGATGGATGTTTCTTTGATTCAGTGGCCTCTTCAAATTCTAACGTTTCTCCTCAGTCATTGTATCACAGGCATGGAATCAACATGTGTTCTAACGTTGTTAGCAGTTTAAAATAATTTTGTCACATAGCAAGTATGTCTTTGGCTTTTTGCTTAAAATTTTCAGTTTTGTGTACGGAATACAACACAATATTTTATATTAATTCAATAATTTTTACAGACGCAATTATATAAAAATTTTTCTTGGAAATGGTCTAAAGTGTTGACCGAAACGTTGAAAATTTTGTGGTAATTTGCAAAATTGCTTAAATAGTAGCATCAGATCGAACCAGTGTGCTGAAATCATTGTTATTCGTTATTCTTGAAAACAACATTTACAAAATAGTAGGGGAGACCGGGACTAGTTGACTAACTTTTAACACATTTAATTTCTACCAATGAACCATTAGCATTTTGCTGACTTGTTGTACACTAAAAGTTTGAAAATCGCTTTGATTGAACCTAGTTGTAGTTTTAATCAAATTTAGATATTAGTGAGAGCAATAAGTAGGGATGGGATCAAGTACCTCGCAAACAAGTTCGAACCTTGATTGATGGAATTCGAACTCTCTATAAGTTCTTCGAAAAAAAAAATAGTACTCCCAAGTATACTCGAACCTTTGCCAGGCAGTTTCGCACCCTTTATAAGTACTGTGGTAAACGTAAATAATACTTGCAAGTATACTCGAATCTTGGTCGAACAGTTTCGAAATTGTATTTTAGTCCCTTGTTGCGTGTAGCACGAATTCTCATAAGACGGCACCCTTTCGGAACTTAATTCTCGTGTTACACGCGGGATTTCTGCGCACAAGGAGTTGCGTTGCACGTTGAAATTACAGCAGGGGTGAATTCGGCATACTAAAAATAAGCAAAAGAGTTTGTATAAACATACAGTGGTGAACAAAAGAAAGTTTGCCGGTACGCACGTTGAGTGGCAAATACTGACTGACCATTTTCCAAAACTAATGTGACCATTTTCGTTCCCTCTGCAATGTATTTTTTCAAGTTTAATGTGTGAAATAAAAATAAAATGTTCACAAATAACAAAGACATTCATTTATCCAATCGTAAAGAGATTCTTTCCCCACTCTGTATATATTATTTAAGACATTCACTGCTTTTTTGTTGATCATGAAAAATATACACAAGTGTATAATGTACAGTGGTGAACAAAAGAATGTTTGAAGTTGACGGTACGCACGTTCAGTGGCAAATACTGACTGACCATTTTCCAAAAATAATGTGACCATTTTCGTTCGCTCTGCAATGTATTTTTTAAAGTTTAGTGTCTGAAATAATAATAAAATGTTTACAAATAACAAAGACATTCATTTTTCCAACCGGAAAGGGACTTTTTGCCCACTCTGTATATTATTTAAAAAATTTCCTGCTTTTTTGTTGATCATGAAAAATATACACAAGTGTATAACGTACAGTGGTGGACAAAAAAAAGTTTAAACTGCATGTTTCTGTTTGTGATGATTAAAAGTTGCTGTTTTAACATAGAATTTCGGTTTGCAAAAATTGTGGTGTTTATCGTGTGTATTATTCCTTAAACTTTCTTTCATTCGCCAGAGTATTTTCATATAATACTTATTGCTATTCTTTTAATCCAGCCTTTTATCACATAGTATAAGTTTATATATTTATAATAAAAATGAGAAGGTACCATTTAAAATATTTTAAGAATAGAATGAAATGTCTATTTGTGGGTCCTGTCTTTTGTAATCGATGCAGACAATTTTTATTTTGCGTAAAAATCCGCAGTCTACTTATTGGTTGACGATTTCAGATCACGATTTCTTTGTTTAATTTTAATTATCACTTCTTATTTTTAGTTGATCCGTCCAACGAGTTTCTATTCTGTTAAATTCAAGTTTGGTTCTTTAAATAAATTTAAATAATCCTGAGGATTCTTATTAAGAGCACATACAAGAATATTACTTCGTTCTCAAAATGCTATGAATTCTAAAAAGATATTTCTCGTTCCATTTTTACAAGCTTCATTGATGTTAAAAAATATATTTTTAAAAACTAAGGATCAAATTATTGAAACTTACTTGATCCTCAGATGTAAGTTCTCTTTCATGAATATTGAAATAGTACAGTATGCCTCTTAGATTATTCGCAAGTATAAACAAAAAATGATTCGAATATTTGTAATATGTAACACTTATATTAATTATACCGAGTTCTCTTCTATAATGAATATTAAAATACAGTATATGCCTTTTATATTATTTGCAAGTACAGACAACAGAATAAATCGAATGTTTGTAATATGTTACTTATGTTGATTATTAGACTGCAGATATTTATGCATTTATGGCTTATGGAAATTTTCAAAAAATGCTAGAAAACATAAAATTCGATAGAATTTAGTACTATTTTTATTTGTTTTAGATCTACAAAGATTGTGTTCTCATTAAAAGTAGGGTTTTATTTAATTGCACTTTCTTAAAATTTGTCTATCAAAATTGGAAATTGCATAAACACATCCGCAGTCTATTAATTATATATCGAACAATGAATTTGCACACTCATCTTCATTTGTTCACACACACACACACACACTTTTTTAGCTTATTATGTTTCTACTTTTGAAAAATGTTCACTTTCATTGTCATGAAATGGGAGGACGATTTCCTAGTTTTGAATACAAATTGTATAACACTAAGAGATATGGATTAATATTAAAATTAGAAATAAGTAATATATGAATTTTCGCGGGCGCGCATGCTTCTAGGTAAAATCCTCGGGACGAGCCAAGAATTCGTCTTGCAAATAGAGAATGTGTACGATGTCAAGGGTCATCGCATAATTCACAACATGTAGGAGCAACACTCATTGAGTAATACGAATTTACGTTCAACGTATTGCTACTGGAAGAAAAATAAGTAGCGTTGTATTACCACTTCGACCTCTGGTGCCACATCCGTCTACTCACGTTATTGCAAATGGTACCTACACCGCCGCAGAACACTTAAATTTTATAGTTTCCTTGACTAATACAGTGGATCTAAAAATTATTTGAATACTAAATATCTTATTGTCGAAAAATTCTCGGTAATTTAAACTGTGGTGAGTTTATTAAAAAAAATTATGAAATAGTAATAAGCCTGGTCTCCTGTTAGAGCTTGAGATTTCTCCTTTCATAAATTTTATTATTCATTTTTAGCTAACAAGTTTTAGCTATAGGTGTTGCACTCACAATTCACGCTTTTGCAAATCAATTTCACCCTTTTGCAAATCAAATTCAACCTTTTGCAAATCAATTTCTCCCATTAAGAATATTGAAAGTTAATTATTTATTGATTTAGATGAAATTATATATATTTTTATTTAGACACACGTGAACGGTGTTATTACTGCGAGGGAAATCTACAAAACATATATTTTAAATTTTCATTAAGGGACCAAATAAAAAAGTTTTAAAAAATGAATTTTTATTTTTGTATGTAACCTTGTAAATTATAATTTTGGAAAATCTTTTCTGCATATCATTTCGTAAACCAAAGCTTCTAATTAATTATACAAAATCAGGTCGTTTGGTACAATTATAAAAAAGTTATTCTATTTTAAAGGGCGTACGAATACTTTTTACACCCACTGTATGTACTTTAATTTTTTTAATTCATTCATCAGAAAATTCATGAGAAATTGTACTTCTGTATTTATTGTGGGAAGCGGGAATAAAATAAAAATGGATTTCATCCGTTAATGGCGTTGTTATATTAAAAACAACATTATAATATTCGTAACTTTTTCGAATCTTTTACTGTTTTATATTTCACCCAACCAATTTCTTCATAAATGCAGAAAAATCCGCAGTCTAATGGTAAGTGTATGCTTGTCGATTGAAGAGAAGTCTGTAATCTAGTTTGAGCAATATTTATTTCGTTTTGTTAGGTACAAAAAGAGATTTAGAAGTCCGGCGTTCGAATTTCCCCATTTATGTAGATGGTCGTAGCTGAGGAATCTATCAATCAAGCGAAGCAGAATTGTGGTGGGTGTTCTCAGACGGGAACGAGAAGGAACAAGAGGGAACAAGAAGCTGAACAAGAAGGGACGGTAAAGGGAGGGAAGGAGGGTCACAGTGGGGGCAGAAGAGAAGGAAGAAAGTTGGATAGTCGGACGGGTCGGGGGCAAAAGAGAGGAAGCGGTCTACGTGTGGGGGCCGATTCCTGGTGCATGCTTGCGAACTATGCAGCTCTCGAAAATGTTGCAGAAGTAAGCGGCGGTATGGACATAATTCAGCTTGTTATGCGCAAAGCGGGTTTCGAGAGAACCTTATGGGCCTTGTGGACCTTATGGATCTTATAGACTGTCCGCCCTATGCGAGGTCAGAGGGCCCTCTGTTCCAATTTTGTGCCCAATAAGACTAATTCCCTCAAAGGTGCCGGCGCACTTCGGATAGGCCACCTTGCTGGCGAGAACTTATCGGCTAATTTTACGTAAATTATGTGACGTCACGGATTATACCTTCAGACCCTTCATTCCCTTTTCTAAAAACGCCTTTTCGGAAATAAAATCGAACTCGCATGCGAACCGCACGGAACACAGCGCTTGAAATTTTCAGGATAGAGACAAGTTCGGTTTTCTGCGCAGACTTGTTTAAACAATCGTATGTATAAAAAAGTAGAAATGGAAGATTGCAATTATATCATACAGTATATGTATATGTAATTATATCATACAATAATGCAGCTATTGAATATCTATATATAAAAACATTGATGCCATACTTGTTGTAATTATTGAAAATTTTTAAGTTTTTTATCATTTAGAATACGTTTTATAACATTTTGTTCTATGATCTCTTGCAATTTTTCAAGTTAAAAATCCTATGCTTGTAGAATTGCTGTTTTTTATTAGCAAAAAATTGAGTTATATGACTTTTTACGGCTTTATTTGAAAGGCAATTTGCACCGCATAAAACGTGTTGAAAAAAGCGAAAAGTTTCTTTCGTGCACTGCATTCTTACCCTTGCGGTAATAGAAAAATAAAAGTTGATGGAAATGCGTTCTTCGATTTTGCGTATTTGATGCGGTGATAAAAAAAATACGTAAAAGGTTCGAAAACACTACAAGGCAGGAAATGAAGTCCGACCACGACTTTGCGATTTAAGATAAGGTTAAGTAATAACAAATGGAAGATGAATGCCATCGCTACACGAAAAACGAAAAAAAATGACTTTCCGAACTACCTAATAATTTCATACCAAAGATAATGTTTCAATTTTTATATTGTTTTGATTTTCTGTTGAACGTAGCATATTTTTTTTAACCTAAACCTAAATAAATCATTATTATTTACATAATAGTATTGTATTTCATTAACAAATAAAATATTTCATTAAAGTTTTAATTATTAGCAACTTTTATTCTTTAATAACAACCTGCTCCAATGTAAGAGAGAACAACTTTACAAATAAATAAAAAAATATGAAAAACCTATAACGTTATTTTAATTTTAAAGATAGAATTTTAAAATATAATAAATTTACCAATAAATTACCCGTTAAAGATGAAAATATCTATACTATTTCTACGTCATTTTATACATACGTTGAGAGATGTTCTTTGTCAGTACAATACTGAAAAAATTGATTAATTATATCTCCAAATATAATAACATGAAATTTTAAAAAAACGTGTTTGTAAAAGTTATTTTTGTTTTATATCATTCAGACCCCTTCAGTAGTCACTATTTCCGATATCTTCTTTCGAAAAACAGACCAGAACGTGCCGTGCTATTTTGACTATTTGTCCAGAATAGTTTCGTTTGAAGTTGAAAAAGCAGGCTGAAATTTACAAGTTGACAAGAGCAGTGCCTCAAGCACGGCGAACAGAAGATTTCGCATATAGTTTAACTAATTTGAAGGTTTTTGTGTCCAAGAATCTTTGGGGAACAGCTCTTTCTACATCCTACCACAGGTAAAATTCGAATGGTCAACCTCTGAAAGTGCCCCAGTTCTAAAGTTATGCTAAGGACTCATTCATTGGGTCAATAAGGCAATCAGGAAAATATTTCGACGATTTAAAAGTCTAAAGAGGCAACGGTGGTTAAGAAAGCTCGGCTGAACACTAAAAGTGGAACACAGATATGCTGGAGTTTTGAAAACTATGCAGACCACAAAACCGACTTTTGTCACACCACCGCACCGTAGGCAATACGCTTTCACATGGTTTCTGTACTCTGAACCAACAATCGATCCTGTGTGTGTGTGTGTGTGTGAATAGAGAGAGAGAGAGAGAGAGAGAGAGAGAGAGAGAGAGAGAGACGCATATAAATTGAAAATTAGATATACAGATGATTTAATAAATTGCGCTACATTGACCAAACAAAATTGAGTAGGTGAAATTCAAAATTGTCGTAGAATTAAAAAAATTGATGTCAATATATGATTTCTCCTATATTGAAACCATTAAGGGAAGAAATAACATTCAATTTAGTTTCTATTTCTTACAATCGATGCAAACAATTTTTATTTTGCACATATTATTTTGTACATTGTATATTATAATTGTAGTATTTGTTGCATGTGTGTCATTGTTATATGTTACAATTAGACTGCGGATCTTTATGCAAAATAAAAATGTGTTACATCGATTGTGGGAAGCAGGAATAACATAAAAATTGATTTCATCCCTTAACGACTTTGTTATATTAGAAACAACAATACAACATCCTTGAATTTTTTTAATGTGTTTTATACTTTTACTGTTTTATAAATACAAACAAATTCTTCATAGATGCATAAAGATCCGCAGTCTAGTTATAATGTTAATTGTAATTGTCGTATTTTGTAATTGTATATTGTATATTATTGTATTTTATGTAAAGACAATTAAATTACTATTGTACGTATTATTATTTAAAGTTGTATAATGCATATGATAACATTTTAGAAATTAATGATTTTTCTTTCTATTCTTTTTCAACATATATACGTATAGGTTAATACTTTTTTAAAAAGCTACATCGAGTGGTAAATCAATGTCGATTTTCATAAATCCTTGACGTGCGTCCACCTACAAAAGAACTAGGAACACCAGTATGCGCATGAGGGTGCCTCTGATTTACTCTTGTCAAAAAATTTTGTCAAAATTTCTTTTACGGCACCCACCCAGGGTTATTTCAAATAATTAAAAAAGATCTACGCAAAGTTTGAGCTCGATCGGATAACGGTAAAACATATCCAAATGGATTAAACATTAAAATAATTAATGTAATGCTGATAAAATCATTTTTCTCGAATATCTTCTAAACCTTTTACCGCGTCGAAAAATATGTTAAACAAAACCTATTGATCTAGACAGGCTGCGTATTTTATGTTGTATCACTTTTTTTCGTAAAACATACAGTTTTCGAAAAAATTGAGAAAGACGTCGGATCAAAATCTAACAATTTTCTCTGAAATTTGAAAATTGATGTGTGGTTTCATTATCGTCTATCAATAAACATTAGCGATGAAGGTTCATATTCTCTACATAAAAATGTATTAACACATTAATATCAAAAAACCATTACTTATATATAAGGCTTTTAATATTTAAGGAGATATTTTAATTTTAGTGTTGTTATGAAATCACGACTCTCACGATTTTTATAGCTATACAGGGTGGGTCACCTAATGTTGCCACTTCAAATATCTTTGTTGTTTTCAAAGATACGTCAAATGTCTGAAGGACAAAGTTAAATGGTAAAATGGGGCTCATACGATACCAAAAAAATTTTTGTTTTTATGTAATTTTTTTGGAAATATGAAGGTCACCTTCATTTTTTTAAACGGAATGAGGTATTTTTTAATACATCAATCGACGCATCTGGAGATTCGTTATAAAAAAGTACTAACCTATGTATGTCGAAAAGTTAGTAGTTCAGGAGATATTTCAATTTAAATAACTCTAAAACACCATTACTGTCATACTAATTATAAGACGCAATGGTATTTTAGAGTTACTTAAATTGAAATATCTCCTGAACTACTAACTTTTCGACATACATATAGGTTAGTACTTTTTTATAACGAATGTCTAATTAATAATTTTTAGTAATTTACTTTTGATGATATCTCGTATAAGTAGACACATTAGTCTTTCCGATATCCTCAACGAAACAGCTATCCAGTTAGTTTAATTGCCACAAATTGAGTACTTAAATGACAATTTGGATGTTCCCGGTCAAAATAGACTCAGGCATAGGGATGCCGATTATTTTCAAAAAGATCGATTTTTCTGAATCGATTATAATCGAAGCTTCAAGAATCGATTCACTAAAAAATCTTTTCCAAAATAATCGATGTTTTGAATAATCGATTTTTTTTTTAGGAATGTCTAAAAATGATAGAAAAACGAAGATCAAAAATTTGTTGGACTCTTTTATTAGAGAAATAAAATAATAATAATTATTAGACTGCGGATCTTTATGCATTTATAGCAAAATTGAGTATATGAAAATCGAAGAAGTTGGAAAATTTAATCCGTACTTGTTTCGCGCATCTCGTTGCACCTCAGCCAATGGTCGCGTGGTCGGCGCGAGTACGATTAGGGAATTATCCAATGAAAGAGTTCCGTTAGAATCATTATGCGCAGTTGAATTGAATCGTCGCGTTTTAGGAACATTTATATAATTACTTTTGATGATAGTTGGGTCTTCGATCTCTTTATACAGTCTCCACAGTAAACACTCCACGGTCTCCACGTATAGTCATACAATTTTAATTTGCCATAAAAATCGATTATTTTTATAATTTTATAATCGATTATTTGTAAAAATCGGATATTGAAGAATCGATTCTAAAAATCGATTTATTTAATGAAAATAATCGATTTTTTAAATAATCGATTAAAAATCGACATCCCTACTCAGGTACAGCCGTCGGACGGTTATAATGTTGTTATGATTTTATTCACAGAAAAGGTTCAATATGGCGACCGTTTACAATCACCACATTTTCTGAATCGAGAAAGTAATTGTTGTTTTACATTATGTAATAAAACTGCTGGTAAGTTACTGCATTCAGTGATGATATCTTTCATACAGATTTTGCACTCCAAATTCACCCTTTTGCAAATCAAATTCAACCTTTTACATGTTTTATACTCCAAATTCACCCTTTTGCAAATTAATTTCTATCTTTACAAATATAATATTCTTAAGTAAGTTTTCGAAAAAAAATCAAATCAAATGTCAATTAATTGTGAAGAAATTCATACATGAAATACTTATTTAAAAGTAATTACCAGTTCATTATATTTGTAATGTATGAAAACTGTGCGTAGATACGTACATATGCATATTGATTGTAGCCATTTTCTGGTTAATAAATTTTTGGATACATATGTATACCATATTTATTGAAGCGTATTGAATATTGAGTTTCATATGTTTCCCTCACAGTAATGACACCGTTCACGTGTGTCCAAATAAATATATAATCTAATCTAAATGAATAAATAACTAATTTTATTGCAAATTAGATTTACAAAAGGGTGATATTAATTATGCAAATGCAAAGGTTGAATTTGTAGCTCGGTGTATACTTTTTAGAAAAGTCGAGGGGTGTTAAATCAGGTGATCTTGCCGGAAAATGAATGGGGCCACCTCGTCCTATCCAACGATTCGGAAATATTTGATTTAATGCATTAGTTGTTATTCTTTCATAATGTGCAGGACAACCATCATGTTGGAGCCACAATGCTTGTCGAATATGCAACGACAAATCGTGTAAAAATTACCATAAGGTATTTGAATTCGTAACATTATCAAGAGAATCGTGATTTCTTAACAACACTAAAAATAAAATGTTTCCTTAACTAATGGTTTTTCGATATTAGTAGGTTAATACTTTTTTGTGGAGAATATGAAGCTTCATCGATTGGTGCAGAAAAAAATATACTATCCCATTTAAAAAAATACTGATGACCTTCGTATCTCTTCTACGCGTCCACTTACAAAAAAACTCACAACACCAAAGTATGCTTCTCTCGAAACCATTCAACCTAATGTATAAACATTCTTCGCTACGAATAATAACAATGACGAAAATCGAGGTGGTAATATCTGGTGAAACCCTTAATCGAATGAAAGAACATTCCGTGGAATTTTGTTGAAACTCCTTTTGAATATCGTTCATTAAAATTAGATTTCCACTCCGCTCGGTAGTTTTAATTTGAAATACAGAAAGAAAAGAGTCGGCCCGCTAAGTAGACCCTTCTGTAAGGTCTGACCAAATTTCTATTAAAAGCGGCAATTAGTCTAAGTCTCTATAAATCTTGATGACTGATATACCGACATCAGTTTGCTTGTCAAAGACGCTTGTGGCGAGGGCTACACCGATTTCCAACACATTGTTTCCACGACCGCTCTCACTGGACGAAAATGGGGGAACTGCAGGATTCCTTCTGTACCACCGCCAACCGGTGAGTCGTTGTTATGTTAAACCAGGTGAGAGACGCGCGATGAGTGTGCGACACCATTAGAATTTTCAATGCGAACGTTTAGAGAACATTCGTTACCTTCGAGCTTGAAAACACGATGGTAAGCCTTATAAATGTTCCACACTCTTTCTCTTCCATGGTTTCTTCCTTCCTGTTTCAACATATCAATTTTAACAACTTCGGGCTTCGGGTCCGCTTCGTTTTTCAATAGTTCAACAGCACTTTTCACAGTTCAACGTTTCTTAACTCATTAATGTGTGTGATAGAAGTTCTGACAGTAAATGTTGTAATCACTAGAAATATTTATTTGATTTGACTGAATTATTTTTAGTTATATATATTATGGTAACTAGATGTATGTAAACGGTTATCCAAAATAGACTATAGGAAGTTTTTTTAAAATAAAAAACATACTAACTGTTTCCTTGATCTCGATCGACAATTTGTTAATTACCACAAAATTTTCAACGCTTCGATCAAAAATTTAGACGATTTTCAAGAAAAATTTTTATATAACTGTTGTGATTGTTTCGCATTCCATTGTAACTGTTTCCTTTATCTCGATCGACTGTTAATAACGAAACGTTAAAAATTTGGTGGTAATTTGTAAAATTGCTTAAGTAGTAGCGTTAGATCGAACCAGTGCGCTGAAATCATTATTATTCGGTATTAAAAAACATACTATTTTGAATTTTATTGATTTTTTTATTTAATTATCAGGTATCGTCTGTGACAATTATGTGTGAAAGTAGATATCTGTCAAATGACTACCACGACCACGTTTACAGACATCAATTCGAACATAAAATTTTCGATGTCATTTTGGCATATTGGCTCGCTTATTCACCAATTTCATTTCTAATGTTGTTTTTCAGGTCACGAATTTTTCCTGGCCTGACTATGGTTTATCATGAACAGATCCAGTTTCATCAAATTTTTTAACCAAATCTCGAATTGTTTGCTCTGATGGACGATTACGTATGCCGAAAAAATCACGTAATTTACAATGGTAATTTTTTATTGAACACTGATTTGCGAAATAAATTTTAGTAACTTTAACACGCTCTTCAATCGTATACGACTCCATTATTAAAATTGTCTATCATTGTATGTTAGAAATACAAGAAAGTGGCAAGAAACAAACATGGCGTTTGACAGATATTCTTATTCAACATCCTAAAGGAACTTTTGGATAACTCTATATGTACAGTGAGGAGCAAAAGTGAACACACAAATGATATTTTTACAAAAACGTATTTTTAATTAATGTTTGCATATAAAATAGAATAAAAATAAAATACAAAGCATTAAGTACAAAGTTTTAGCTTTTTAAGAAAATTTTACTGATCGTGGTACTATTATTGTTTTG
Source organism: Lasioglossum malachurum (assembly GCA_028455605.1). NCBI lineage: Eukaryota > Metazoa > Arthropoda > Insecta > Hymenoptera > Halictidae > Lasioglossum > Lasioglossum malachurum. The sequence continues at coordinate 21,687,480 of CM052313.1, forward strand.
ATAAATACAAACTTTTTCCGTGTAGTCGGTTTTGCCCTGTATTAGAACGTTTGTGGCTGAGAAATGTAAACATATTTTCTGTAAACAGTGACCGGTGTTATTCGAGTCCGGGAGGACTCTAGTAGTTGTACTTTTGATGTTCGTGCATTAAGATACTGTCATATAAAGCCATTATCTAAGACTGTGAAAGATAGTATTATCTCTCAATTAAAATCTGGCTTATCAACGAGAAAAGTTGCCGAGAAGTTTGCAGTTAGTCAAGCTGTGGTACATAAAATGCGAAAACGATATTGTAATGATGTTCCTACATCTTTCGGAGGACGTCCAAAAATATTGTGTTATCAAGACAAGCTTAACAAAGATTAACAAAATATATAACTTGAGAAGTCACGACGACGGTGTCAATGGCTGCAAAGTTGTTGGAAAGCGATGTTGGAAAGAAAATAAACAAGTGGACGGCTCGAAGAGCATTAAAAGAAGCTAATTTTAAATCAATGGAGAAGAAGAAGAAACCTGCTCTTTCAAAGAGAAATATTA
>CM052313.1:21698082-21715815 GCA_028455605.1 Lasioglossum malachurum
CATGTAGATATTAAAAAAGTTAATAATTCAATTCATATAAAAAATCACAATTCATACTACTTTTACCATTTACTTGGGGAGATAACTGGATAACGAGTTAACTCCACATTCGTTTTCGCTGTTAGCAATCCAACACTTTTCACTTGCTTCTTAATTCAACAAATGATTCTTCCATTCTATTGTGCCATAATATCAATTGTATTAGTATCAACTACATCGTATCTACGTTGATTGTGGCAAAATTTACATTATGTAAATTTTGCTAGTCTTACGTGTTACGTCTGTCTAAATGTCCATGATTGAAAAGTCGCTATAGTCAAAAGGTGAAGAACCTCTTTGTGGCCTGCTATATGCATATATATGAAATACATAATTAAATGTTATTTTACGATGTAGTGAGCACAGAAAAACGATCGTTGGTGAACGCTTATGATAAACCAGTGTTCCTCGAAAGATGTTATTAACGTAATCGTATTCTTCCGGTGTTTGCTTGGGTTCGAACCAGATTTTTGCCTGTGCAAAGGGTAATTATAATGACGGAACAGCCGGTGTACGATGTCAAAGAAAGTAATGCCATGTACGGAAGGATGGCTAATTCGACTAACGATCGGGCATTATACTCGTCAGACGTGGAAATGGTCTCCCGTGCGCATAACTTCTTCAATTTTACGGTTGTTAGTTTCATTTTTGGTATTCCGCGGCACGAACTCTCGCCGACCTGTTATCTGATTTCACGTTTGCATCCCGAACGCCTGATTCAGCTGCTAATTTCAAGCCCAATCACCAGAAATGCCCTTCAAAGTTTGTCATTTTCCACCTCCAAACCTTACTGCGTGCGAGGTTGTACAATGGTCGATAAAAAAAAGTTTGAAGTTCATACTTATTTTGTATGTGACGATTTTAGAACATTAGTATTAAATAATCGTAATTGTTTGTAACATTCATCTATACATATATAATTTCGAGCCTGTCTGCAACACATGGCATGAAACTCATTTGTTTAGATTCAATATTTCATATGTAAATTATCTTTGCATATCAAAAAGAGGAATTTATTTTATTCATGTACTGTTGGTGTCAAAATGTTACCAAAAATCTTTTTGTATGACTTCTGTTAGGGGGCTACACTCCGGGACAAAAAGATTTTAAAGACTTTAAAATTAACGTAATATTTATTTATTTAACATCACAACCAAGGTTTTATTTTTACACATTCTTGCAAAATATCTCTATAAACAGACACAAATGAAATTGAATTGAATTTCGCCAGTCTATACGATTTTATTAAAAAAAAAAGAATTTTTAAGGAAATATGGTGTGACAAAATGATAGCACATTTAACTTAAAATTATGTATAAGAGTAAATCAACGAATGATAATTAATGCTTAATATTTTGTGGCTCCTCCTTTACATTTAATAACAGCCATCATTCTCTTTGGCAAAGATTTATAGAGTTTTTTAATGGTCTTTTGCTCTAATTGCTCCCACTCATCTTGAATATATTTTTTGAATTCGGCAATATTTCCAAATTGTCTGCCATTTCTATACAACAGCTCGGGCAAGATTTCCCCAACAATTTTCAATAATGTTGAGGTTGGGTGATCTTGCTGGCCGATCTAAAACGCGAATTTTTTCTCGAGAGAAGTACTCTTTTACTACTTTTGCAGTGTGTACTGCGGCATTATGCTGCTGAAAAGTATACGTCTCTCCAGCAAATCTGGTCGCGTACGTGTTTATTTGTTCCTTAATCATTTTCAAATACATTTTGCTATTCATTTTTCCTGTTATAAATTTGATTTCCATTTTACTATAGCACCCGATACCGCACCAAATCATCACACTAACACCTCCCATTTGTCGACGAATCAAAAACAGTTCCTCTTTTCGTATATCGTGAAAATAGTAACTGAGACCATCAGGTCCATCTAAGTTATACCTCTTTTCATCCGTAAATATTATTCTTCGCCATTTATTTCGCATATGAATATTCTTTTCCGCAAAGTGTAACCGATCGTTCTTATGTTGCACAGTTAACCCAGGCTTTTTCTTTAATTTTCTTCGTTGTATGTATTTGCATTTTTTTAAAACACGTCGCACACTCCTTACATTAGTGTCTACACCAACACTTTGAGCAATTTGCCTTGCAGTCATCTTAGAATTGGATGCTGCTCTTAGTATTGCACGACATTTCCGGGCATTTAGACTTTGCGGACGTCCAGAACTCCTCTTTTTACTATAGTTTCCCGAATTTTTCAAGAAATTCATTATTATTTTTCGACTTCTATTCATAATTTTGGCTATTTTTGTCACTGAATATTGTTCTTCTTCCAATTTTATTATAGTGTTAATTTCACACGCGTTCGATCTCTTTCCGCGACCATTTTCGATAACATTTTGCCTTTTTTAAACAAATGTACATCACGAGATAATATCACGGACTTTATTAACTATGTTCTGAGGTTGATGTTCGCAATTCGCGAGCTTCAGTGTAACTGGGAAGCGTAGATTTACTACACGTGCTATCATTTTGTCCCACTTGCGAACCACGATATTTACGTTTTCATTTTTAGAATTCTGTTGAAGTAAATATTATCGATGATATTCAGTACATTATACATAGAGGCATGTCAGAATATGTTGACATATTAAAATACTCGTTTTCTTCAGTTTATTCTACCAAATGACAAAAAAATAGACGATGTGCTATCTTTTTGTCCAGGAGTGTATATTACCCTTACATTTGTGAAAGATCCATAAATGACTTACAGCGTTGCACAAAAGAAAGTTTAAAGTTGATATTTCTGTATGTGAGTCATTCATATAATTTGAAGCCTCTCTGCAACACTATATGGAACGAAACTTCTTTCGTTGTTCGTCTGCTCTCACTACACAGCGGATTTTATGCGTTTATGAGAAGAATGAGTAGGTGTAATTAAAATTAGTAAACACATAAGAAAAATTTAAGAATGCTGTTATATTGTTTTCGACCTATTAAACATATTAAGAGAGAAAATAAATGTCTATTCCGCTCCAGTTTGTGGCAATTCAGGTAGAAAATTTTTAGTTTTAAAGACCCGCTGTCTAGTTCTCACATAATGCATTAATAATCCATTTTGTTCGGCATACCTATGCAATCGACAAAAGTAAGTTTAACTCTTTGCACCTCATTGGCACCGCTGCGCTGTGGTGACATTCATAGTCAGCTGCCTAATAGTAATGGCAGCAATACTATTTTTATTTAGATTAGAATACAGCAAACCTATAAAAAAAGTCAATACAACTAAATTCATAAAAGTTTCCAATTTACTCGTCCGAGAATCAAATTGTTGGATTCCTATAGCTTCGCTTTAACAATTGTAGTTCCTGATGGCATCACGAAGTGTTCAGAGTGTTAAGGCTTAAAATCTTTTGCATTGCAATAGTATTAGGAACTAGTACACATTTGTCGATATTTCTCTTCGTTCCTGTGAATACATTGATTGTTTAACTATCATCTGTATCCTTAATCACACGGATGAATAAGAATAATCGAATGGATTGGGGTCGTCTATCTTGCAGCAAGAGAACGCCCCCAAACATACTTCGAACGTGGCATCCAATTGGTTGTGGAATAATAATTTAAAAATTGAGTGGCCACTACACTCTCCAGATCTCGAAATCATTGAAAATCTCTGGACAATTTTAGATGAGCATGTCTCTTTAAGCGGCTGTACCAACAAATAATTATTTTGATAAAACTTCGAGATACAAATATACCAAAAAACCTACAAGGTGTAGTAAACAGTAACGAACAGATCTGACAAAGTATTCAAACTAATAAAAACATTCCAATACAAAGCTTGTAATCATACAAATGTAGAATTAAATTAACTTTTGGCCACCCAATTTTTTTATTTGTTTCATCGTTTTAAAAAAGTTATTAATTTCCGACTCCTTTTCTATAGTTTTTTTTTTTGTTTTCGTTATTATATGTATAAGATGAATCATTCATGAAACATTCAGTGATGCTTTAACATAAAATTCCAGTTTGTAAAATTTGTGATTTTTATCGTATGTATTACTCTTCTTGAACTCCTTTCTCCCACCACTACTGTATGTTGAAAATAATATAAAAGTATGTTTCAATTCTTCTAATATTTTGACTGTTTTAAATCGCACCTACTCATTTTTAACTGTTTCCTTGTTCTCGATCGACAACTTGTTAATAACTAAAATAAAATAAATAAATAAAATCCACTGTGTAATAATAATCTCTTATCAAGTCAAGACTTAAAAATGGCAATCTAAATGGCATCTTAAATTTATAGGCTTACGTGAGTTCAGAAAGTTATGTCCAACACTTTCGAACATATAATTACTTGCAAATTATCCCTCTCACGTGAGAACATTATCATTAAATTTCATCACATAGGGTTGGATCCGCTTGTGCGTGTGAACTCGTGTAAGTGTTCTACAGGATGTCAATTTTGTAGTGAGTAATGATTAGACTTCAGATTTTGATGCATTTATGGTATTTACACATGTTTCAACTACAAGAAAATATACATATGTATGTATGTGTGTATTTATAGGAACGAACATTAATAACGTCTCTCATTTCGATCGAAACGATTTCGTTCAAATGATCAATTATGTGGGGAACTGTACGTTAAGTATGTTCCAATTCATATGTCTAAATGCTATAAGAGCGAGTCAGAAATGACTCATACATACAGTGAGTATAAAAAGTATCCGTACGCCCTTTAAAATAGAATAACTTTTTTGTAATTGTACCAAACAACCTGATTTTTTATAATTAATTAGAACCATGAGTTTATGAAATGATATGCAGAAAGGATTTTTCAAATAATTATAATTTACAAGGTCATATTCAAAAACAAAAAAAAGGCATTTTTAAACATTTTTTTATTTAGATCCTTAAAGAAAGTTTAAAACCTTACTTAAAATAAATCTAAAATATGTGTTTTGTGTATAGTACAAAATAGTTACACACATGCTGAAAAATTCATCGAAATCGAATAACGTACACACGAGCTACAAGCGGTTAAAAATGGTGAAAATCGTTTTCCACAACTTTTGATCAGTTTCTGCTTAAAATCTACAGAATCGTATAGGCTTTCGATGCGTGTCGTTTTTTCCTGCTTCAGCCGATTTCGATGAAATTTTCAGCATGTGTATAACTAACATAGATTTACAAAACATATATTTTAAATTTTCATTACGGGTTTAATAAAATGGTTATAAAAGTACCTCTTTTACTTTCTCATGTAATTCTTAGCAATAGTAATTTTTTCAAAACCTTTGCGTATAATTTCGTAAACCAATGCTTCTAATTTATTATAAAAGATCAGATCGTTTGGTACAATTATAAAAAAGTTATTCTATTTTAAAAGGCGTACGAATACTTTTTAGACTCACTGTATTGTATGTATAGGCCTAGAACTCGCAGTTTGTTCTTCAATTTACAATCACTAACTCCAAAAATGGGAAAATTGTTTGATATACTATATGATATACTAGTTGAATATCATTTAGAATATTTATATTATTTATGTCATTTAGACATCAATCCTTAAGATTGTGTACCATTATCTACCAGAGCGTCAAAGATCTTTTAATTGCATGTTCATGAATATCAATAAAATTCGATTTGCTTTAATATGTAATAAATGAAACAGTATTGTCCATTTGGATTGAAATATTATTGTACTTTTATCCAACACCTTACCTCGATCCATTACTTATTTCTTATTTAAAAAACGAGATGTAATATGTACAGTTAGGAGCAAAACTTTTCACACACACTTTAAATCAGTATAACTTTTTTATGAATGGACCAAACTACTTCAATTTCCCTGTAAGGCTAGATAAATTAGTTTAGTAAAACACGTCTAAAAAATATGTTGAAAAAATGCATGAATTGTGAAAAACAATATTTAAAATTGATTTTTACAATTGTTTTTGCTGGGCCAATAACGAAAATTTAGAAGATGTGTTTGGTCAACTTGTATAATTTATATGCGCTCCGAAAATTTCATTGAAATTGGTTAATTGGTTTACGAGTTACAAACTATCAAAAGTTGTAAAATAACCAAAAATCTTGAAAAATTGCAATTTTTACCACTTTTGATCGTTTATAACTCGTTAACCAATTAACCAATTTCAATAAAATTTTCGGAGCGTATATAAATTATACGAGTTGTGTGTCTGTGTGTGTGTGCGTGCGCGCGCGCGCGCGCGTGTGTGTGTGACCAAACATATCTTTTAAATTTTCGTTATTGGCCCAGCTAAAAAAGTCGTAAAAATCAATTTTTACTATTGTTTTTCACAATTCCGATCAAATGCATTTTTCCAACGTATTTTTTGGACGTCATTTACTAAACTAATTCTTCTAATATTATAGAGAAATTGAAGTCATTTGGTCCATTCATAAAAATCTTAACTCCTAACTGTATATTGTATATTCCTAGAAGAATACCTACTGATAGAACTCGCAAAAGAGTCTTATAAGTAGCCGGCGGATTTTTACGAATTTATGAAGAAATTGGTTAGGTAAAATACAGAATAGAAGATTATAAAAATCTAAGAATGTTGTTAGATTGTTTTCAATATATCAAAAGTATTAAGGGATGAAATCAATTTCTATCGAATCCCTACTTTTCACAATCGATGTAGAATATTTTTATTTTCCATAAAGATCCGGAGTCTAATTATGAGTTTGTCCGTTCGACAATAGTTCATCTTTCTACCACTTACGTACATACTCAGAGGTGCCAGAGAGCCCCCCATCCACCCCCACCCACACCAAGGAAAAGGAAAGAGCACGAAGTTCCAATGTCACTGTTTATGAAATATGTTCATTGTCAATTCTTGCACCAGGCCACAAAATTTTATCCGTTCAACTGCCCCGCCCCCGCCCCTAAAAAATTACATCTTGTGAGTGCTTTCTATATAGCATACTTCTACATAACCTTCTTGTTACACTTGATAAAGTTCTGAGATATTGCGTGTTCACTGTGGGAATGATAAACAAAATACAGGGTACATAAAGATCTACATATAATATGTATGTATCTCCTACCTCTAAATACCTAATAGATGTTTCGCTTAATAATGTCGATTTTGCTAACAGATGACATTACTAATACATTTGTTGGTATAGACAAATGACGTCTATGGCGTTTCGAAGTGTAAACTTACACCATCAAAAGCTAGTTCGTTATTAATTATCATTGTGTAAAAAACGTAGTTTTTCATAGCTTTAAATATGTCGAATTTTGTACCACAAAACGACGTTTTGCGGGGAAGTTTAATAACCTTTCATTTGAAGAAAACGGCTGCTGAAAGTTAACGATTTTTGGTTGAAGCTTGTGGTGAACATGCTCTGACCCAAAAAAACTTGTGAACGATGAAAGTCTGTGAACAGAAATCTTTCACAAAAATCTCTGTTGTGACACGCAAACATTTCTGTTCGCAGACCTTTTCAAGGTCATTCAAAATTCAAAAATAATGACACCACCTAACAGATTTTGTGAAACCCTACTATTTTTGTTTCAAAAATTTTTCCAAAAAATAAATACTTCCCGAAAATTTCGGCAGCTCGAATTTGTCATGTTTTACTGATTATAACTCGATAACTGTCCATTATTGAACTTTGTGCCCATTACATCTTTTGTTCAGTAGATCATAAGCACAACATAAGTACACCATATAGAAAATCCTACTGATTTTTCCGGGATAGATTTTCCATATGATTTGTGCGGGGTCCTTTGGTGTTGGACAGTGTTATTAAGGTAATTTATTTTGTTACGGAAATAAACGCTCACACTTTGCGAAAAGATCGACATTATTAACCGAAACACCTATCATGTATGTATAAATATGTAAAGTATCTTATTGCTTTATTCAGCAGCGTATAACACCAGTAGTCTTATTGAATTAAGCGCGACTAAAGGGGTAGACTCGTTTCCAGGATTTCAAGTGTGCGGGATGCGCTTTCTCATTTCTTGGTAATGCAAAGATGGGCTTTTTCAGTAGTGAAAACTCCTATTTTTATGTTTACGAGGCGTAATTTGTATTATTCGGTAGTGTAATTTGCATTATTCGGAGGCATAAAGCTGCGACAGCTACATGCTGCCGAATAATGCAAATTCTGTGGTTGTTAGGAAGAACGCCGCATGTCACATAATTTCACTTTCGAGATATTACCGTTTAAATATATAAATATAGTTAAATATATAAATATAGTTGAATATATAAATATATAAATATAGGTATTATAGGTTAAATTCCATTATTTTTTTGAGCCTTTCGAATTTATTTTCATGACTTTTTTCTGGTAAATACGTAAATCCTGTACGATGAAGGTCAATGAATGCATAAACTCAAATTTTTTGAAATTGTGACATGCGGCGTTTTTCCTGATAACCACAGCATTACGCCTTGTAAACGTAAGTGGGACGTTTCAGGGCGGTTACGGCTTAGATAGATCTTTTACCTAGCGTTTCTGACTACTGAAAAGCCCCATCATTGCATAAGAGAAATGAGGAGTCACATCCCGCATCCTTGCAATCCTGGAAACGAGACTACGCCCTTAAGGATGTTCTGGAGGTACAATTGGAGACAAAAGTACAAGAAATTCGAAATCCATCAATATATTGGCACTGAAAGCCATTCATGAGTATATTTTGCATTTAAAAAATAGATTAATTTAAAAAGCTTTCGTTTAATTAGTGAATTTCATGTTATATTTATTTGTTAATCAAATTGTCTTCATATTATAAAAAATTGTAAGTGACTTTTGCGAATAATTGTACCCTCTGATTTGAACTTCAAGATAATAAATTTGTGATATTCAATATATATAATTACCCAATGAAAAGTTAAAAATACATATTTAAATAAATTAAAAATACTTCAGAAAGCAATATCCATGGTTGTTACTGAAAATAAAAATGTGAAATTTAACGTTTTGTAACAGTTTATAATTTTTTGCTCTGTAACTGTTTAGTGAATCCTAATAAATTTTGAACATAATTAATTACATAGTTTTTACTTTATATAAAAAAGAACTGGAGTTTCCAGTTGCGTTTTTTCAAGGCTTAAATAGGGTGTAAAGTGGAATTTTATGAATTCTCCATAAGAAGACGTGTTAAAATGTGCAAACTTTAAGTTGCTATAATTCTTAAACGGTGCAGTAAATCGAACCCAAACTTTGGTAATTGCATTAATTTAGTAAGAATTATATCTTGTCAAATTTTCAAAAATTTTGTTACGTTTTTGTATACCTCCAGAACATCCTTAAGTATTTACGTATACGTTTTGATGTTTCCAATGAAAAAGTAAGAGATTGGTGAAATATTTTGTCAGGGCAAGGACGTATGAATCAACTGGGAGGAGTCTTCATCAATGGTCGGCCGCTTCCGAATCACATTCGACTGAAAATCGTTGAAATGGCAGCTGCGGGAGTTCGTCCTTGTATTATATCTAGGCAGCTTCGCGTGTCCCATGGCTGTGTTTCGAAAATCTTGAATCGTTATCAAGAAACCGGCTCTATCAGACCTGGTGTGATTGGAGGCAGCAAGCCAAGAGTAGCTACCCCCGAGATCGAAGGAAGAATCGAAGAAATGAAAAGAGATAATCCTGGGATTTTCTCGTGGGAAATTCGAGAGAAACTCGTAAAGGTAAGGAACAAAGCAAGATTTATTTCAATTTATGCCTCAACCGTAGATACATACTTCGTACATGTCTAAGTATCCAACTCATATCAAATCAATATTTCTTTGTCAACAAGTCGTTTTTTGCTGTGTGGTGTCCTTGAATCTTTTCAGGTTAGGCTATTCCCCTCATAAGGGGGTAGACTTGTATTTCCAGGATTGCAAGGGTGCGGGATGCGTCTTCTCATTTCTCGATAATGTAAAGATGGGGTTTTACAGTAGCCAAAAGCGTTAGACAAAAGATCAATCTAGGCCGCGATCGCCCTCCAAAGTCCTATTTTTACGTTTACGAGGCGTAATTTGCATTATTTGTAAGCATACAGCTGCACATGTAGCTATTTTCATAAAGCTCCGACAGCTACACGTTGCCGAGAATAATAGAAATTACTTTTGGTCTAGTTATTAGCTTTATCTGGCTTCGTAATTCCTCGAAATATTTGCAATAAGAATTATCACCTGTCCAATGAATGAACAGCTGCATGTCTGTTGAAATTAGTACAATAGGTAGTTAGAACTGAAGTGGTTCAACAGTTTCAAAATTACTAATTAAATACGAGAGTGCTACTGCTGTAATTAGAAATGTGTTAATAACTAAAACTATATCTGATATACGATATATGGTAATTACAAATATACAGTTAATGTTAACTTATTTGTTAAAGTAATCTTCAATTTTTTTTTCAACCATCAACGACTGTCAGTTCGAGATTCACTGATTCGGATAATTGACGGTCTACTGTATTCGCAAATCGTTATTTCATTTCCCGAGTGCTATCTCCATACAAAAGCCTTGTTATTGTTAAGTTCTAATATTCCAGAGCACGATTCTACTAATATGTATTCAAAATAGGATTAAATGAAAAATGGGCCAAATGACCAATGAGGGACATCACTTTCTAACGTGTGCTTTTCTAAATTTTCCATATACGCCCACGTAAAAAAGTTGCAAAATACAACTTTCAGTATTTTCTCTGCAATCCCGACAACGTTCTTTGAAAGTCTTTTTAAAAGTGTCCGAATATTAATGGGAGTCACTGTACATACAGGGTAGTTCACCAGATATTACCACCTCGATTTTCGTCATTATTATTATTCGTAGCAAAAAAGAATAATGTTTTCGAGAGATGTATACTTTGGCGTTGTGAGTTTTTTTGTAGGTGGACGCGTAGAGGAGGTATGTAGGTCATCAGTATTTTTTTTAATGGGATTATATGTTTTTTTCTGCACCAATCGATGAAGCTTCATATTCTCTACAAAAAAGTATTAACCTATTAATATCTAAAAACCATTAGTTAAGGAGATATTACTTAACGAGACACATACAAAAAAACTCACAACACCAAAGTATGAATCTCTCGAAACCATTCAACCTTATGTAAACATTCTCCGCTACGAATAATAATAATGATGAAAATCGAGGTGGTAAAATCTGGTGAGCTATCCTGTGTACCATGTGAAATGAAATAGACATGTGGCCCAACAAAGATCTCCATCAATTAAGCAGATTAAATATTAGATGATTGCATAAGTTCATGCCCGATTTGAAAATAAAATTCAATGGTTAAATTTTAAAGAATACAACTTTATTAATCAATTATACATATAGTCACCATTCTTCTCTAATTGTAGAAAATTTAACCATTTTTTTCATTTTAATTTAATCAATCTTTAACCAATCTTTAAAAAACCGTTGAATTTGATTTTCAAATCGGGCACGAACTTATGCAATCATCTGATAAAATAAGACTCACAAAGTCCTGCAAATTACATCCAAACATATGCATTGGACGTAATCACAATCGGGAGAAAAGTACATAAATACCAACATTACATAACACACAAATAAAAAACCTATGTAACTAGATATTTTCATTGAACAAGACCACATCACTCCACAAGGCGGTCAACAAACCTGACAAACACTCGATGAGAATCAAACATGAAAATATTATAAAGACTCGTGATAAAGCAAGGCGAAGAAAGTACTCATCATTGTCAATTTTCAGTATAACTTTTATTTTAACCATTTTTTGATATCCTTTGTTGTTTACGACTTATAAGGGCGGTTCGGCTAAAAGGGTTGATTTCTCCCTCAATGTGAAAAACGGGCACGAACGAATTACAAAGATATCTTCTCAGATACGTCTAATAAATTTTTATGCAAAGTTTCATCAAAATCGGAGTGTATCAGTCCCCGATGTTCCAACTTTTTTCACTAATTTAATTCGAAGAACTTTGTATACAGTCTTATGCAACATATAAATTCATTCAACTCTCATTATGACAAAGTGTGTCACTAAAATTAGATTCAAGCATTTTTTTTTCCAATGTAAATGTGCAATTTTCACAAAAATAGCCTCCATGTATGTGACACGAAAGACTTATTATTTCAGTAAGAATATCTATACAAAGAACAGAAAAGTGGCAGACACAAGAAATTTTCGGAAATTTGTATCAGAGGCTATTATCAAAGCATCTTTTAGTTGATAAGTTGATTCTTATCGCTTTCTGAAGATCTGCTCCATAACAGACCAAATGGTGAACTACTTGTCCAAAAATTGTATCAAAACTGGTCCAAATATTCACTATACTAACTCATAATAAGAAAGACACACATCCTTACGCCAAACTCCGGGAAACAATTCTTAGCATGTTGCGACTGTTGGACGTTCGGTTTGCCGATCCATAATCACAACTATCTACTAATCAAGGAACAATTGAAACACACTTTCTAGACCGAAATTACATGCTGGATTCAGGTGAACAAACAAACATTTTAAACGACAACAACAAATAAGTGGTAAAACATTTTATTATGGAAAAATATCTTCTGGAAGGATATAATGTCAGTATTTGTTTTTATTTCATGTTTAATACTAAATTATGGATGAATTTAATATTGGATGAAGTAACAATTCAAATTTTTAATTCGCAGTCTAGTTATTAGCTTTATCTCGCTTCGTAATTCTTAGAAATATTTGCGATACTTATTTGCAATAAGTAGACTGCGAATGTTTATGTAAAATAATAATTGTCTGCATCGATTGCAAAAAATAAAAACTAAATTGACTGTTATTTCCTCCCTTAATGATTTTAACAGAGGATATATCATATATTGACATCTTCAATTTTTAAAATTTTCTAACAATTTTGAATTTCATCTACTCAATTTTTGCTATAAATGCATAAAGATCCGCAGTCTAGCAATAAGTAACAAATATCTATCTGGTTCCAGTATCTTGCAATTGACGTTGGACATTTTTATTTTGCACCATAATTTGCAAAATGATTTATGATTATACAGCGGATCTTTATGCAAAATAAAAATTTTATACCAGAGTTGCAACAAACTGGAAGGAAGTGCAAGTCTATTTCTTTCTTAACACCTTGCCGTATTTTGACGAGCCAGAATCGTGATGAAGGTTTCTAACAAAGTCTAACAAATATGAATGTTACGCCTTTCCTTTTAGATGAAATAAAATTTGATTCGTTTGTAATCAATATTTAAGCATTAAAATAAATGTGGCCGTACAAAAAATATACATTTTCTTTTCCCTTCTACGACATTTTTGTGCACAAAGACGTTTTAATCACTGTAACTGTAAAGAAAATGGCACGGCAAAGGATTATTGTGTTTAATAGATTGAAAATAATGTAACAGTATTTTTAAATTTTGCTAATGGATTCTTTCCACTTTTCTATCCGGCATCTATTTATAATACTTATTTGCAATACGCATTATAATGCAACAAGTAGTACAAGAGTGTATCTTGGATCGTTCACGAGTTCGAAACGAGCAGTTTGCATCAGGAAGTCTCGATTAGCGAGAACAAAATAGCTATCTGTTGCGGCTGCCCCCTCCACCCCTACCCCCCAAGAGGAATCTGACCGGAATACATATTAATCTAGCGGGCGCAGTTTTACATTAGGGAAAACGTTGAAAGGTATTGTTCGACTTCTCGATCGGGGGTGGACGTTTCCGCAGGGTTTCTCTATCTCTCCAAAGATCGCAGTGAGTGGGGCTTTTTAATCTTGTACACGAGGCGTGCACGAGGTGGGCAGGGGTGTACGTGAGCGCCCCGAGGCAACTCGCGTGTCCTTTAATACGTTACTGCCCGCCGCCTACACCCACGCCTCATTGGCGTAACACTCCCTCGTTCGTGACGCGATTTTCGAGTATGCAAAACGACTTTTCCAAGAATAGCTCTTCCGTGTACGGAGTTTATCTCAACACCTTGAAAAATTGCAAACACCAGTGTGAAAGCCGTGCTCCGGTCGTAGAAGACGGAATAGAGAATAACAATTTCTTCGTAAACTTCGCGACGGACGATAAAAACGGTATTATAACGCGATAATAGAAAGGTGCATGCTGAAACTGCCATACCTTTTTAACCAGTCAGTGAATATACAGTCGATCTTCGTTTAAAGTAAACATAATCGATGTACAACTTCCCACTCGTAGGTTCGAGATTAATAGAAAATAAACAAAGTCTAGAAGGTCGACAGTGGGCCATTCGACGCTAAAAAATTGGAAGGTTTACCAGGTATGTAAATATGAAACCAGAATTTGCCCATAGGTGGCTCTAGCTGTCACTGTAGTTAGTTACCGTCAAACCGCGTCATTGACGCCATTTTCTTGTTGTGACATCTGGTGAAGATTTTCAACTCACAACCATACAAGTTTCATACAACAGCATAGTTTTAAATAACGTTGAACATGTCGAATTTTGTGCCTGGAAACTACGATATGCGGACAGCATTGATTTTCTGTTTCCATTTGAAGAAAACTGCTGCAGAATCGCATCGAATGCTTGTCGAAGCTTACGGTGAGCACGCTCTTGGTAAATCACGGTACTTTGAGTAGTTTAAAAAATTCAAAAATGGCGATTTTGATGTGACAAACGAAGAACATGGAAGCATTGTTGGATGAGGATGACGCTCAAACGCAACAACAACTCGCGGATCAATTAAATGTGACACGAGAAGCCGTCTCGATATGTTTGAAAGCCATGGGATTCAGAAGATGGGAAAATAGGTTCCACATGAACTGAATGAAAGACAGCAGGAAACCCGAAAACCACTTGTGAAATGCTGCTCGCCAGGTACAAAAGAAAGTCATTTCTCCATCGAATTGTGACTGGCGATGAGAAGTGGCTATATTTCGAGAATCCTAAGCGTAAGAGATCATGGGTAACTCCAGGCGAACTATCGACATCGACTGCAAGGCCAAATCGCTATGGACGGAAGAAAATGCTCTATGTTTGGTGGGATCAGAAGGTGTAATCTATTATGAGCTGCTAAAATCTGCCGAAACCGTTAATACTGAACGCTACCGACAACAAATGATCGATTTGAATCAAGCTTTGCGTGAAAAACGATCGGAATATCAAAAAAGGCAACACAAAGTGATTTTGCTTCAGGATAACGCACCATCACACATAGCAAAACCGGTAAAGGAAACGATTGAGGCGTTTAGTTGAGAAATACTTTCGCATGCGGCTTACTCACCAAACTCGGCTCCATCCGATTATTACTTATTTGCATCGATGGGACACGCACTTGCTGAGCAGCGACGCTTCACATCTTACGAAAATGTACGAAAATGGCTCGATGACTGGTTTGCCTCAAAAGAGGAACAGTTTTTTTGGCGTGGCATCCACAAATTGTCAGAGAGATGGGAAAAATGTGTAGCTACCGATGGACAATACTTCGAATAAAATATTTTGTATCATTGTCGTACAATAAACGTGTATTTTTTATACAAGAATTCCGGTTTCATATTTACATACCGGTGGAGCTAATAGTAGAGGTTTGCATTGGTGCAACCGTTGATCGAGATATTGGGGTGGCAGTAGCAGCTTCAGCTTCTCCTCGGAGGCGGCCAAAAAGACAATAACTGATAGCTGAATGTTTCTCTGGCAACGAAGCAGAGGATCACCGGAGGTTCTCAAATCAAGATCCGACGGGAATTCCACCTCTCGACTCACCCCAATAAAACCGATTCCGATCGCTAGCTACGAGTAGTGCGGTTACGGCGATTCTCGATAAAGAGATAAATTCTATGAAGGTAAGAGAGAGGAATGCCCGTGCCCGTGCGCGAGCGGTAGGACTGCCGCGTGTAGAATGTAGAGAGACGGAGGAGAACGCAGAGGGAGAGAGGGAGAGAGAGAGAGAAAGAAAGGCGGTAAAGAGACGGCAAAGACGGCGAGAGTCGAAGAGAAAAAACAGTTTCGTGAACGTGAACGCGTACGCCGTTGCAGTCGTGGAAGCAGGCGGTCGTAGCCGGCATTAATACGGCATTTAATGCTGGAAGGAGGCGTTCCTGGGCTGGAGGACCCGAGGCGGCATCTATCCTTCTTCACGATCCTTGCGGTCCTCTCTAACAGAGATCTCTGTCTCTTTCCTCCTGTCATCGCCCCGGACCTCTAAAGCCTCAACCGCCATCAACGGCACAAGAATCGTTATTGTTTCTGAGATCGTCGATCCGAAAGATAGCCATCGACACCGACAACCTCCTTTTTCACTTTTTCACCTTTTTTCTCTCCTTCCTCCGTTACTTTCTATTTTCCGTGCTTCCTGCTCTTCCTTTTTCCGTTCATATCGGTGAACTCCAGAACTTCATTTCGTTTTGTAAGTTATTATTGAAAATGATAGATGAAATAAGGGTGGTAATGTGGCCTACTAGTTTTATATTCCTTTCTGAAATCTGATTCGTAACTTGAATTGATTTAAATTCTTGCTTGGATTAATAGAGAAATACTAAATAAACTCTGGATCTTCAGGCAAAATAAACATTTTTGCTGCAACGACTGCAAGAAACGGCAGCAAATGAGATTCTTTTCTTAACCCTTTGCACTCGGAACTATTTTAACTGGAAAATTAAACATTTCTTCCAATCTAGAATAATTCCATTCTACATATATTAATGTTTTTCCATCGAATAAATATGAAATTGATATAATACCTAATACAATACTTAAATGTGTAGTAATCGATTAGATACCAACATATTTAATAATGTACACACAATATTTTGAATAACCACCACTCGAGTGCTAAGGGTTAATAATTGCAACAAGTTGGAAATAGTACGTATTATTTTACTTTACCTCCGATTTTATACATATACATATGGTGTTCATGCTTATTTCTATTATAAATGCTTAAAATCCGCAATCTACTAATAAAGTTACATGTCATGTTACATCATGATCATTGAATATAATGTGTACATTAAAATACAAAGGCGAATGAAAAAAAGTTTAAAACGTATACGACTAATACCACCAAAATGTTAAAGCAGCAATGAATGTTTCATGAACGTCTGCATCTTACATAATAACGAAAACAGAAAAACTATAGAAAAAGCGTAGGAAATTAATAACTTTCTTAAAACAATAAAACAAATAAAAAATTGGATGGCCAAAAGTGAATTTAATTCTACATTTTAATAATTACAACCTTTGTATTGGAATATTTTATGACTCGATCTTATAGCATTTAGACATATAAATTGGAACATACTTGACTTACAGTTCCCCACATAATTGATCGTTTGAACGAAATCGTTTCGATCGAAATTAGAGACGTTATTAATGTTCGTTGCTATAAATTCATACATACATATGTATATCTCCTTGTAGTTCAGACATGTGTAAATACCATTAATGCATCAAAATCTGAAGTCTAATCATTCACTACTCACTACAAATCATTCACTCCCTACAAAATTGACATTCTGTAGAACACTTACACGAGTTCACACGCACAAGCGGATCCAACCCTATGTGATGAAATTTAATGATAATGTTCTCACGTGAGAGGGATAATTTGCAAGTAATTATATGTTCGAAAGGGTTGGACATAATATTTACAAGAATTTAAACATACTTTTATACTATTTTCAACCTACAACATACAGTAGTGGTGGGAGAAAGGAGTTTAAGAAGTAATACATACGATAAAAACAACAAATTTTACAAACTGGAATTTTATGTTAAAGCATCACTGAATGTT
>CM052313.1:21715915-21731297 GCA_028455605.1 Lasioglossum malachurum
TCTGGACAAAGTATTAAATGCATAAAAATATGAAATGTTTATTTGAATTTATCAAAATAATAATAATATCATCAGTTTAAATTTTTTTGGAAAGCTGAAATAAAAATACATTTTTGTAAAAATATCGTTTGTGTGTACACTTTTGCTTCTCACTGCATGTGTGCATATCAAAGAGAAAAAATACATCCAACACTATCACAACGATAATTATGAACAGCGGATTTTATGCATTTATGACAAAAATGAGTAGGTGTAATTTGATACAGGAAAAACATTAGAAGAATTTACAAATACAGTCATATTATTTTCAATCTGTTAAACATATTTAAGAAAGAAAATCAATTTCTGTTTCACTCCAGCATGTTGCCATTCGGGTAGAAAATTTTTATTTTCCATAGAGATCCGTTGTCTAGTTATTATTAAGTTAGTTTTGCCTAGACACATTACAAGGAAAATATAACTAACCTTAATTATTTCCAAATGTAAATTTGCTTTATTTCGTTATAGAAAAATTAAACAAAAATAAAAATGAGACTACGTAACATCATACGTCGGATGTTAAAATGTCATCCTGAATTATTATGACATCATTTTCTTAACAGAGCATTGCATTTGCATATTGTTATATGTTATAAGTTAATACATTTTGCAAAATATATTAACTAGACTGCGGATGTTTATGTAATCCGCAGTTTTGTAGACGAATTTTAAGGAACTGGAATCAAATATAATCTTATTTTCCGTGGTAGAGAAGCCTGTTTATAGATCTGAAATAAATTAAAATCGTACTAGATTCTGTCATATTTTTTATACATTTTCACACAAAAGCCATAATTGCATAAAGATCCGCAGTCTAATAATAACTAACCTC
Source organism: Lasioglossum malachurum (assembly GCA_028455605.1). Lineage (NCBI taxonomy): Eukaryota > Metazoa > Arthropoda > Insecta > Hymenoptera > Halictidae > Lasioglossum > Lasioglossum malachurum. The sequence continues at coordinate 21,716,787 of CM052313.1, forward strand.
AATTAGTATGTTCAAATGAATTTGCTTTATTTCCTTATATACTAGGAAAGTGAAATAAAAATAAAAATTTGGTTACTTCTAAAGCTAAAAAGCATGTAGCGTGCTTTCGTGTTCTAGAAGTAGATTAAATTATTAAATATGTATAGTAGTGTACCAAGTTTCAAAGGCTCAAGTACAGTATGTACTACGTTTTCGAACAAACAGATCCGTAGTAGGCAGATGCAAGTATTGTGCCAGCTGACAGTTAGAAGTACACAGGTAGATTTAGAACCGTAGCGAAGTACTTGTTGCAACGTAAGACGTTTTACCGAGATGATATCCCTCTGCGAGACGGCATAAATTGCATTGGGGTTCAAGAAAACCAACAGGTTTTCGGTATACCGACAATGAAAGGCACAGCAGACCACTTTTTTCACAGACAGCATTTTTTACAATGTATTAACTTGCTTAGACAATTTGTATTTTGCATAAATATAAGTTCTCAGGGTAAAAATCAATCCACTTACACATTTTACATATCGTAAAACGATTGATTTCTTCCTGTCTATGTTGTGAGATATATTTCTTTAAAATTTGATTATACATGAAACATGACTTATTGATTTAAAGTGTAGAACAAAAATATGGGTTAGGTTACTGTCCTAGTCTCTTTTATGCAATTATGTTTTAGCACCGCACCAGAGTTGCCAATCCACATCTTTTATGTGTAATACAGGTTTTGCACTCCAAACTCACCCGTTTGCAAATCAATTTCACCCTCTTGCAAATCATTTTCTTCCTTTCGCAAATCAATTTCACCCTTTTGCAAATCAATTATCAACCTTTAAAAATAAGGTATCTTTAAGTAATATTTTGTAAAACAAATCAAATGTAAATTACTTGTTATTTATTGCAAAGATGTACATGAAAAACTGTGTGTAGATATGCATATTCATTGTAGCCATATTCTGGTTAATGAATTAAAAAAATGAAAGTACATATATATTTATGTATTTATTGAAACGTATATATTGAATCTTAATAAATAAATAAATAATGAATTTTTTAAATATTATTAACCACTTTTTTTGCACTGCTTTCTCGAGTGTGACTCGACATCAGAGAAGGAAAAATGTAAATAAAAAACGGGTTTATAAGTATTTAGTTCTTCCTTTATACATATATGTATTTAATTTAAAAGTCTTATTTTTTAGTTAAATAAGTTCCATTTAGTTAATAAAGTTCCACCAATATAATTAGTAAACAACATTCTTTAAAATAACTAGCAGTCGAGGAACTGTCTTTCGAAATAAATTTCAAATAAAACATTTAAATTTAAAATAGTAAGGAGTTGTGGGCACACACAACAAAATCGAAAAATTGATTTGCAAAAGGATGAATTTGGAGTGCAAAACCTATATAAAAATGTTTGAATCCTCCCCAGTCTCACCTATCTGAGATTCGATCTGGCAAAAATTGATAAAATTCGCTTTGGCTTCGGTGACGAGACAATGCGAAGCAGGTAACCGGCCACCTGTCCATTTAACGGAGAGACAAACCGAACCTGTCCACCATGGAGTCATCTAACAACAGTAGATGGTACGTCGAATCCAAGAAAGAGGTGTTGCGAAGTCGACTTAGTTCCGAACAAGTCCGAGGGTGCCCAGATAAAACGAGTTTCAATATTTCCGTAACGGAGGTGCATTCGCATTGTCTCGGAAGCGGTAAATTCAGCGTGAACTGTGGTCGAGTGCTAGCAGTCTAAAGGACCTACCTCTCATTCGACGTAGGAGGAGAAAGTGACCGGTTCTATTGGAGCGTAGCAAGGTCATGTAGATTGGGGATCAAAGAGTAAACCAGGTAGCACGCTATAACGCGGAAGAAATTGATTAGCCGAATTCGGTGGATCGATAGGTTACCCTGCGTGCTTTCTATTGTCACAGCTGGTGAAGCTTCGTCGCCCCTGTAGCTTCCACTGCCCCCGAAAAATTCCTTTTCCTCCAAAAACGAAACTGTCCAGTCATTTTTACTTTGGTCGCGACCAGGCATCGTCTGTTACTTCGTCTTCTCTATCTCCCAATTTTCTCCGGCCATGAAAAGAGTGTATCGAATCCTTCAGCCGTTCTTTTCCCTATTACTTCGCGTGGATAAATTCTAGTAACATCATAATATGACGCGTCGACGTGGAGAATACTATCGAACACGACTTACTGGAAATTCCTTGACTCAGCTCTATACAAATTATTGTTTAAAGTAATAATGATAACTTATTTTGTGCATTAAAAACAATAGATTGCCAAATTAGCACACCGTGGGCAACCCTGGATATTCTTTGTGCTACGAAAGACATTTTCTACGGATTTACAGGTGTTAGCATTTCTTGCAAAACCTGCATTCTTCTTACAAACGAAGCTGGTAAGTTTGACCTTTATCTGTGGAATTCAATATCACTCGAAGGTCATGCCACAGTACATATATGAATGTGTTCTTTTTTTATCACAATACGAAAATAAAGGGTGCCCCAACAAGAGCGAAAAATTTTAATTTGGCACCATTTCTGGTGCTGTGCTTTGAGAGTCAAAGCATTATCACAGTTCAATAGTAGGCAGTAAAAATTGATCGCTATTCGACACAACAAAAATGGTGAAAATCTAGCGCTTCCGACTACTGAAAAACTCCATCTTTGCATTATCGAGAAACGAGAAGGTGCATCCCGTACCCTTGCAATCCAAAAACCAGTCTAGCCCCTGAACCTACTGCCTTTAGATTTCTTTCTCCGGGTTTGTTTGACGTTAAAAGTTTATGCAAACAAGCCCACGACCACCCAAACCTTGAAGGAGGAGATTAGACGCTTAGACGCTTTAGAAAATTTCGTTAAATAACGCAAATGTGCCAGCAAAGCCAAGGAGGGCATTTATCAGATGTGTTGTTCCATACATAATTCCGACATGTCTACTTTATGATTAAATCAAAATTTCGGCAATAAATATAAAAAACTGTATTTTACAGGAAATTTAAATAACTCCACTCTTGTTGGGACACCCTTTGTATGTAGTTACTTAAAATAAAAACATCAATAACCTTGAAAACTACGAGAAAAAACAACATATCACACTTAAGTGAGACACCCTGTAAAAAGATTTTGTCATTTGTAATAGTGCTTATTGCGTCATATAGTGGAGTATACCAGGTATGTAAGTATGAAACCGGAATTTTTGTATAGAAAATACACGTTTATTGTATGACAATGATACAAAATATTTTATTCGAGGTATTGCCCATCGGCCGCTACACATTTTTCCCATCTCACTGACAATTTGTGGATGCCACGCCAAAAAAACTGTTCCTCTTTTGGGGCAAACCAGTCATCGAGCCATTTTCGTACATTTTCGTAAGATGTGAAGCGCTGCTCAGTAAAAGTGCGTGTCCCATCGATGAAAATAAATAATAATCGGATGGAGCCAAGTCTGGTGAGTAAGCCGCATGCGAAAGTATTTCCCAACTAAACGCCTCAATCGTTTCCTTTACCGGTTTTGCTGTGTGTGATGGTGCATTATCATGAAGCAAAATCACTTTGTGATGCCTTTTTTGATATTCCGGTCGTTTTTCACGCAAAGTATGATTCAAATCGATCATTTGTTGTCGGTAGCGTTCAGTATTAACGGTTTCGCCAAATTTTAGCAGCTCATAATAGATCGCACCCTTCTGATCCCACCAAACACAGAGCATTTTCTTCCGTCCATAGCGATTTGGCCTTGCAGTCGATGTCGATGGTTCGCCTGGATTACCCATGATCTCTTACGCTTAGGATTCTCGAAATATATCCACTTCTCATCGCCAGTCACAATTCGATGGAGAAATGACTTTCTTTTGTACCTGGCGAGCAGCATTTCACAAGCGGTTTTTCGTTTTTCCTGCTGTCTTTCATTCAGTTCTGGTGGAACCCATTTTCCCATCTTCTGAATCTTTCCCATGGCATTCAAACGTATGGAGACGGCTTCTCGTGTCACATTTAATTGATCCGCGAGTTGTTGCGTTTGAGCGTCATCCTCATCCAACAATGCTTGCAAATCGCTGTCTTCAAACTTTTTCGGTGGTCTTCCGTTCGAAATCGCCATTTTTGAATTTTTCAAACCACTCAAAGCACTGTGATTTACCAAGAGCATGCTCACCGTACCCTTCGATAAGCATTCGATGCGATTCTGCACCAGTTTTCTTCAAATGGAAACAGAAAATCAATGCTGTCCGCATATCGTAGTTTCCAGGCACAAAATTCGACATGTTCAACGTTATTAAAAACTATGCTGTTGTATGAAACTTGTATGGTTGTGAGTTGAAAATCTTTACCAGATGTCAAAACAAGAAAATGGTGTCAATGACGCGGTTTGACGGTAACAACATTGACAGCTATAGCCACCTATGGGTAAATTTCGGTTTCACATTTACATACCTGTGAAATTTGCTAACTCAAGCCGGGCGAAGATATTTTGCTTTCTGGTTTGGGAAAAACGGCAATGTTGCAAACTTCAAAGGATAATTTCTCAAGATAAAAGTCTGCTCTATCGCGTGGTATAGTTCGATTTCCCGCTGAACCCTTATTTTTTTAGAAAAATTCAAAAATATCCTCAAAAGTTGGTGCAAAAGTAGTGTCTCTCCGTCTTTAATGATTGTTTAAAGTTTAACATCACAATATTTGTTTAAAGTTGAAAAATATTTTCTTTTTTCAAAGTTACGTTTCTCAAAAACTGATCGTCCAGGAGAAAAATTAAAGGCAGATTCGGAATCAGGGCATAAAACTCTATAAGAACCACCATCATAATGTAACTGTGAAATAAATTTGGTGTTGGGCAGTGTTATTAAACGATACTTTCACTTACTTTTGTCACACCAAATTTTGTATATTTAGTATAGAAAGATCAATATCTTGATAAATCTTCAGATCACTGTGAGAATCGTGATAAATTTTGTTTTCAACATTACCATTAAATATGTAATCAACTTGTTTATTTTTATAAATGAATAAATATTACTGTTATCGTGATTTCATTATTGAAAATATGAGTATTAACTTACTTTTGTTATCCACGGTATGTTCATTGGAGGGAAATGTGGACGAGAATTTGGTACTATGGAAACACGGAAATTTAGTTTATAAGTGGAAAAAGGAATAGTGTAAAGTACATAAGTTTAATCGACGATCAATTTAAGAGACATGCTGTAAAAATTGCAGGCACAAACTTTATTTATCAGCAAGATAAAACTGTTCATGCAACTGTTCATACCGCGGAGAGATTGTAAAAGAATATTTTACACGGGAAAATATTCAAATTTTGGAGTTAGAATTATCATTACATTATTTTAAACCTATTAAACATATTAAAAAACAAGATAGAATTCTATTTCACTCCAGATTGTTGCAATTTAGGTAGGAAAAGTTTTATTTCTGTATTATGACCCGCTGTCTAGTTATGGGCTAGCCTGTGTTTACAATAAGTCATAATTCACTCTGTGTATAGAGCCATTATCACGAATCATCGTTGGGCACTGTAAATCTTTAGAAAATATGGTGCAGGCTAAACGAAACTTTCTATATTCGAAGGCTTATTATGAGGAACCATGCTTCTTCCATGGTTTCGTCGTAGAGTCCTCAACGGCAAGGACATTGCGAGAAGTTGTTCTACAAACTTCCGGCTACCTGCCTCGCTACTGTGCAGAAGATTTACAAGCTGAAAGACCATTTCCACAGAAGACCTTTAAAAAAATTTATAACGGCCCCCCTAATGCGTTCATTATGATTTTACTTCCTGACAGTAGTGGCTGTAAATATTACTCGAATTTGAAAGCAAGCAGAATGTCTTTCTTCAGACTGTTCCAGAGCTAGGTAAGACAGAATTTTAAATTTCGATAGTAAATAGTTAACAATCCCATTTATTTTACAGTGTACGTACAGTGGATGTACAAAGTATTTGTACACCTTTTAAAAACTAATAACTTGTTTATAATTGTATCAAACGACCTGATTTTTTATAATCAATCAATAGCACAAATAGCAGTTTTACCCAGAGCTCTGGGGGGGGGAATAGTATTTAAATAGTAAATAGTATAAATCGTCCTATTCATTTTAAAGCATGTGTACAACTTTGAAAATAAAATATTTTATTTGATGCTATAATTTGTGAAAATAATATATTTTATTTGATGCAGTAATTTTTGAAAATCAAATAATTTATTTCAGGCAATAATTTTTTTGAAAATAATATTTTATTTGAAGAATATTGAAAATATTTGTATGACTTTATTTTCAATTTCAATTTTAAATATTATTGCTGAAAAGAATGGTTCGAATTCAATACATTTATGAGTGTACATCGTTTCTTAACGATAAAACAGACTGTATGTTTATGCGGTTTCTCAAATTATTATAACAATGCAGAAAGTAAAATATTTTATTTCGTGTTTCAGATTGTTAACATAGAAATATTTTATTTCGTGGATCAAATTGTTAAAATAGAAATATTTTATTTTCAAAATTCTATATCTTATTTAAAATACTATTTTCTTTAAGCAAAATAAAATCTAAAATATTATATATATTAAATAGTATTTTTCAAATATTTTTTTCGCCAAATAATGACCACCTCTGGTTTTACCATTTGTCAGTTGTGCAGAAGTTACTGAAGAGCAAACATTCATTGCAAAACGTAATTGGTAAAGTGGGTACTAGCTTCTTTCGTGCTTATTTAATAATACAATATATGTACTAAAGTGTTAAGAATGGATCGGGGGAAAAACTAAGTGTACTATGTGAAGTATATACGATATTGAAGTTAAAGGAAGAATAAGATTGAATTACACAAATATCAAAACTTATATAGATGCCGAAAAGTTATTATGAGCTTGTTAAAAAATCCTGAAAATTACCGGAAAAAGAAGAGTTCTGGGCGCTCACAAAGTTTAACTGCCCGTGAAAAACGTGCAACATTGAGAACAGCATCAAATTCGAGTACGATTGCGAGACAAATCGCTGAAAGTGTTGGCGTAAACACAAACGGAAAGAATGTGCGTTGTGTTTTACAAAAATGCAAGCGCTTAGCGCGAAGAGAATTGCAGAAAAAACCTTGGTTAAGGAAGGAGCATAAAGCGTTCCGCTTACAATTTGCCGAAAAGCATATAAATATGAGGACAAAGCGGCGAAGAGTCATATTTACCGACGAAAAAAGATTTAATTTGGATGGTCCAGACGACGTAGGCTATTACTATCATAATTTGAATGAAGAACAGCAATTTTTAAGCCGTCGCCAGATGGGACGCGGCTTTGTGATAATTTGGGCCGATATTGGATGTTGGGGTAAAACAGAAATCAAATTTATAAAAGGATGAATGAAGAGTGAACGGTATATTGAAATGATAAATGAACAACTAAACACTTATGCTGTAAGAATTACTGCAAATAAACACATTTTACAACAAGATAATGTCGCAGTCCACGCGGCGAAAGTAGTCAAGAAATACTTTTCTTCAAAAATTATTCGAGTTTTGCAGTGCCAGTAAGATCTCCCACCTTAACATTATTGAATATTGTTAGGGACATCTTGCCAGAGCCGTGTACCAAAATAGCAGACTATAGCAAAATATTAACGATTAAAAGTTTTGTGTATTTTGGACGAATGGGAGAATATTAGCCAAAATAGTATTAAAAAATTGTATAAATATTTACCAAACCAAATGATTAAAGTCATTAGCTGTAAAGGAGATCCTACAAAATATTGAGCATTGGTTTTTATCGATTAATTCTGTCATATTTCAAGTTTTTCGTTAAGTGTGCTATGATTTTGTACCTCTATATTTCGTTAATAATTCTACTTCATTCAATAAAAACAGATAAGTTAATCAAGCTTCGTTTCGTTTCATTCATATATGTTAAGAAAGACACACTAAAAATATGTGTATAAAAAAAATTGAATTTCTAATTTTTAATAAACAGAAATTACATTAATTTCAAAGTGTGCTGTCTTTTCGTTCCGGAGTGTATTCTCTAGGCATTGACGATCCCACACACACACATTTCAATTTTTGTGAAAATTCACAAAATGGCAGATATTTTAAATTTAATGACTGAATTTCGGTAAAAAATTTGTTAATTTTTTATTATTTTCTTTTCATTTATTTATTTAATGTTGCTTCAACATCAAAAGTCATTAGCAACACGGTACATTTTCTTACAATATTTTATACATATTTGCATCCTTGATATACTGGGCAAGACCGGCGATATACAGTGACTCCCACAAATATTTGGACACTTTTAAAAAGCTGATATCCTTTTTACAATTGGACTATATGATTTGAACTTTATTGGGAAGCCAGAACAATTAGTTTACTACAGGATATGAAAAGAAATTTTTTTGAAAATTGCAATTGATCGGAATTGTATAGAAAGTACTAAAAGTTGTGTTTTACAACTTTTTAATGTGGGCCTATATTGAAAATTTAAAAAATACGTTTTGTAGATCTGTGTCAATTATATATATGCACTGTGAAAGTTTCATCGAAATCGGTTGATGCGGAAAAAAGCGACACGCGTTGAAAGATGTAAGAATCTGCAGTTATAGGCCGAAAATCGTGAAAATCTGCAATTTTGACCATCTTTAAACCTTTAGCTCATTCAACGTCGACCGATTTGGACGAAATTTTCAGAATATGTTTAATTCACAAAGATCTACAAAACGTATTTTTTAAATTTTCAATATATTTATATATTAAATAATAATATTTATATTATATATTATATTAAATAACTTTTAGTATTTTTTCTACAATACAATTCCGATCAATTGCAATTTTTGGAAAAATTTTTTTCACATCCTGTAGTAAACTAATTGCTCCAGCTTCCCAAAAAAATTCAAATCGTACAGTACAATATTAAAAAAGTTATCGCCTTTTTAAGAGTGCCAGAATATTTGTGGGATTCACTGTACTCCTCAGAACCTAACAGAATGGGTAAGGATCCCGGCAACTTAGAATATATTTAACAAAATGAGGGGAAAATGAAAACAAAATCGATCGCCTAATAGATATTATAATGGATATAAGTGTAAAATTTCAATGTAATTGCTAAAGTAGAACTCAAAGTGTCTTGTACACCGTTTCTGGAAAAACGCAACTCTGAGAAAAACGCATTTAAAGTTTACAAATGTAATTTTTCTGTAAAAAAAATTTTCTGTTTTTTAAAAATATCACTGTGTTCTAACCCCTTAAGGAAAAACTGACTAACTCTGCAGAAATTCTTATGTGGTTACAAATGAAATGTTCGATTGTATGAATCCAATTTGTGAAACGTTTTTATGAAGAAGCAGATACTATGGCTGTAGTGGAAATACAATTAGTCCCCGTTCAGACACGGCACGGAAACTGTGCGTTTTCTATCGCGCAATTTTTGTTATAGGTTGTTGGTCCGTGCGTACAGAGGTGAACGACTATGAAGATGCTGATGTAAATCAGCTACGTGCGGTTGATCCGCACAGTTTGCATCCGCGTTGTTTCCGCCGTGTCTGAACGGGGTCTTATCCTTATACGCATGAACAAGTACACAACTGTATAATGATGCTGGCTATAACATTAACATTATGTTCTTCAAAGTAGAATAAATAGACGCACATATTCAACGGAATCAAGCGAGGCTGCAACAATTTCAAACTGCAGCTGCGTTATTGAACGCATTTGAAAGTATCAATTTAATCGATGAAGATTGTTCAAATCGAGAAATCATGCCTACACTCCTGGACAAAAAGATAGCACATCGTCTATTTTTTTGTCATTTGGTAGAATAAACTGAAGAAAACGAGTATTTTAATATGGCAACATATTCTGACATGCGTCTATGTGTAATGTACTGAATATCATCGACAATATTTACTTCGACAGAATTCTAGAAATGAAAACGTAAATACATATTGTGATTCGCAAGTGGGACAAAATGATAGCGCGTGTAGTAAATCTACACTTTCCAGTTACACTGAAGCTCGCGAATTGCGCGAACATCAACCTCAGAACATAGTTAATAAAGTCCGTGATATTATCTCGTGTTGTATATTTGTTTAAAAAAGGCAAAATGTTATCAAAAATGGGTCGCGGAAAGAGATCGAACGCGTGTAAAATTAACACTATAATAAAATTGGAAGAAGAACAATATTCAGTGACAAAAATAGCCAAAATTATGAATAGAAGTCGAAAAATAATAATGAATTTCTTGAAAAATCCGGGAAACTATAGTAAAAAGAGGAGTTCTGGACGTCCGCAAAGTCTAAGTGCCAGGGAACGTCGTGCAATACTAAGAGCAGCATCCAATTCTAAGATGACTGCAAGGCAAATTGCTCAAAGTGTTGGTGTAGACACTAATATAAGGAGTGTACGACGTGTTTTAAAAAAATGCAAATACATACAACGAAGAAAATTAAAGAAAAAGCCTTGGTTAACTGTACAATATAAGAACACGAGGTTACACTTTGCGGAAAAGAATATTCATAGGTGAAAGAAATGCCGAAGAATAATATTTACGCATGAAAAGGGGTTTAACTTAGATGGATCTGCTGGTCTGAGTTACTATTTTCACGATATACGAAAAGAGGAACTATTTTTGATTCGTCGACAAATGGGAAGTGTTAGTGTGATGATTTGGTGCGGTATCGGGTGCTATGGTAAAATGGAAATCAAATTTATAACAGGAAAAATGAATAGTAAAATGTATTTGAAAATTATTAAGGAACAAATAAACACGTACGCAACCAGATTTGCTGGAGAAACGTATACTTTTTAGCAGCATAATGCCGCAGTACACACTGTAAAAGTAGTAAACGAGTACTTTTCTCGAGAAAAAATTCGCGTTTTAGATCGGCCAGCAAGATCACCCGACCTCAACATTATTGAAAATTGTTGGGGAAATCTTGCCCGAGCTGTTGTATAGAAATGGCAGACAATTTGGAAATATTGCCGAATTCAAAAAATATATTCAAGATGAGTGGGAGCAATTAGAGCAAAAGACCATTAAAAAACTCTATAAATCTTTGCCAAAGAGAATGATGGCTGTTATTAAATGTAAAGGAGGAACCACAAAATATTAAGTTAAATTTGCTAAATTTTAAGTTAAATGTGCTATCATTTTGTCACACCATATTTCCTTAAAAATTCTTTTTTTTTTAATAAAATCGTATAGACTGGCGAAATTCAAGTCAATTTCATTTGTGTCTGTTTATAGAGATATTTTGCAAGAATGTGTAAAAATAAAACCTTGGTTGTGATGTTAAATAAATAAATATTACGTTAATTTTAAAGTCTTTAAAATCTTTTTGTTCCGGAGTGTACGTACAAAAAGACATCGATATTACTAGATGCAACACAAGTGATGATGAGGTGCTACAATTGCAGCAAGTTTGAGCACACTTCAAAGGACTGTAAAATGCCTAAGCGAGAAATGGGTACCTGCTTCTGGTATAGCGAGCAAGGTCATATAGTTGGAGAAAGTAAAAATAAACAAAGATTAACACAGATCAGTTCTATAAATAATGAATTTTCCATTGTAGATTGACTTTAGTCTCAGTGTATGATGCAAGTCTATTTTTAAAATAACCTTCGGTTCTGATTTAAAAAGAAAAGAGACTGCACAAAAGGTACGACTACTATTTTTATTTTAAAACTGCAGGGTGAGTCTCGTAACATGACGACTTCAAATAACTCCTAAGTTTTTTGTTACACGGAGAAGTTTTGCAAACAAATTGTAAATTTATTCTCCTCTTGCGTCATCTTGGGTAAAGATTTAAAATTATTGAATTGTTCAAATTGGTGTCGCCTGATGAGACCGCCTCTCTGTATTATAGCACGGCACGGCCCTGATTTATTAGTTCGGGTTTCAACAATTTTGGACTACCGTGGGGCATGTGCCGTGCGGCTACGTGTGCCAGCAGCATTTCTGAGAGCCAGCCACGCGGCTTTTCTCTGTCGCTTTTGAAGCCACGCGGCAGCATGGCAAAGCTGGGCAAACCGGCGAGGACGAGGAGGTTTCAGAGAGTCTTGGGGGGCCCGTGAGCACGGTGAGCGTAGGGGCACAGGGTACCGACAACAAACCAGTGAGGAGCGGGCAACGATCGTGGCATTGCGCTCCGTAGGCGTTCCCGTACATAAGAACGCCCACCGCTAGGTGATCGCTTACCAACCAAATAGCAGGGCGTAGCCGACAATGAGACCCCGGTGATATAGTATACCCCGTTAGTCCCAGAGACCCGACGCGACGGCCCCCTTCTTTTTTCTAGGCAGCCAGGTTTGACAAAGAAAGACAGAAAGCCCCCCATTGCTCGACACAGTTGGAGGGACACGAGGGCACCAGTGGCAGAACTGACACGTTATTGCACCGGTACCCCTCGCAACGAAAGCTACGCGTGCTGCCTGCTTATTCGTTTTCTTGTTTAGTATCTTAGCCTGGGACCTACCCCGCGAGAGAGTCCCCCTACAGAGCCCGTTTTTCCTTTCATTTTCTTCCCTTTTTTTTCCCTTCTGCACTCCGCTCTATCTCTTCTCCTCTATCTTCGGGCGCGTGTCTTGCCCTCCATGCGAAGCCGATGCACCTCTCGTCCCGTTCGTCTTTCTCGTTCTCCGTCTCCGTCGTTGCCTTTTTACCACGAGCTCCTCGGCGTGGCGCGGTGCGGCGTGCTTCTTTCTCCCGATAGCGGCTGGAAAACTCTTCGTTCGTGAAAACAGGATTGTTGTGTCTTCGTTCAGATCAAACAGTGAATCAGAAGAATACCTACCCACGGATTTTCTAGTGCACGGTGTTTTACGTGAAACGGGACCACGGCCGGCATGGATGTCACCAACGGCATGAGGCACATTTACGGAGGTTACCCGTTTCAAGGTTGGTACTCGCGCGTATTCGGATGTCAGTTGTTGATCAATCAACCCCGTCATAAACTACCGGACCTTCGAGTCCCTCGCGAAGACTCTGCGATCAGGAACTTGTATAACTGCAAAGTGAATATATGGAAGGATATAAAACGTCTGCGTGCATTCTGCATATCAATTAGCAAATCAGGAGCTTCTGTGTGGGCTTTTTGAAAGCATCTGACAGCAACCAGACCAGACAGTCCGAGCGAATATCTTCACGATGTCATGAAACTATGCGAACAATAGGAAACATTCATAGCGTACGGATCGGAATTAGTGTTGACGTTTGACAGAAGATAGTTTTAACGAAAATTTATAGACATTATACAGTGAGGCGCAAAAGTCAACAAACATACGATATTTTTACAAAAACGTATTTTTATTTGATGTCCGCATATTAAATAGAATAAAAATAAAATACATAGCATTAAGTACAAAGTTTTAGCTTCTCAAGAAAATTTTACTGATCGTGGTATTATTATTGTTTTGATAAATACAAACTTTTTCCGTGTAGTTGGTTTTGCACCGTATTACAACGTTTGTGGCTGAGAAACGTAAACATATTTTTTGTAAACAGTGACCGGTGTTATTCGAGTCCGGGAGTACTCTAGTATTTGTACTGTTGTTGATCGTGCAGTTACACGCATTAACATACTGTCATGAAACCATTATCTGAGACTGTGAAAGATAGTATTATTTCGCAATTAAAATCTGGCTTATCAACGAGAAAAGTTGTCGAGAAGTTTGCAGTTAATCAAGCTGTAGTACATAAAATACGAAAACGATATTGTGTAATGATGTTCCTACATCTTTCGGAGGACGTCCAAAAATATTGCCTCATCAGGACAAGCTACGATTAACAAAATATATAACTTGAGAAGTCACGACGACGGCGTCAATGGCTGCAAAATTGTTGGAAAGAAAATAAGCAAGTGGACGGCGCGAAGTACATGAAAAAAAACTATTTTTACCACGTTCTTATTAGCTCGCTTTCTTGTCTGTCTGTCTGTTTGTCTGTTCGGTAAAAAGTTTGCAATTGACTTTAAACTAACATTCCGATGAGCTAGAGACAATATTTTAAAACAATTTTTTTAACAAGCCTATGTTATATCAATATAGAAGAAGGAGAAATCTGCTCTTTCAAAGAGACACATTAAAGCTCGTTTGAGTTTTGTCAAAGAATATATAAATTGGAATGAAGAACAATGGAAGACCGTGATTTTTTCAGACGAGTCAATAATAAATCGTATTTTATCAGATGGACATTCTTGGTGTTGGAAAAGGAAACATAAATCCCTTTTGCCGCGTCATGTTAAAGTTAAATTTGGCGGTGGTTTAGTCATGACATGGGGTTGCCTTACGGCATATGGGGTAGGTCCATTGCATCGAATTGAAAGTACGATGAACCAGTTCACTTACAAAAACATTTTAGAACAGAATTTATTGGGTGTTGTTGATAATATGCCGGTACAAGAATGTGATGTTGTTTTTCAACATGATGACGCTCCAGGGCATTCTGCAAAAAGCGTCAAAAACTGGCTAGAGTTTCAATAATTTCAAACGATGTTGTGGCCTGCTCAAAGCCCAGGCTTAAATCCT
>CM052313.1:21738733-21756060 GCA_028455605.1 Lasioglossum malachurum
GGGGCATATTGTGACATAAACATTTTCTGCGTGGGTGGAGGCATAGAGGAGATTTTAAGGTCACCTTGATTTTTTTACTGGAAACATCTACTTTCTGTATCATAAATCGATATACTGTCGAATTCTGAGTAACCATTCAACTTTGTCCTTACCATATTTTACGTATCTTTAAAAACAACAAAGATATTTGAGGTGCAAACGTTAGGTGACTCACCCTGTATAATAATAGAAAATAACAAGTTGTATTTTATGTGATTTACATTTCTTTTAATTATTGAGTACTTCATATACGAGGTAATGATACTATTATACATTCAACAAAAGAACAGGTACTTATGTAATTACCTTATTTTCCTGAGCACGTCTTCTTTAAAAACATTAACAACGTCAATAATATTTTGCTGAATTCTGATAACACGTATTTTGAATAGGAAGGTTTCTCGGATCCTCCAAGCGTCAGTTCTATCAGTAGGCTGCTTCGTGGTGGACGGCCTGGGGATGATGGGAAAAAGGATTACACAATAGACGGTATCCTAGGAGGTGGTAAGTAATTCAATTTTTATATAGTCTTCGTTTTTCATTAACACCTGTCAGGTTGAAGAGAAGGAACCTGGAATTAGAATTTTCCCACGTATTTATGAACGAGATTCACTGATGGGTTTGAACAATTATATCAAATCGACAGTGCAATTATTACGATGTATATGGGTTGCAGAACATTGTATTTTTATTAATATCTCGATAAATACACATGGCATATGAATATAAATCTTCTTTCTCGATGCTTTCAGTAAATCAAAAATTTAATATGAAATTGTGTCACAATTTTATTAACGATTAAATTTCATAGTTTTTAAAATATTTTTATGCACATATTTACATACACATATAGTTCAATCGATTGCTTGTTATATGTAATTATTTCGTTACAAAAGTTCTTTATACTGTCGCAGTAAAAACAGTGAGTGTATTGGATATTTCAACAATCTGCAGATTGATAAGAAGTATCATAAAATTATAGTGGACAATGATTATTTCGCTTGTACGTAGTTTTTTATTTATTTATTTATTTAATGTTGCTTCAACATCAAAGGTCATTAGCAGCACGGTGCATTTTCTTACAATATTTTATACATATTTGTATCTTTGATATACTGGGCAAGACCGGCGATATACTCCTCAGAACATAACAGAATGGGTAAGGATCCAGGCAACTTAGCATTTTTCCTTTCATTCTCATATTTTTTGCATTCTAGTATTAGATGATTCATGCTAACTGGTACTTTACATATATCGCAGATCGTGTTTTCTTTTTTATTTAACAAAAATGAATGGGTTATTTTTGAGTGCCCAATTCTGATTCTAGAAATTGAGGTTTAAATTTGACGATCTACTGGACTTGGAAATTTTAGCCACTCTAGATCCGCTCCTTCATTATGATATTTTTGTATGTAATTCCTTTTAATTTTGTCAAATACCTGTTTCCTAAAAATTTCATTTAGATGTTTGGTTATTTTCTATTCTCAGTTATATTAATGTATATAAAAATCTCAGTTATATTAATGTATATAAAAATAGAATAGAAAATAACCAAACACTACATACAAGCGAAATAATCATTGTCCACAAGAATTTTATGATACTTTTTATTGCTCTAATGTCTGCTTACACTCTCTATACATATGTAAATTGCACAGCTCCTTTGGGATAACCAATGCAAATGAGTAGAAGAGTATCTACTTCTGAAAATACAAAAATCGTAACGAATCCGTTTAGCAAAGTATGTCGACGATTATTTTTCACATAATCAAAACTAACAAGCTTGCAGTAGCGGAAAATTTAAACTGTTTTAAAGGTTCACTTTTTCATTATTATCATTTTTCTGAGTTGATTATGTAGAGCTACAATTAAATATCAAGAATACGTTTAACAAAGTATGTTGAGAAATATTTTTCACATAATCAAAACTAACAAGCGAGCAGAAAGCTTGCAGTAGCGGAAAATTTAAACTGTTGTAAAGATTCACTTTTTCATTATTATCATTTTTCTGAGTTGATTATGTCGATCTACAATTAAATATCAAGAAACATATAAATTTTTCGAATTACTTTAATTAATTTACAAATTGAACAATATTTTTTAAAATAAAATTATATTCCGAAAAATATGCACTTTTTATTTGACTAACAAAAGAGTGATTTCACCAAGGATAACAATTTTTCTCAACATCCAAGAGCCACTGCTAAGTTTTCTACCAAATTTCAATGTAATTAGTTTATGTACTATTAAATGAGAATATGAATTATCCTCACAGAAGTCTAAAAGTAGTTCTCACCTATCAAATTATAAATTAAGTTTTTCTAGTCATAGAGAGACAATAGTTAAGGATTTGCTATTGTTATAGTGATATATGTATAAACCGAGTTTTTGTATTGGTTCGATATTAGGTAATTTCTACAAAAACTGTAAATTGTGGAAGATTTTTAATAGTCGACTGTGTTGCAATCAAAAAATAAACATAATTTGTAGAACACCGTAGGATGGTTTTTCGGTCTTATTGGTTGTTTGTAATAAAAACCGCAAAGAACGAAAAAATGCATTCA
This sequence comes from Lasioglossum malachurum, assembly GCA_028455605.1. Lineage (NCBI taxonomy): Eukaryota > Metazoa > Arthropoda > Insecta > Hymenoptera > Halictidae > Lasioglossum > Lasioglossum malachurum. The sequence goes on from CM052313.1 coordinate 21,741,337, forward strand.
AAAGATGTTTTCAAGGGACCAATCGAGAGACATACCCTACAAAATGCAGAAGGTTTCGTCCTGATTGGTCCATCCATCTCGGAGTAATCAGTGAAATAATTCATTTTTCGCAAATAAAATCGGGACATACTCTACACTCTACACTCTACAAGATGCAAAAGGTTTCGTTCCGATTGGTTCATCCATCTCAGCGTAATCGGTAAACATACATAGAAAAAAGAAGCGAAAGAAAAAAGCTAAAGAAGGCACATACATACAGATCGAATTGAGGAACCTCCTCCTTTTTCGAAGTCGGTTAAAAATAAGAATTACATTGATTAGTTGAAAAATACTAAAAATAGCCGTGAGCGGACATACGTTTAGTAATCAAAGCGAAGCATGTCTTAGCAAAGGAAGAATGCATACGTTACTAAAAATAGCCTTTTAAAAATATAATTTTAAAAAACACAGGAAAGTTGACACAATTAAATAACACTATAGTTCATGTCAATTACTAAAAAAGAAATTCAAGAGACAATTCAAGATTTAAAAATTCTTTATCATTAGCACATTTACAGAGAATCATTATTTATCATCGTCGTAGGGTTATGTTTGCGTTTACCAATCCACCTGCTGGTTCCTTCTGTTTTCAACAAAAAGAATCCCTCGAGATGAAACGTCGCTGTTAACCGCAAAGGAAGTCTCGCAGCAGCGGAACGTACATATGTAAAGAGAAATGGAAGAGACAGGGAAAAATAAAGGAGAAAGAGGATGGTGAAGAAGAAAGATAATGTGTGCTCCGTAAGATATTGACACTCCGGTAATCCATTTGACGGACATGTGGGCAACCTAGCTAATCCTGCTCACGCCCACCGAAGATTAAATCCTGTGCAGGCTTCCTGGCTCGGTCGAGCTAACTTCGCCTAACCGACGCGACGCGCGACGACGCGACGTAGGACAGGATTTAAAGTCCCATACACACGTTCCTTTATGTCAAACTTTATTCGTAGATACAAGAGGTTAAAAGCTCTTGGTGCCCACCGAGGATGGACCGGCCGAATTCCTCTTCCTTTTCATCTTTCGTTCGCGATACCGCTGCCCTACGATTTTTCTTTCGTTTTATTCATTCTTCTCTCGCGTATTTTTAGCCTCGAGGCACAGGTAATTAACGTTTCAAGTGTTTGCGACCGTCATATGACGATGTACTTTTTCTTATAAATCAATCGACCACGAGAATATCTCTTATGCACGTTTTGTGAACAAGTAAGACATTGCACAAGAGGACATTTTTGTTTCAAAAAGCACATGGCTAGACTGCGGATCTGTATGCAAAATAAAAAATGTTTGCATTGATTGCAGGACACAGGAGCCAAATAAAAATTGTATTTTTCTTTTAATTATCCTATTAAGTTGAAACTGACACATTGATGTCCTTAAATATTTTTTACATGTCCACTGCTTTAAATTGTATGTACTCATTTTTATCATAAATGCATAAAATCCGCAGTCTACAGATGACTATTGGTTTTTATTTTCAAGAAAATCGAGATTCCGTATTTTTTTCAACCCTCAGACAACGGACGATTTTTACAGCTATACAGGGTGTCTTAAAATTCCTTCAACATCCGGAAATGTGAGGGTCCTGAGATCAGTTGAAGCAACATTTTCCTTTGCACCTTTTAAGAAGATATTAACGAAAAACACGGACCAATCAGTGCGCGGCTACAGCGAACGGAGTCCGACTCGGCGACAGGTCCCGCTTAGCGTCGCGTCGTCGTTGATCGAGCCAGAATCAATCAGAGCTGTGTGTGTGCGTGGGGAAAATAGTATTTTAAATAGTAAATAATCCTATTTATTTTAAAATATGTGTACAACTATGAAAATAAAATATTTTATTTTTGATGCAGTAATTTTTGGAAATAAAAATTTTATTTGATCCAGTAATTTTTGAAAACAAAATAATTTATTTGAGGCAGTAATCTTTTTATAAATTAGTATTTTATTTGTCCGTGTGTGTGTGTGTTTTTCGTTAATAACTCCTTAAAAGGTGCAAAGGAAAATGTTGCTTCAAATGATCTCAGGAACCTCCCATTTCCGGATGTTGAAGGAATTTGGAGACACCCTGCATAATTGGCAATGCTTAGGACCGTTCACAGCTCTAATTAATAATTTTTAAATATTTACATTTGGTGATATCTCCTGTAAACACATTAGTCTTTCCGATATCCTCAACGAAACAGCAATTCAGTTAGTTTAATTGCCACAAATTGAGTACTGGAATGACAATTTGGATGTTCCCAGTCAAAAATGACCCCGGCACAGCACTCGGAAGGTTAATGTAAGTATGAGTATTGTAGTACACATGCTTGCACACACACAAAAGGATTTTTCTTAGACAAATAAAACGTGCAGATATTTTCTGGAAAAATAATTAATTAAAAACAATTTATACATTCCTTGATATTTAATTGTAGCACGACATAAACAAATAAGAAAAATTATAGTAATGCAAAAACAATGCTATGCAATTATTTTATTGAAAAATTAACCTTTAAATCAATTTAGATTTTCCTCGCTTGTTAATTTTCATTATGTGAAAAATATTCGTCAACATACTTTGCTAAACGTATTCGATATAATTTTTGTACTTTGAGAAGTAGAGATACTCTTCTACTCATTTGTGTTACTTGCCCGAAAGAGCTGTGCAATTTATACATAGAGAGTGCAAACAGACAGTACAGCAATGGGAAATATCATAAAATATTAGTGGACAACGATTATGTCACTTGGATGTAGTGTTTGGTTATTTTCTATTCGATTTTTATATTCAGATTGTTGAATCTTGTTGTTTTTGAAACAACGACTTGTGACAGAATAAAGGATTTTAGGGACGAAATAATTAGAACAAGCAACCGATTGAACTATATGTATTTACGTAGCTCACACATAAAAATATTTTAAAAATTATTAAATTTAATACTTAATAAAATTGAAACAATTTTATTAAATGGAAAAAGAAGATTTATATTCATGTGCTATGTATTTATCGAGATATTTATAAAAATAAAATATTATGCAACACATTTACATCATAATAATTATACTGCGGAATTGGTATGTTACATATTGAAACATTTGATAATTTTTAATACCATTTCGATTTTATTTGAACAATAATTACTCTCTTCCACTTGAATTTTTTAAATAAAAGAGATTTCTGGCTTTTCATTTCTAAAAAGCTGATTTTCTTGCATTTTCTTTAAGTATAAATATTGTAGAAGATGTGCACACACACAGAGAACAGGATTTGTTTGGATTTGTAAAATTAACGTAGTTATATATAGGCACTTGATGAATACAACTCGCGGATTTGTTAAAACCACTTTATTCGAAACTTTTGCCACGATATCCAAGTTTTAGTCGATCAATTTATTTTAAATTTTGATAGGATCTTCTGCGCACACCCTGTTATCGCACGAACAGAATTTTTAACATCAGCCATTTTTTTCTTATTTTTTATAACGTGTTAAAGGCGGAAGAATATAAAAAAATGAGTAATTTGAGTTCAAAATGTCATCATTTCGTAAGTAATTTGTTTTAGTAAGTTTCATTTATTTTTTGGTTCAGACCATAGACACATTCATACTAATTCGTATACGTGTACGTATACATATATTATACTTCCTCATTCTTCTGGTTCTCGATCATGGGGAGGACCGATTCATGGCAACAGTCAAGACATGTTTTTCGAAATATATCAATTAGTCCTATAATTTTGATTATTTTTACTGGAAAAAATAACGTATGTACTGCAAATGTCCATTAATATCTGTGCAAAATTCTAATACAAAATGTTTAATAGTTCTTCTGAGAAAAATTCCGAAAATTTTGTGGAGAAACGGCTTCGAAAACCAGCCAAATTAAGTAGAATAACAATAGAAAGCTGAATCAGGAACATTTTAAATCTATTTAAAAAATTTAAACATACTATTACATTATTCTCAACCTACTAAAAATAATAGGGAAGAAAATAAATTTCTATTTCACTCCAGTTTGGCGCAATTCAGTTAAGAAATTTTTATTTTGCATAAAGATCTGCAGTCTATCAATTACATTAAATATTGATGCAATGAAACAACGGGGGAATATGTCGCGAACAGACTTTCTATTGCAAATAGTTGATAAATATTTTTGGTATATTATCTATTTATACGTATGTATATTATTATGGTATGTTATACATACAGTGGCTCACGAAAGTATTCGAACGCCCTTTGAAACAGAATAACTTTTTTATAATTGTATCAAACAACCTGATTTTTTATAATCAATTAGAAGCATTGGTTTATGAAATGATATGCCAAAAAGATTTTACAAAAATTATAATTTACAAGATTACATGCAAAAATAAAAAAGGCATTTTTTTAATCGCTTGTAGCTCGTGTGTATGTTAATCGATTTTAATGAAATTTTTAGCACGTGTATAACTAACATAGGTCTACAAAACATATATTTTAAATTTTCTTTAAGGGCCCCAATAAAAAATTTAAAAAAATGCCTTTTTTATTTTTACATGTATCCTTGTAAATTATAATTTTTTGGAAAATCTTTTTTGCATATCATTTCATACACCAATGCTTCTAATTGATTATAAAAAATCAGGTCGTTTGGTACAATTATAAAAAAGTTATTCTGTTTCAAAGGGCGTTCGAATACTTTCGTGAGCCACTGTATGTGTATGTATTGTATTGTGGATTTAAAATGTTAAGAAGATTTTCGGGTGTGAAAAGTAGAAAGAGTGTATACAATAATATGATTAACAATATAATTTACATAACTATAAAGATACTGTTTTCTTTTTCTCTGAATAGTATCTTATATGTGTATGATTGTATCGAAACGTATTAAATATATTTTCAATTTTTGTGAAATAAAACTGCATACATACAGAGTGTCCCATAAATTAAATTAAAAGTAATAAGGATGATTAATTTATTCTGGTTCAGACCATACTCACATTCATACTGATTAATACATACATTATACTTCCTTATTCTTCTGATTCTCGATCATCAGAAGTACCGAAATCATGGCAAGAGTCAAGACATATTTTTCAAAAAGTACTCTATAAAAAGATATATGTACAGCTCACATAATTGTGACTATTTTTGCTGAAAAAATAACGCATGCACTCCAAATTTCCATAAAAATGTGTACAAAATTCTACTACCCAGAATACGCGGCTAAAGTATGTAAATCTGTATTCGCCTAATGGTCCGCAATATACTGATAACGATAAAAATACTGTTGATCCGAATGGAACGAGAATCGGAATAGTTCTGGACAGTAGTGCATACATATGTAAATGATCCGGCCGACAGAGAGTTCCGAGTTCTCGAGGAATCACCAACGATCAAAGGTGACGGTCCCCGTTGACATGAGCCAAGAATTTGTTTTCGTGAGTGATACAGGTAGACAAGGAGGAATTAGCAGTACAGGTGTTCCGAAGTTTTAAAAGTCAAACCGTCAGGTACGCTGCCGCCTTGAAAGGGGGAGAATTCGAGGGGGTGGGCAGAAGGGGGGGAATGAGGGATCGGGTCTCATAAATAAAAATAGTCTGCGAGAGGGGAAAAGAAAACGGGGTAAAGGCGAGAAACGAAGAGGGCCGAGGACGATGAAACGGAGAGAGAGAACTAAGACGTCGAGACGAAGAGATGTGCATATACGTACGCTTATTTTTAGAGAAAAAATGAGAGAGAAAGAGAGATGACTGTAGAAAAGGCAAGAGTATAAGAGGAAGAGATGAAGAAAAAGAGAAGAGAAGACGTGGAAAAGGACAGGTATATGCTTCGAACGTGGAGAATGTGAAGAAAGAGGCAAGAAGTAACGATGAAGGAGGGCAGCAGAGACCGCGGGCCCCATGAGGGTCCCGCGGAGATCAAACGGGCCGCCTGCCACACGTCGGCAGTGGTGCTCATTTATGTACCCCTGTAGATTCTCACCTCGCTATAACACCTCACAGACATACCTACGTTCACGAATAACTAGAAATGTAGCCGATTATAACGTGTTATTAGCAGACTGCGGATTTTATGCGTTTATGACAAAAAAAATGGGTAAACACACTTTCAGACAGAGGACATATTAAAAAAATTTAAGACATCAGCGTATTGGTTTCAACTTAATCAGATAATTAAAAGAAGAAAGACATTTTCATTTCTACCCTGTGTCTTGCAATCAATGCAAACATTTTTTACTTTTTTTTATTATTTTTATATTATATTTTTTTTTATTACGATTTTACTACAAAATCCTGGAATATCAAATTCAACAGAATCTAGTACGATTTTAATTTATTTCAGATCTAAAAAGGCTACTACTACGGAAAATAAGATTTCACTTGACTCGACTTCTTTAAAATTTGTCTACAAAAATTACAAATTGCGTAAACACCCGCAGTCTACTTGTTACTTTCGGTACTGAAGCATTATAATAAAACCAGCTCAATTCAGATATTTGCAGCTACAACTTGAATTGATACAGTGTACAGTGAAGCGCAAAATTGAGCCAATTAAACGATTTCTTCTCCAAGCAAATAATAATTTACGTATTGACTAAGACCGAGTCCCAGAAATCTCGAGAAATATATGATTCTACATTTATTTTAGCTTGGAAAGAGCAATTGATGTGTTACCCAGTCCAAAATACTGTCCAAAGATCTTTGGTACAAAGTATTAACAATAGTAATGCCAGATTTGTTTACATCCGCTTGCTAGCCCCATGAAACATTAGAAGTGTAGTCTGTACTAATTTTGCAGAAAAAACACTAAACAGAATACTTGAAAGTTTACAGAATATTGAAAGAGAAGTATGTACATATTAACGCTTATGTAGCCAACCAAAATGTATAGATTATTTAAAACCTTTTATATTTAACATATTTGCATAAATTCTTGTTTTAAGGCTACAAATTAATATATTAGCGAGCAAAGAATTGACATTCGGAGAAGTTTAGTAATATTTTTGGAGGAACATGAATAAGTTGTTGAAAGAAATGCTGTAAATGGGTACCCGGTTGGCTACAGAAGGATTAAACTGAAAGTATTGGAATGTCAACGCGTAAAGTGGTTTGAAAAGTGTGGAATATTCCAGGGAGTTTTGGAGGTAAACCATACATTTAAAACAATCTCTCATAAAAAGGAGAGTAGGTAGATATGTTCAAATAGCAAAGACAAAATCAGCATGAAGGATAGCAATTAAGCATTAAAAGAGTATGTTGATGCGAAATATAATAGATAGTGACTTGGTGACATGAATGTTACAACTATGGAAAAGAAGAAGTATCTGTCAAGAAACAAATGTGTCGAGACTCCGGTAGCATTTATAAATGGATAAGAAGTTGAACGATTAAGAAAAGTTGGAAGGTAAAAGGGCAATAACTTTTTTAATATTGTACTATACGATTTGAACTTTTTGAGGGAAGCTGGAGCAATTAGTTTACTACAGGATGTGAAAAAAAATTACAATTGTTCGGAGTTGTAGAAAAAATACAAAAAGTTGCATTTTACAAGTTTTTTATGCGGACATATATTGAAAATTTTAAAACTACGTTTTATACATCTTTGTGATTTAAACATATTCTGAAAATTTCGTCAAAATTGGTCAACGTTGCAATGAACTATAAACGTTTAAAGATGGAAAAATTGCAGATTTTCACGATTTTCGACCTATAACTGCAGATTCTTACATCTTTCAATGCCTGTCGCTTTTTTCCGCATCAACCGATTTCGATGAAACTTTCACAGTGCGTATAATTGACACAGATCTGAAAAACTTATTTTTTAAATTTTCAATATAAGTCCACATTAAAAAGTTGTAAAACGCAACTTTTAGTACTTTGTATACAATTCCGACCAATTGCAATTTTCAAAAAAATTTCTTTTCACATCCTGTAGTAAAATAATTGCTCTAGCTTCCCGAAAAAGTTCGAATGGTACAGTCCAATTGTAAAAAAGTTATCGGCTTTTTGAGAGTGTCCCAATATTTGTGGGAGTCACTGTATATATAGAGGATGTTGTTAGCAGACATTAGAGCAATGGGAAGTATCCTAAAATGCTATTGGAGAATGATTATTTCACTTGAATGTAGTGTTTGGTTATTTTCTACTCTATTTTTATATTCAGATTGTTGAAACATCCAATATACTTACTCACTGTTTTAACTGCGTCAGAATAAAGGGCTTTTGTACCGAAATAATTATTATACAACAAGCAACCGATTTAACTTTATATGCACAGGGTGAGGCACCTAATAAGATTTACACCGAAACTATCTCCGTTGTTTCTAGTAATACAATAAAATGTTTGGTCAGTGGGGCAATTATTATGACGGAGAAGATTTTTTTCTCTATGTCATATTTTCCCATATTTCAAGGTCATCGTTATTTTTCTTTTTTAATAGAACGACGTTTCACAGAATATTGAAAGAGATGTGCTTATAAAATGGAAGTATTGGAATGTCAGCTGGTAAGGTGCTTTGACAAGTGTGGAATATTCCAGGGAGTTTTGGAGAAAAAACATAAATTTGAAACAATCTCTCGTAAAAAGAAGAGTAGTCAGATATGTTCAAAAAGCGGAGACAAAATCAGCATGATCGGTAGCAAAAGCATTAAAAGAGTATGTTGATGCGAAATATAATAGATAGTGATTTTGTAACATGAATTTTACAACTATGGAAAAGAATGGAAAATGTATCGAAGCTTCATTATAGCATTTGTAAATACATAAAAAGTTGTACGATTAAGAAAAGTTGGACGGTTACGAGTTGAAAGAAAGTTATGTAATCAGATAGACCGGAAGTTGAAATACATATTTTGGGCCCAGTTAACGTTGAATTCCACGAGGAAAAGAATTACCAAAATGCCATGTAAAAGAATCTGTAACAGTTGTTAGTGGTGTACTAATGATATGATGGTGTTTTACGTAATATGTATAGCGTTAGGTCACTGTGTCGTGTTGGAGGACGAATGAAGGTTGATTTATACCTGCTATACGCAGAAGCACGGTTCCGTTCAGCACCGATCGGACAAACATTCTTTTTACTAGTTTACAATTTTCCGGTACATTGTACGTTCAATGAATTAGTATATTTTATCTGGAATTCTAATAATACTGTTACTTATCGGACGAGTACCAATTCATTATACAGTAACGAGCATAACTGATTCAACACACTTTAAATCAGAATAACTTTTTTATGAATGTGTGTGGACCAAACGACTTCAATTTCTTTGTAAGGGTAGAAAAATTAGTTGAGTAAATGACGTCTAAATAATATTTTGAAAAAATGCATTTGGTCGGAATTGCGAAAAAAATAGTAAAAATTAATTTTTACTACTTTTTTAACCGGGCCAATAACGAAAATTTAAAATATTTGTTTGGTCAACTCGTATAAATGATATACGCTCTGAAAATTTCATTGAAGTTGGTTAATTGGTTTACGAGCTATAAACGATCAAAAGTGGTAAAAAGACCGAAAATCTTGAAAAATTGCAATTTTTACCATCTTTAAACGTTTGTAGCTTATTGCAACGTCGACCGATTTGGACGAAATTTTCAGAATATGTTTAATTGACACAGACCTACAAAACGTATTTTTAAAATTTTCAATATAGGCCCACATAATCAATTGCTATTTTTGAAAAAAAATTTCACATCCTGTAGTAAACTAATTGCTCTAGCTTCCCAAAAAAGTTCAAATCGTATAATTCAATATTAAAAAAGTTATCGTCGTTTTTAGAGCGTCCGAATATTAATTCGAGTCCACCCATTTCTAACTTGTTGTAAATTTTAAACAGACATGTCATTTTAACTATGCATACGTTTATCCATATTGAAATTATATAATTTATACATTATATAAGTACATAGTTACTGCTTCCTGTAGTGAATTAGTACTCGTCCGATAAGGAACAGTATTATTAGAATTTAATATAAAATATACTAATTAATTGAACATACAATGTACCGGAAAGTGAATGTTAATAAAATGCCGATGACGACAGGTGTTAAACCACTGAGGAATATTCTCAGAGTGTTCTTTAGGAAGTGTTGCGGTCGGCTTTAACATTGAACCCTTCAATTAAAGATATCCATCGTGTTGTCCGCGTTGAAGTATTCATCGATCCTGTAAATGGCCGTCGTTAACGTTTAATACCCCTTAATTAAAGCTTATTACATTAAATTTTTCTTGTTCGTGCTCTTATGAAATTATCACTTTTAATAGTTATTAAAGTTAAACGATGAGATAAGATTATATCGTCCAATTAAACGTTCGTGTATAATAGGAACGCTAATTTTCACTTTAAACTTATTCTCTTCAAATATTGTAATAACTAGACTTTCTTTCTGCATTTATGGCTTCCAAAATTTTCAGAAAATGCTAGCAAATAAAATTCCACCGAATTTAGTACGATTTTTATTTATTTCAAATCTACAAAGATTACTACCACTGAAAATTACATTCCACATGATACCACTTTCTTAAAATTTGTCTATAAAAATTGAAAATTGCATCAACACATCCGCAGTCTGGTGATAACATTATGTTGAATACTTAACAAACTTTTGACGGTCAATGAAAATTCGGTATATTGGCTCGTATTATTAATTTTACACTACAATGCACATAACAATTTATAGCAAATAATACAATAGAATCACTAGAGAAAAATAATTGTATTATTTTCATAAGCTACTTTAATTATTTGTTGTAAGCTCATTTTGTAAAGTATTGGGGAATTTATCTGAACAATAATTTATTAGTAGACTGCGGACTTTATCCATTGTAACAAAAACTATTATTTACTGCATAATTACATATATTTACTGCATTTCTTTACACCTTTCTTTAGGGATTGGATCTAAAATATATATTTGATTTTTTATTTATACTTTTCTGAACAATATAAATTTTTTGAACCCTATAACAAAAATACTTGTACCTCAAGACTATATGTTTACATCTAGAAAAGGCCTAGTTCCGTATACAGTGGCCCACAGAAGTGTTCGTACGCCCTTTAAAACAGAATAACTTTTTTATAATTGTAACAATAATTTACAACGTTACATGCAAAAATAAAAAAACTATTTTTTAAAACATTTTTATTTGGGCCCTTAATGGAAATTTAAAATACATGTTTTGTAGATCTATATTAGTCATACACATACTGAATCGGAATCGATTGAGATACACACGAGCTACAAGCGTTTAAAAATGGTGAAAATCGTAGTTTTTCACGACTTTTGATCAGTTTCTGCTTAAAATCCACAGAATTCTACATCTTTCGATGCATGTCGTTTTTCCTTGCGTCAACCGATTTCGATGAAATTTTCAGCATGTGTATAACTAACATAGATCTAGAAAACATATATTTTCAATTTTCATTAAGGGCCCAAATAAAAAAGTTTTAAAAATGCCTTTTTTATTTTTGCATGTAACCTTGTAAATTATAATTGTTTGGAAAATCCGTTTTGCATATCATTTCGTAAACTAATGCGTCTAATTGAGTATAAAGTTATTCTGTTTTAACCCTTAAATGCACGATACTTTGTTTACAGTTTCTATTTATCAAACATTACTAAAAAAAGAGTGTATATTAAGGAAAAAATAAGGAGAAAATCACAACTTTGTGAAAATATTTTTTATTACAAAATTATCATATGTTGCCAAATGGCATCATAAGTTATCAAAATACATGTGAGCGGTTTGTTGCCTTTGACTACAATGCGTAAAAAGCATCCAAACGTTCCTGCAGTGAATGCAGAGCGAGAAAATGTGTCGTTTTTGTTTAAAACAGAATGTTGCCAAACGGCAATACAATGCATTTAAGGGTTAAAGGGCGTACGAACACTTCTGTGGGCCACTGTATATCCACAATGGTTGTTCTAAAAAATGTCTTAAAAACCACTCTTTCACTGAAGCCACACAAGTCTCCCTTCAAATATGTTTCAAAACATGTTCAATGGTACGCACACTTTAACAATGTACTATTTCAAATTCTATTTTACCCAGCTCTGTGAACAATAAATATCGTCTAATAATAATCAAAAATAATACAGAAATTTCAAGGATAAGTGTCCACATACTTTTCTGCGAAGGTTCAGTTTCAAAAAATCTAGGCATTCATATTATTTCGTAGCGGCCGGATGAAAAGAGAGCACCCCGCGCGTGAAAATACGCGCGAAGGCATGCGAGTAAAGAGTTAAGGAGTAGAGATTACTTAAATCAATGTCGAGTATTCCGTAGCGCGTCGATCATCAGATACAATCAATAAACCTGATTGTGAATCACTTAGCGGCGTTGTTCATCGGATGGCGGGCTCCGATTATGTAGGAGGTCGGAGGTGGTGTAAAGGATCAGAATGGATATACATATAACACACGCGGAGAGGAATGAGAGGGGTGGGCAGGACCCATTAGGCTAATCCCTCGTCGGCGGCCTCGGCCAAAGGAACGGAATAAGAAGGAATGAGAAAGCCACAGGTTACGTGTCATTCCTGCTCGCCTGCCGACACCTATACCGACCCTACTCCGTAGCCGTGCTACGAGTATATCCGCTCAGAGGTGCTCCCTATCACGAATCACGGCTAACTTCCCCCCTCCCTTAACTTTTTCCACTTTCGGCATCCCTTTGGAATTCACCCCATATCTCTTTCCCCTTGCGCTTTATGTAATACAAACTGATCATTTGATTCTGTTCTTACCAGTTACTACATACACACTTCGGAACAAAAAGATAACATACTCTAAAATTATCGTAATATTTATTTATTTAACATTACAACCATGGGTTCGTTTTTTCACATTCTTGCGAAATACCTCTATATAAACAGTCACAAATGAAATTGAATTGAATTTCGCCAGTCTATACAATTTTATTTAAAACAAAAGAATTTTTAAGGAAGTATGGTGTGACAAAATGATAGCACATTTAACGTAAAATTATGTATAACAGTAAATCAACGAATGATAATTAATGCTTAATATTTTGTGGCTCCTCCTTTACATCTAATAACAGCCATCATTCTCTTCGGCAAAGATTTATAGAGTTTTTTAATGGTTTTTTTTTTGCTCCAATTGCTCCCACTCATTTTGAATACATTTTTTTAATTCGGCAATATTTTCAACTTGTCTGCCATTTCACACAATTCTTCGCCATTTCTTTCGCCTATGAATATTCTTTTCCGCAAAGTGTAACCGATTGTTCTTATGTTGCACAGTTAACCAAGGCTTTTTCTTTAATTTTCTTCGTTGTATGTATTTGCATTTTTGTAAAACAAGTCTCACATTCCTTATATTAGTGCCTACACCAACACTTTGAACAATTTGCCTTGCAGTCATCTTAGAATTGGATGCTGGTCTTAGTATTGCACGACGTTTCCGGGCACTTAGACTTTGTGGATGTCCAGAACTCCTCTTTTTACTATAGTTTTCCGGATTTTTCAAGAAATTCATTGTTACTTTTCGACTTCTATTCATAATTTTTCCTATTTTTGTCACTGAATATTGTTCTCCTTCCAATTTTATTATAGTGTTAATTTCACACGCGTTCAATCTCTTTCCGCGACCCATTTTTGATAATATTTTGCCTTTTTTAAACAAATGAAATGCGTAGAAAATGAAAAGCGAAAAATGTGAAAAATGAAAAGCGTAGATTTACTGCACGTGCTATCATTTTGTCCCACTTATGAATCACAACATTTACGTTTTCATTTCTAGAATGCTGTTGAAGTAAATATTGTCGATGATATTCAGTATATTATACATAGAGGCATGTCAGAATATGTTGACATATTAAAATGCTCATTTTCTTCAGTTTATTCTACCAAATGAGAAAAAATAGACGGTGTACTATCTTTTTGTCCGGGAGTGTACATACAGTGACCCCCATGAGTATTCGTACGCCCTTCAAAACAGAATAACTTTTTTATAATTGTACGAAACGATCTGTTTGTTTGTAGAATGCATTGATTTACTAAATGATGTGCAAAAAAGATTTTCCAAAAATTACAATTTACAAGGCTTCATGGAAAAATAAAAAAGGCAAGTTTAGAACTTTTTATTTGACCCCTTCATGAAAATTTAAAATATATGTTTTGTAGATCTATAGTAGTTCCACACATGCTGAAACTTTAATCGAATTAGATTGATATACACACGAGCTACAAGCGGTTACACATGGTCAAAATCGTAGTTTTTCATGACTTTTGATCAGTTTCTGCTTAAAATCTACAGAATCGTATATCTTTCGATGCGTGTCGTGTTTTCCTGCGACAAATAAAAAAGTTCTAAAAAATGCCTTTTTTATTTTTTCATGAAGCCTTGTAAATTGTAATTTTTGGAAAATCTTTTTTGCACATCATTTAGTAAACCAATGCTTTTAATTGCTTACAAAACATCAGGTCGTTTCGTACAATTATAAAAAAGTTATTCTGTTTTAAAGGGCGTACGGATACTCATGGGAGTCACTGTATATGAAATGTTGTGTGTGTTCAACGGTGCCTTATTATTTTATCCACCAGTGTATGTCACCAGAAAGAGATACAATTTTAGACATATACCAGGAATATAAATATGAAACCGGAAGTTTTGTATAGAAAATACACATTTATTGTATGACAATGATACAAAATATTTTATTCGAAGTATTGCCCATCGGTAGCTACACATTTTTCCCATCTCTCTG
>CM052313.1:21756160-21783184 GCA_028455605.1 Lasioglossum malachurum
AGTAACTACATTGACAGCTAGAGCTACCTATGGGCAAATTCCAATTTCATATTTACATACCTGGTAATTAGAGATATAATTTCGATGACTATTGAAATGCAAGTTAACATTTAAAAATAGGGAAAATTATTATCAGTAGTAAATACTGTGTTAAAATAATTAGATATACATATGTATCATAGATGCATCATACTTTTGACAGAAAACTTACACGTATACAAACTGCGCGATCAAATTGTAGAATTCAAAGAATGAAAAAGAATGGAGAGAGATTGGACAGATGGGAAAAAGAAGCGACGTCAAAGAAAAGAGGCAACTTATCTAGACTGATATCAAGCTCTGTATCTAATATATTATGCTGTGCGAGGTGTTGTGCCGTCGGTGTAGTCCTTGTCACATAAGCATATAATCCGTTTGAGATTGAGGATATACGGCGCGATTCGTGTAGTGGTTCACATTTGATTATGATCTGTAAATGATATCTCGTAAAATCACTAATGTAATAAGTCGGATTAAAGGACTCGAGCTACGGAGCGAGTTTACGTCAAGAGCATACCGTTATAAGAAATATTATACCGTCAATGAATCGCTTTTGACCAATCGAAAAATTCTTCGTTGGTCATATATTCTACTATTTAATTGCGGAAACAGAAATCTGTTGCTTCTTCTCTTTTCTTTTTTGTTACATCTAACAACAAAATTAATCTTCTGCTTTAGTTTCTGTTGGTATTTCATCTAGGACTATTAGAAAACTTTCAGAATTAACAAGTGCTTGTAATATAATAGAAACTATTGTATACAGGGTGACCCAAAAGTGTTATACTTCTTTTAATGGGGTGATTTTCCTGAGGTAATTTGAAGTACCTTTTTATTTATTTTTAGTGTACTTTGCTTTTGATACAACTCGCATTTCAAACATTTGGTATGTTTTTGGTACATTTATCATTGTAGGGTATGAAAATGATTTCTCAACAGGAGCCGAAGATGGCACTCGTGTATTATATAAAATAAAAACTTTTTTTATTAACTCTTCACTGGTATGCTGGGGTTCCTCATGACCCCAACGAAACTTCTGTACACTTACTTTCGCTACTGTATTGTACAAACATTGCAAATATCAACATCTTTTAACTTCTTTCGAACATTTGGATTTTATTTAGTCTGAAATAATACACTTGAAAATATCTGAAAAAATTTATACGAAATTTTAAAAAGGTTGTAGGATGATACTTTATAATCTGACTAAAACACTTACCACTTAAGGGTTAAACGATATTTGTCTAAAATACTATACAATAACACAGCTAGAGCAACCATCAACAATAACATTTAGTTCTTCTGAACTCGTACAGCACTAGGTAATTACGATGATGTAAAGAACTTTACAAACATACAAATAAGGCAAGTTTTAAAATTTTCAATGTTTAGATATACAGTAATTCCCATTAATGTTCCGACGCTTTCTAAAAAAAACGATAACTCTTTTAATATTGGACTATACGATTTGAACTTTTTTGGTAAGCTAGAACAATTAGTTTGCTATAGGATGTGGAAAGAAATTTTTTCAAAAATTGCAATTGGTCGGAATTGTAGAGAAAATACTAAAATACACATTTTACAACATTTTTATGTAGGCCTATATTGAACATTTAAAAAATACGTTTTGTAGATCTGTGTCAATTGTTTGCATTGAAAAAAAACGACAGGCATTGAAAGATATAAGAATTCTCAGATTTATTGCAATTAGAGGCCGAAAATCGTGAAAATCTGCAATTTTTACCATCTGTAAACTTTGTAACTCATTGCAACGTCGACCGATTTTGACAAAATTTTCATAAAATGTGTAATTGATACAGATCTAAATTTTACTAAACTTTCTATATAACTCCACATAAAAAAATTGCAAGAGACAATTTTTGGAATTTTCTCTGCAATTCCGACAACTTGCAAATTCTTTCAAAAATGTGTAAGACGTCGTGTAGCAAACCAATTGTTCTAATTTCTCAAAAAAGTTCAAATCGTATAGTCCAATATTACAAAAGTTACCGTGTTTTTAACGTTGTCCGAATATTAATGGGAGTCACTGTGCATTGTAGATCTGTATAAAATATATGTAATTAATCACTGAATGATTTAAGAAGTACTGATTAATGTGATTACAAATTACAGAAGGTAATCATGATTATTGATTTATTTCTACGGTGGTTGACTGATTAATGATTACAGTTCCTATGATTACATTAAATAATCGATTTATACTTTTGTCCACCACACTGCAAGTCAGAGCTGGGGAAAATAGTATTTGAAATAGTAAATAATCCCATCTATTTTACAGTGTCTGTACAACTTTGAAAATAAAATAGTTTATTTGATGCAGTAATTTTTGAAAATAAAATATTTTATTTGAGATGCAGTAATTTTTGAAAATAGTATTTGAAAATAGTATTTTATTTTAAGAATATTGAAAATATTTGGAGTTTGTCTTTCTTTTCAATTTCAATTTTAAATATTATTGCTCAAAATATAATGGTTCGCATTCAATAGATTTCTGAGTATAAATAGTTTCCTGGTGATAAGATACACTGTATGTTTATCAACAAACCTCAGTAGGCACATGCTGTGAACTGAAGTGGATATATACGCAGTAATAGCAGCAATCAAACAAAAAAATAAAACGAAAATGTGGCAAATGATATAGTTTCGTATAGTAAGTACCATTTCTGCTTGAAATTATATTGCTAAAATAAGAAATATTAAATAAGTAATGCGATTTTCCTGAAAGTATTAGGTATAACGACGCAGAAAATTAAATATTATATTTTGTGTTTCAGATTATTAAAATAGAAATATTTTATTTTGTGCATGAAATTGTTAAAATAGAAATATTTTATTTTGAGGTTCAGATTGTTCAAATAAGTAGAAGTATTTTATTTCGAGAGGTTCAGTTGTGTTCAAATAGAAATATTTTATATATATATTTCGAGGTTCAGATTGTTCAAATAAAATACTATTTCCTTTATAAGCACAATAAAATCTAAAATATTAAATAGTATTTTAAATATTTTTTCCGCCAAATAATGCCCACCTCTGTGCAAGTCGATCCACGACGCACAATAATTTGTTTTTCTAACACAAAGAATACAACATACAGTTCTTACCTGCATAGAATTTGATTATAAATAATGGTCATTTTTTGCTGGGTGGGTTCCCGGGTATGTACACCGGTCATGAAACAGTGTGAAATGTTTCGGTAATGAACAAGAGGAAAGATTTGAAAGATGTTATTTAAAAGGCAGGCCGCCATACGACAAGTATTATCACTGCCCCTGAAATTCTTCAGCCCTTCCCCAACAGTCTCTCACCCCTCGAGAGAACGCTGACAGGAAGATAGAGTGCGCTCTCGGATGTCAACCGCTTCGCGGCTCATTGTTGGCATTTTGAAGACATTTGTTACCATTTAGGGGACCTCACGCACGCTCTAAGACCCCCTAGGACCGCTCGAGGAGAAAAAGGTGGAACAGGGACGGGCCGGCTACATTTACAGCCTACGAAGGTGCGGCACCTTTTCCACCATTCAGAGCGCGATTCGACATGCGGAAAGCAAAAGGAAGGCGCAGGAAAGCACCGACCCCTCCTGCAACATAACTGATGTTAGACGCGTATATGCACTATACATAGATAGATACCTACCGATGTTTTGTGTGCGCCGCCCCGGATATATTTCCTCAATTTTGCAGCGGTACGATGTGCCATCCACCATCGCGATTTTCCTAACTGGTACAACATCCTACAGAGACGACGCACAGTGGGGTAAACCGATGAATTTTGTGACAACATCAAAGAACTTTCGATAGCAATGAGACAGAGCGATGATTTTTTACCGCGATTATATTAACTTGCCGTGTTGTTGTTGTATGCGTAAAATCTTGTAATCGAATTCTAAACGTCTTCCTATAGTCTAATCTTGCTGAAATTTTGTATACACACTTGCTTCCGCGCGATGACAATAAAAGTAGAAAATAAAATATATAAAAAAATTTTTTAAAAACAACGCTTATATTAAAATGTACTAAAAAGGAGAAAATAATTTTTTTCCTGGTTCTCCATAAAGTACCGAATCCAGTTTTTTATTTTATACAAAAAAAGTGTGTAGCATTTCATTTTAAAAAATGAAGGTCACCTTTGTATCTAGAAAAATATTAAAAATAGAAATAATTGAGATGCGATATCATATTTCTAGTAAAATATACTACAACTTCCTCCTCTTCGGTTTTTTTCTAGTGTTTATTGTTTACATAAAAAACGCTTGTACAAACCATCGCGAACACCCTGTATATGCATATTAGATGTTGCAATAAAAATTAATTACCATGGTTCACTTAGAACCTTTTACGAAAGCTTTGAAATACCAAAAGTATCACACTTTTTAACCGACTTCGAAAATGGAGGAGGTTACTCAATTCAAGCTGTATGTGCCTTTTTTGGCTTTTTTTTGCGAAAAAACCTTTTGCATCTTGTGGAGTATGTCCCCGGGGTGGTCCAGTGAAAAAATGTTGCATTTTTTTATTCCTTACGATTTTATTTGCGAAAAATGAATTATTTCATGTATGTTGACAGTAATGGTGTTTTAGAGTTATTTAAATTGAAATATCTCCTGTACTACTAACTTTTCGACATAGTTAGTACTTTTTCATAACGAATATTCAGCTGCATCGATTGATGTATGAAAAAATACCTCTTTCCATTAAAAAAAAATGAAGTTGACCTTCATATGTCCTTTACGCGTCCACCTACAAAAAAGCTACTAACATCAGATTAATGCCCCCTCGAAACCACGCAAGTTCTTCACACATTTCTTCCTAACAACAATAGCAGCCGAGTTATTCAGGTGGCCTGTTTGTAGCGCCTCACCCTGTATAATTGATTAAAATTTATCTTGTGTATCAAAAAATTGCGTTTTATTCCACTCTAAAAGACCGAACGAACTTATTTGCCAACCAATACATCGTGATATGAACGAATAATGAGATGTGCCAGGTTTGTCGGTAGGTCCACCCTAATGTCTTTTACCATAAATGTCTTTTGTGTATATAAATGACCTAATATTAAATTTCATTAAATTTTTAAAACCCTAACACCGCATACAATATCTTGATACCAGTGTTTGTCATAAATGGATAAACATCCGTAATCTAGTTGCGAACCAGTTTGCGGAGAATGTAATCAGAAGCTGATAGCTGATATACAACGTCCGTTGACACACGACAAATATCCAGTCAGTGAATTACCCGATTCACACGGAGCGAGCTACGACTATTTGGCGGCGGGTTTGCTCGTTGATAGGCGCAATCAATATCGGCTTCTCAAGGATGAAAAGAGATGCGATCGGCTGAATAGAACGCGTGAAAAGATGCGTGTAATCAATTAGAGAGGACTTGTGGAGTCAAAAGCAAATATCTCTTTTGGAGCAACGTCATCCTCAAATGTGCTGGTCAGCATCCCTGCTGAGTAAAGACCTATACGTTTACATATGAACGAGACTCTCGCTTCGTGTAACGAAACTGAAATACTACGGAGGCTCCGCGTGAACATGTGGAAGAATTGCTTGTAATATATTCATTTTAGTAGACCTAGAGTCTCGTCTACATATCAAGCATAATAGGTATACTATTCATATCAGCATTAGTAGGTTGAGTTAACCAATCTAAAGAATTTCTTATAATGATACAAATAGATTATTTTTCTGGACTACAATATACTATGTTGTGTATAAAATGTATATAAATTATACCTATGTCGCGATTATCGTAGCGAGATTGTACTCCCTCGTTTTGGTGGAAATTAGCAAAATTAATTTTGACCTTGACTGTCAAGGTCAACAAATTTTTTATTGCATAGTATTCTATTCGTCACAAGGATACAAAGTGTAAAAGCAATCATCGATCAAAACTCAATCGCTCTCTTGAAAAATTAGGGTAAACTTTTTCATTACTCAGGGTCATAAATAAGGTGGTCGTTGGATTCGTCTTGACGCCAGCTATAAGGTTAGGAAATAAAAAATGTACTTTAACATTAAAAAAATCAGAATAATTCTTACTTTTTGTCGAAAACAATTTTTTTCGAAATTTTAAATATACAATTTTGTTCACCGATTTCATTCTGTTATCATCTAAATTAGTATTGTTATTAATATTCCAACATTACCAATCATTCTGTAAGTTTCTCTCCGATTTCAAAACTTCATTGACGATTTTGGTAAACCATTCCGCTGTATTCCGCAGTCCTTCTTATACCATTACATTCGATAAAGTTTACGATCATGGTCCAAAAAGAATTGGTTCCGGATCGTTCTGAATTGGAGAGATATAACTAATTCAAGTAGAAATGAGCGTCGAAAGTGGCGACTTTCGTTTCGAAATCGACAAAAAACTTACTGAATGATTGGCAATGTTCAAATATTAATAACAATATTAATTTAGATGATAATAGAATAAAATCTGTGAGTGCCCTGTACACCTACCTGAACTCTGTATATCGTACTCAAAGCATTTCATTTTCGCTACTTTTCAAGAGTTTCGGATAATCTAACGACAAAATGTTTTGAATAAAAGTTGATCAGCACTTAAACATGTACGAAATTCTATATTTAAAATTTTGAAAAAAATTTTTTCTACAAAAAATAAGAAATATTTTGATTTTTTAAATGTTAAAATACATTTTTTATTTCATAATGTTATAGCTGGCGTCAAGACGAATCCAGAACATACTGATTTATGACCCTGAGCCCATAAATAACGCTACAATATTTTATTCCCGTTCTTCAGCAAAATACCCCACTGTGCGGCGCAGCGCGCAGTGGGAGAAATCCGGTTGAAATAGACAAAATTCGATAACTCAGTGAATTCTGCAGTAAACTTTTAGAAAATTGGTATCTCTAGGTTGTTTTGGGCGTAGATTTAAAATTTTTAATCACAATGATCAAATTCAAAATGATCGATTCAATATAGCGGACCGAAAAATCAAAACTGAATGGATTTTTTTGAAAATTAATATATATGAGTTATTGAGGATGCTGGTTTTGAATTTGTATTCAAAATTATGGAATTCAAGATCGCTGATGCAACCTAGAAGAATCAGGGAAATGTGTACAAAAATCGTCAATTCATTGAATACTGAATGAAATTATTTGAATATTGCTAGTCCAATGTGTGCTTTTTGGGTCGCTTATTTCGAATATCAAATTAAAATTGTAGAATTAACAATCTAGTATGGAAGACATTTCATGAAGACAATATATATATATACAATTAATATATTAATAATATATAATATTATATTAATTATAATATACATAATTGTGTAATATACATAATATATATTAATTAATATAATGAATCATTTTTAAATATATTTATTTGTTAACAACAATTTGTTATTAACTTCAAAATGTTATTAACACATGAAAAATAAACTTACTTCAAGCTATTTTTTTACAACAGATTCACATAAATAACCTTTCTTGACTCTGGGTATTCACATTTAACTGTCTGCATGAAAATACATAAGTATTATATTATTAATATCTTTTCAACCGGCAAATGTAGGCAAACGGGGTTTGTATCATAACTTTAAGGATACTTTAAGAAAAAGATTTATCCTAATTTCGTTCAGGCATAATGAGGTCGTCTTATTAAATTGTGCATCGGAAATTACTTTTTTTATTAAAAATCGAGTTAATACGCTGGTCAATTAATAAACTTGAAAATAATTATTAAACATATTTCAAAAAAATAATAAAAATTTTTTATCGATACAATGTATAAAGAGCTATATCAGCAAATTTTTTTATAATTTTACATGCAACTCTAGCTGTGTACGAGGAGTTTGAACAGACAAAAATATTATGAAATTAAAGGGATGAGCGTTAACGGCAATACTTAAATATCAACTTATAGTTAATAACTTTTAACTCATTTTACTTGTTTTTCATAAACTTTAGGGTATTGTTAAAGACGTAAAATAATTGATTTCGGTTATTTAAACAAATGTTAAAAATCGATTTTTGTCCCGATTTCGCCCACTGTGCGGCGCAGCAATTGGTAAACAAGAGATGTTTTTCGACAAAGTTTCAGTATTTACGTCAACGGAACCCTGGTAGAGTACGGTAAACATAAACATGATCTTTGTACATTAAGTTATGCTTTTTGAAGAATAACTCCTTCGAAGGTCATTTGAAGGTTAACATATTATACATGGTTGAATTTGTCTTTTCATTAGTTATAATGTTACACGAATCAAAATACGTCGTTCAATTTAAAAAAGACGACAATAACCTTGAAATATCGGAAAATATGACCTAGAGAAAAAGCACTTCTCCGTCACAATAATTCCCCCACTGAACCAAACATTCTCTGTCTGAGGAACATTTTCTTGTACTACTAAGAACAAAACGAAGATATTTTCGATGTAAGTCTTAAATGCCTCACCCTGTATACATATGTACATATATATTATATGTATGTATACCTGATGGCACGAATGCCATATAAATTCGAAACGAAGGCTTAATATCCGCGCGAGTTTCCTATGGTACAAACCGACAGGAAACTTTTGGCGATTCCTTTGGCGGCACGTTTACTGGCCCCTTTACGTTTTCACTGTGACAAACGTAAGAGAGAAAGAATGCATCAGAGACAAGTTGCATTTACCGTAAAGCCGACGGGTACCCGGTTTAAACTCTTGTCATATCGTGGCACAGTGTGGAGAACATGGTCAACTCAACAAAAAAGAAAAGTGTCCACCGATATTTCATTACGATCCATTACAGCTACTACGGAACCTTGCACGTTGGCGTGGGCGCGTCAATTGTATGTACACTGACTCTTATTAATATTCGGATGATCTAAAAAAAGAAACGATAACTTGTTTAATATTGGACTATCCGATTTGAACTTTTTTGAGAAGATATAGCTATTAGTTTACTACAGGATGTGAAAAGAAATTCTTTTAAAAATTGCAATTAGTCGGAATTGTAGAGAAAATACTAAAAGTTACATTATAATGTATTTAATGCTTTAAACCAAGTATGGTTTATGTAGCATTTACAATACATGAACATATTGACATATTACGTATTAGTTCTCTTAACAATACATAATACCACCTTTTAACTTAACTTACAACTAGTTTATACAAGGTGGCTGAACTAATTTTTCCACCTCAAATATCTTTGTTGTTTTCAAAGATACGTCAAATGTCTGAAGGACAAAGTTGAATGGTAAAATGGGGCTCATACGATACAAAAAAAATTTTTGTTTTTATGTAATTTTTTTTAGAGATATGAAGGTCACCTTCATTTTTTTTTTAGTGGAATGAGTTATTTTTTAATACATCAATCGACGCAGCTGGACATTCGTTATAACAAAGTACTAATCTATGTATGTCGAAAAGTTAGTAGTTCCGGAGATATTTCAATTTAAATAACTCTAAAACACCATTACTGTCCTACTAACTAAGACGTTAGCATTTACTTACTTGTGTAACGTCGTAATAATCTGTATTGAAAATTTAAATAATACTTATTGTGGATCTGTGTCAGTGTCAATTATATGCATTGTGAAAGTTTCATCGAAATCGGTTGATGGAAAAAAAGCGACGAAAATTGAAAGATGTGAAAATTCTTAGATTTATTACAGTTAGAGACCGAAAATCGTGAAAAACTGACATTTGTACCATCTTTAAACTTTGTAGCTCATTGCAACGTCGGCCGATTTTTATGAAATTTTCAGAATATGTTTAATTCATACAGGTCTCTCTACGAAACATGTTTACTAAATTTTCTATATATACTTATAGGCCCACACTAATAAGTTACAAAATACAACTTTTAGTATTTTCTCTGCAATTCCGACAACTTGACATTTTTTCCAAAAATTTTTTCCACATTGTGCAGCAAACTAGTTGTTCTAACTTCTCAAAAAATTTCAAATCCAATATTAAAACAGTTGTCGTCTTTTTAAGAGTGTCCGAATATTAGTTCGAGTCACTGTACATTATTCTTTATACAGTGGTGGACAGAAGAAAGCTTAAACTTTAAAGTTAATATTTCTGTATGCGAGAATTAGTAACTTTAGCATAGATGGCTTTTCAATTGTTGGTAACACATTTTATATATTGGGTTGGCAACTAAGTTGCCAAGAAGTAAACTTCCTTTTATCCACCTGGTATTTTCACTTGTTTCATTGTTTAAAAAACAATTATTCATTTCCTACCTCTTTTTGTAGTTTTCTCTTTTCATTATTTTATAAGATGAAAATATTCAGGAAACGTTCATTGCTGCTTTAATATATTTGCGATAATAGCAGTAATAAATTTGGAATCATTGGATTATGTATTTTGTTATTTTCTCCCCGTGTTACTTTCGAACCCGGTCTTCCCCACTTGAAGAATAATAAAATGAAGAATTTTATATGGCAATCTATTCAATAGACTTTCATGTAAAATTACTCCGTTAAACAATTATTCATTATCATATTCAAAGATAGTTTTACATTATCATCTAATTTACATGATAGAAACTGAACAGAGTTAAGATTCGGTATTTGAAATTGCAGGTAGTATGTGCAATTATACATCACTGTAAGTATAATCACTGAGTTATGAGATACCCACTGAGTTATGAGTTATTAGCTAAGAGATGCGTAAAGTATACATAGTAATTACGCATTTTCCATTATGTTACAATACTTTCGCTCCCTACTTCTTTACCATCCACATTCTTACGATACGACAATATTTTAATAAATATTGAATATAATAAATATGATAAATATTCAATAAAAGTTTTTAAAGAGTAGATTTTTTAAAGAAAAATTGATTTTTGAATTCTGAAGGAGTTTGATCTTTGAAGTGTTGATTTTTACTTCATTTCTAACATTATTACACAGTTCTTCAGTAAATGACATTACTTCAATACTGTTATCGTTTGTTTATGGTGAAACAGTCGAAAATATAAGCTAAAATGCTTTAGGGTAAAATATACAACAATATATGTATCTATGTTGCTCATGAACAATAACAGAAAATAATGGGTTGAGAAAGACAGATACATACACTGTTTCAAGGAAAGGACTCGTAGACGTAGACTGTATTAGCCTGAGAACTGTCAGATTTTGACAAACGTAACCTAAACTGTTTGAAGACATGCCGCAAAGGCCTTTTGCCGTGAATCCGACAACCGCGTTGGGCATTTACGTCGTTAGCCTCTACTACAATATAGAAACCGCAAAGATGCAAGACATTGTTCGTTATATGTATAGAACCGATTTACAGCAGGTTTCACTCTACCCAAGTAAAGCCGACATTCTTTTTTATAAACGCAGTGTCGGCACCTTTTAACTTCCATATACAGTGAGTCACAGTAATATTCGGACACTTTTAAAAAGGACGATAACCTTTTTAATATCCGGCCATACGACTTCGATTTGTTTAGGAGTTGCATCAATTAGTTTACTAAACAAATGATTTGTAAATGTTCTCGGCGCAACGGTTCGATCTTGTAATTAGAAAAAAGCAAATTGTGCAAGTTAAATTAAACTTTCAACTTTCCAATCGCTATGTGGATCATTCACAAGAAGAAAACTGCGTCTGAAACATTTTTTTTCATATAACAAAACCTTTATATTATTATAATGAAACCGGATTCTATAACTGTATCAACATTTTGTATTGTATTACTCACATGCTTTATGGAAATTCTTAAACACATAACTGAAATCTGTAAACACGTGTAGTTACCATATCGTCACACAAGCTACTGAATCAGAGACGTAAAGCCAATAGAGACAGAACAAATCAGAATCAATAGATCGAAACACAAACTAATCGATATTTGGCGGTTATTTCAAACCGTAAAAACGTCAAGAACTAACATTTCTAACTGCAGTACATCGTGTAGGTGATATTGAATAATATCAATAGTGACCATCTAATGAAAACTTATTGTGTTAGAAAAACAATGTAATTTGGATGTTATAAAAATGACAAGCCATAGGATAAACAAGTTGTTTGGAAGGGATTCATCATAACCCACTACTGGTTCAGTAGTGTTGCGTAATATTCTTGAATCTTAGGCGTTTCATACCTAAGGTTAACGCTAGGATGTTTAGTCATATGAATCGTTTCCAGTAATATCCTATTATTCAGATTGCTCTCTTTGTCTATTGTTCTAATGTTTTCAAAATCAAAACGGTGGTCAAACTCTATTAAATGTTTGGTTAGAGCAGTGTGTTGCTTTGGATTCAAAATATATTTCGTTTGTGTTCCCTGATTCTTGTTTCTAGTAGCCTTGACGTCTGTCCAATGTACACTTGACTACATCCTTTACACGGT
The DNA here is from genome assembly GCA_028455605.1 of Lasioglossum malachurum. Taxonomy (NCBI): domain Eukaryota; kingdom Metazoa; phylum Arthropoda; class Insecta; order Hymenoptera; family Halictidae; genus Lasioglossum; species Lasioglossum malachurum. The sequence continues at coordinate 21,768,551 of CM052313.1, forward strand.
ATTAAATATACAACATTACAACTTTTGGAAGGAGGTAGTTAGTCTTTCATCGGTGGAAAACAATTTTTTAAATAATACGGTATCTTGAATATCGTTTGCAATCCAATTTTTCTAAAGATCCTTTTTATGTCATTGGATATATTTTCAACATAAGGGAGGAACGATGTTCTTCCAGTTTTTAGGACTTGTATTCCTGAATTTCTCCTCTTTCCGTTTAGCAACGAGAAGAGGATGATAGACGTCACAAATACGTTCCTTTATTATGCAAGATGTAAAATCAATCGGGTACCCGTTGCGTCTAAGGACATCCTTTATCAATTGTAAATTATCAGATCTGAATTCCGGGTCTGCTAATAGGATAGCACGATCAATCAAGCCTTTGATAAGACCAACCTTATGCTCTAAGGGATGGTAAGAGTAAAAATTGACGTATCTCCTCGACCAACTGAATTTGTGAAACCAATTCGTTTTTAATTTATTACCGTCTCTCAACACACTAACATCCAGAAAGTTCAAACCTGAATCCTTCTCGATATCATGTGTGAATTGAATTCTATCGTAAAAACTGTTAAACGTGTCCAACATGTAATGATGTCATCTACATACCTCTTATAAGAGATAAGTTCAAACGGTAATTTTGAAACTGAAACCTGTTCTAATCTAAGATCGAACCGTTGCGCCGAGAACATTTACATATCATTTGTTTAACAATCATACGATCGATAATAGGAAAAATAATTAGTTTACTACATGTGAAAAAGAAATTTTTCAAAAATTCCAGTGGATCGGAATTACAATGACAATACTAGAAATTGTTGTTTACAACTTTTTTATGTAGGCCTATGCTGAAAATTTAAACAATACGTTTTATAAATCTGTGTCAATTATACATATTCTGAAAATTTCATAAAAATCGGTTGATGCGGTCAACAAGTCAAGAATCCTTAGATTTATTTCATTTATATGCTGAAAATTAAGTGGCCCCTAGACGATCAATAATATTGTCAATATTTTCTTCAGTATTAACGGACGACCATATTGATGAAAATATTGATCGTCTAGGAGCGTAATGTAGCGTCCTATCAATATTGACGGATATTGATAGCAAATTATATTTTGTGTCAATATTGGAGAACCGTTTGAACGTCTAGGAGGTTTAATGTTAATATTTCCTTCAATATCAGTTGCTTGTGAGACCGCGAAGTGAGGACATGGCTGACCTCCTCTTCTAGTGATCAGGAGAGAGAGAGAGATTCCGTTCAAGATCGGGATTTCACAACCCTGCTTATAACGGCATATCGTGATTATCCGGAATTGTGGCGTGTGAAGTCAGAAGATTATTTTATCAAAAACAAAAAAGCAATTGCAATGCAAAAGATTGTTGATGCATTGAAACAATGTAAACCAGACTTTACGGTTGAACAATTAAAAAAGAGAATGAAACAGCCCCGACCATGCAGCACGAATATTTTTGCCAGAATGAGTATTGCTGCGTTTGATGCGAGAATATTGATGCGTTTATATTGAAGCATATTGATGCGCGCTACAATATAAATATAAAGCATCAATATTGAAGCGAATATTGACAATATTATTGATCGTCTAGAGGCCACTTTACATTTTAGATACACGAAGATGATCGCGAATTTTTCAAATGACACTATATATTTTGTTTTTTCATACTTTTTAAAAGCGAGACGAAAATTTGTGGAGAGTAACTGCAACACCTACTTTTTACTGTTTCCGTTTAAAGTAATGTAAATGTCGGATATAGGACTTTTTGTTCTCGTTGGTGTGTAATCGGATAAGAATAGAAATGATTGAAATAAAAAGAAATTTTTAATATACCACGTTTTTAAGACGGACTAAAAAGTATAAAATAATTTTTCCTAGCCCCATAGAGATTCCTAACCCCATACAGATAGTCCTGAAAATTTGTGATTGTGAATTTTTTACATCTATGAAAATACTTGTAAGATTTAGAACGAAACACGTGGGGCGCAAGATAATATTGTAGTAAGGAGTGTAGAGAGTAGCTGCTGTTGAGAAAATTCACACAACAGTTCATATCATTTGCAGTGCAACAAAATTGTTAGTGACTTAGGTGAACTATTCATGCATCAATTATCTATTGCATGCTGCCCACGTTTTTCGTTTTGAATCTTACAAGTATTTTCATAGCTATTCAAAATTCACAGTCACAAATTTTCAGGACTATCTGTATGGGGTTAGGTATCTGTACGGGGCTAGGAAAAATTATTTTATACTTTTTTAGCAAGCAAAATTAATTTTATAAGATTTCTTTATAAGATTTTCATTTCAATATTAAAACAAATTAATGCCAGATCCTTCTTAGTTATCAATTTTAAATATGTAACTCGCTTACAAGTCTATAGCTCATCGGGAAGTTAGTTTAAAATCAATTCCCAAAATACCAAACGGACAAACAGACAGACAATCGAGCGAGTTAATAAAAACGTGGTAAAAATAGTAATGATATGTTTGTTACGTACAGTGAACCACAGTAATATTCGGACACTTTCAAAACGACGATAACCTTTTTAAGTTAGAACAATTAGTTTGCTACATGATGTGAAAATTAAATTTTGAAAAATTCCAATTGGTTGGAATTAAAATGACAATACTAAAAGTTGTTGTTTACAACTTTCTTATGTAGGCCTATGTTGAAAATTTAAAAAACACATTTTGTAGATCTGTGTCAATTGTACATATTCTTAAAATTTCATAAAAATCGATTGCAATTTCATAAAAATGCGGAAAAAGTACAGACATTGAAAGATGCAAAAATCCTTAGATTTATTACAGTCAGTCTGCGGATCTTTATATTTTTATGGCTTACAAAAATTTTCAAAAAAAGCTGGAATATCAAATTCAATAGAATTTGCTACGGTTTTTATTTATTCTCGATCTACAAATGCCATTACCAATGAAAATAAGATTTTATCTGCTCCCACTTTCTTAAAATTGGTCTGCAAAACTTGGAAATTGCATAAACATCCGCAGTCTACAATCTTTTGACCTTGAAATTAATTTCGCTGCAACTTTCTTACATCAATTTCTCCCGATGTGAAAGTGTAGTGGTACAACTATTGCCTATTCACAGTTGAAGAAAGGTAATACGCTCTCTTTAGAATAGGAGACTTTTCTGGCTGTTATTTTCCAAAGACGATTCACTGGAGGAACCTTTTCTCGTGGCTCGTGTTCAAATACATGTTTCAGTCCATCAATCAGATGCTTTTTAAGCGCGTTGATTTGACAATGTTTCTCGAATTCGAAAAATAAGTTCAGTCTTCACGGCAATTAATTCCGCATCATGAAGTTGATCCGCAGGTAGGCAAACAGAATAGTGAAGTAATCCTACATCGACAATGAGCAATCGAGGTGCGAGTAGAGACCCTGTCACAACAGACGTCTCTTCCCGATGTCTTCTTCGTTCATCCCGTCCGCAAAAGGTACACGCGAGACACGTCAAGAATCGGTACGTCAAATCGAGCGTAAGATTTGATTTCACTTTGTCAATGGATCAATGAATTCACTGAACGAACAAACGGTAGACGAGCAGGGAAAGAGCTTCGACGTTGAGCTTCGATACTTCTAATGGATACAAAAGGTTTCGTTCAGATGCTCGATTCAACGATAATGGGACAAAAAAGGGACAATAGAATAGACTCGACTTAACAGCAAATGTATATCCAAAGTAATCGCAGCGATCATCCTTTTGGCTTATACTTCTCCTCTACATTATACTCAATGTCTTTTCTATTATTACTGGCAACAAATAGGCACACAAGCATCCCATACCGTCGACCAAATAAACTTAAAAAGACCGAAAGAAAGAAACGCTTTTCAACGATATTTCAAAAGTTTTGAATCAAAATTAACGCAACGAATAAGAAGAAGGAATGAATCTTCGTTCAGATGTTCCATAATGTAGGCAAACTAAAGAGTTTATAAGTGTCGTGATATCACATGATTGCATAAGTTCGTGCCCGATTTGAAAATAAAATTCAATGGTTAAATTTTAAAGAATACAGCTTTCTTAATGATTTATATAGTCACCATTCTTTTCTTCAATCATAAAAGAATGGTGACTATATGTATAATTTTTTTACACTTCGCCGCACATTGTTTTGCGAACTTGCGAACTTACAGTTTGCGAAATCTACGAAAATCGGGCACGAACTTATGCAATCATCTGATGTTATATTCGATATTATATTTAATATCACCTTCTTAATTTTGATCGATGCAAAAGTTTCGTCGTGTATACGTAATATTGTTTAAAATATACGACACGAACTATGAAAAATATTATTTTAACATCGAATTTGAATCAATTAAACACGGTTTGAACTATTAGATTAAAATACCTTCGTGGCTGAATGCGTCGAAGCAAAACTGGATTAAAATTGAATAAATATAAAAATTAAAAATTTCAGACGTTCACTTTTATGCAATGTACTTACAACGGAATACAATAAATATTTAATTGATATTGTTTTATAAGACTACGAAATATCGCTAAAAAATGGAATTTTCTACAACGCAATTATACAACTGATGCCACACACTTATTTAAGTTTGTATAAATGAACCAAACGACTTCAATTATTCTGCTAATCTGGAAGAATTGGTTTGCTAGATGACGCGAATAAAAATTTTAGACAAATTGCGTTTAGTCGGATTTACGAAATAAAAATAGTAAAAGTTTTAAAAACTTTTTACTACTTTTTGATTTGGGTCTATAGCGGAAATTTTAAAAATGTGTTTTTCTAGATTATTGTAAGTTATATGCATGCTGAAAATTTCATGGAAATTAGTTAATTGGTTTATGGGTTATGTACAATTAAAAATGATATTCTGATTTAAACTGTATGCCATCAATTATGTGATGACTCTACGTATGTATACATATACAATTTATCAATAATTCAAATTTCAAAATTTTAGTTCATGCAGTACCTCATTTTCTTACATTAATTTATAAAAATAAGGAAAATGTGTCTATTCAAAATTATTTTCTAATTATATCCAAAGGAATAAATTTGACGAATAATTCCTCATGAATGCGTCTTTAGTATTAAGCACTCTGTCTCACCGATCTACATTTTAGTATAATATAATTTTTACAATTACATATACATTATACGGGGTGGTCTAGTAAAAATTAGCACTTGAATATCTCTGTTATTTTTGGAGATATTGAAAAACTTTATTAACAAAAGTTGCTCAGGTCATATAGAGATTGTAGCGCCGGTGTGCGGCGCCACAACCTGCACAACCGCACGCGGCGGCCCTGTCGACATATTTAATAGGGTAAACAATATTTGGAATAATGCTACAGCAATTTTTAATAGCGCCTCTCAGAGTCACCATTCGACTGCTAAGGGTTAACTTATAACAGAACAACCTGTGTGACTTGCAGGTCGTTGTGGTGACGAATCCGATACGGAAAGCGAGCCAGGTATTCCTTTGAAGCGAAAGCAACGTAGAAGCAGAACTACGTTCACCGGAGAACAATTAGAGCAACTGGAAACTGCGTTCCAACGGGCACAATATCCTGACGTCTATGCGAGAGAAGAATTAGCTCAAAGAACGGGTCTTACGGAAGCTAGGATACAAGTGAGTATACAAATTTGTATAATCGTTTGGCACCCTTGGTTGTAACCTTTAGACAGTCCTCGGGATTTTCTACACATCACTAAATATGATGAAATTTATACGAATATGTTTGTTTTCCTGCATTTGATTACATATTAAAAGCATATTAAGTGAATTCGCGTAGCGTAGTTTTAATAAGAATTGCCACACTCATGCTCTTTGGGTCTTCTTTGACTCATAAACATATTAGCCATTTTTCACTATTTACCACTTGAAGATTTGAATACCTGCAATGGCTTCAGAGAAAAAACAGCTTTCAACACTTTGTCCGCCCCTGATATTCAAATTAATACTTATGAAAAACGCTTTCTAAACGTTTTTTTCTTATTCCATATCCACACACGTATCGACAGTACCGCTCATCATTATGCGAACGGCACTGATTTTATACTTTGCCCTGCTTTTCAAAAGTAAGTATCTATAAATATCCCGCGTTATTTTTAGCGTAAATAATTCTTCGTTTAAACAAGTATCAATCTTATTATTATACAATCATAATCAGACATAACTCGTGTTTCCTACAAGGAAGAACACTTGATAGTTCTTTGATAGATGTTTCAAAACACTGGAAATAAGAGTAAACTTTTCCTTGCGTAACCAGAAATTTTTGCTGTTCTCCTATAAATTTTTTCCTTTTTTTCTATGTTACCCAGTAGATTTGGACGAGAAGATGTGAGAAATCCAAGTTTCGCTCCTGGAGGATCAATTGTTCAAAAGTTATAAATTTTTAAAGTTGACCGATTTCTAGTGTTTTTGACAGGTTAACGCCGCCTCCACCCGTCCTAACCACCAATTAACTAATTAATTATCAACATTACCGCGTGCTTGTGCTGCCACGTAGCGGCTCCGCTCGGTAAGCGGCACGCGACCGTCACTACACACCAACATGGCGGCGCTAACCTGTCGAAAACACTGGAAATCGTTCAAATTTAAGGGTGCCGGCGCGGCCGTGCAAAAGTGTGGTGGCACACACATACATCGATAGATTTGCATATACGTATATGAAATTACAAGGTTTTTGCGGACGTAAAATGAGGAGTTCAGAAGCGGTCAATTGTGATTCCTAAAAGTCCAATCTATATTCGTTCGGTGCCCAAAATGCATATTTTTACGTTATCGAGCAATAATTTGCAACATTCGGCAGATACAACATTCTGACAGATTTTCGTAAATATTGAGAGATTTATCCTTCGAATCAAAAAAATCGCACCGCAGCAAGATAGCCAGGACATATACAAAGGCGGTGGTGTGTATTTTTAGTTGATTAATTAATTATTAAACACGAAAAATGAGTCAGGAAAAAATACAGCACCTTGAGGTTTCGAAATATTGCACTACTCAGATAGCACAAGGACATCTGAAAGACGTCTGAAAGTTGCCTGCCGCAAGACGTAAGTATGTCTGACAGACGTCTGCTACGTCTTTGGACCGCCGTTTTTACCGTCTTTAAGACGTCTGTCTACGTCTTTAACAGGTCTTTGTTACAAAACTGTGCGTCTTAAAGAAGTCTCTCACAGGTCTTTTCGACATCTTAAAGATGCCTTGTAAAGACGTATAAAAAATCGCCTGAAAGACGTATCTTTGAGACATCTTTTTGGGCATCTTTTAGGCGTCTTTTTGGAGGTCTTTCAGGCATCTTTTAGACGTCTTTTTCAGAGACGTACAAAATCTTCAAATTTAAGAAAAAGTTGTAAAAAAAAGATAGAATCTATATATGTATATGTATTACTACTTTAATGCACTGCTTGAGGGAATATCCCATACTTTGTCTTCGAAAAAACCTTATTATAATCCAGAAATTTTTATGCAGTTGGGGGCGGGATTCGAACTCGCGCCTATCGTTTAACTCCATGATGTGTTTCCTCGCTGAGCCATGCGAACCTATATTGTTACATTCGTTAATTTTTATTCTTATAGGCTCAAATCATATCAAATCATATAATTATTGGAAGAAATAAACTTCTGTGAAATATTTTTTACGTAAAAATCAAACTACTTTTTTTTACTGAAACATAGTATTAGTATATTAACGGCTAAGAGATATACACATTTTCTTAAGTACTTCAATCGCACGTAAGCATAGAAACACATACATATATTTTCTAAATAAACGAAAACATTTTATTGTGAAAAATATGTATTGTTATAATATACTGGGTGTGTTTCATGCAATTGTTTCAAGCCATAAATCCGTTATTAATGCATTTACGAAAAAATATAAGAGAGAGATAAATGGTTCGAAGAGCGCTACATATTCGTAGGCCCTCAGATTTTTTTTAGGTGCAACTATGCATATGCAATTAACAATTGCATCATTTCTTTATGATTACTCTGTTCATTCTACGTAAAAACTTATTACGTCTTCGTCGCACATATTAAGAACATTAATTAAATAATTCATCAATTAATTCATAATTAATTAATTTTCTTATGATATTTATATCGATTAAGTGACACACACGAATTCAAAGTAAACTAAAAGTAAACATTCTACTCCCAATATTAAATAAAGATTTCTACGGCTCATGTCTCATTTCTGCCGTAAAAACGACGTCTCCAGAGAGATGGCTTTTACACGTCCATAAAGGCATCTTTTCTCAGACGTCGTTTTGACGGCAGAAATAAAACGCATAGAAGGCACCTTTCTTCAACCGTCAAAACGACGTCTGAGAAAAGATGCCTTTATGGACGTGTTAAAGGCGTCGTTTAGGGACGTAAGAGGTAAAGACGTAAAAAAGACGAGAAAACGACGTCTGTAAGACGTCCTGTGCTATCTGGGTAGTAGGCACCACTGTTTCTTTCCTAAACTGCACGTTACAAATGTTATAATAAAAACCGGCTGATAATGCAGGTGCCCAAAATGCATATTTTTACATTATCGAGGAATAACTTATAATATTCGGCAGATACTGCCTGTCCAACACCACTGGTATTGGCCTGTCACGAGGCATCCGTCAGAAGATAGCCACTTCGCGTACCAGTGTTTGCGTTCAATAAATTTAGTGTTTGCATGACCGATGGACAATGTATTATCGATGGACAATATAATATCGACCTGCATTATCAGCCGTTTTCTTTTATAACATTTGTAACGTGCAGTTTAGGAAAGAAACAGTGGTGCCTACTAGTGTCATTTTAGGTCCACAAAAACCTTGTAATTTCATATACGTGTATGCAAATCTATCGATGTATGTCAACTTTAAACATTTATAACTTTTGAACAATTGATCCTCCAAGATCGAAACTTGGATTTCTCACATCTTTTCGTCCAAATCTACTGGATAATATAAGAAAAAGAGAAATATTTTGAAAGTATACACGAAGTAAAGGGTGGGCATATTTATAAGCTGCATTTAAATAAAACTTACTAAATGATTGTTTAACTAAATACTGTTACATTGTATGATATTCTGGAGGTTTTCCGGGTGAAATGTACAATTATAAATGTACAAATGAAAACATAAGCTCCACTTTACTAAAAAGAAACGTCTTTTGTGTTTCAGGTGTGGTTCAGCAATCGCAGAGCACGACTACGGAAGCACGCTGGCAGTATAGCTAGTTCGGTAGCTGGTTTACCCTTGACTCCCTGCCAATATGCAGCCAGTCATGAGCTGGCTCACCTACCACAAGTGCCTCAGATGTCAGCTGGTCTATCGCAGGTACCAACTTCGTTGCACCACAGTCCAACATCACTGCAACAATCAAACGCCAATGGTGGACACCAAATCCCAGGAACAACCTCACAAATACCAACTAGCACATCGATCACCCAAGTGCCGGCCACGATTAGTAGTGTCCTTCCAGGTCACACGGTGTCCATTTCTGGACACTTTAGTTCGTTGCAGGGCCATCCGATGCAGATCGGACAAGTCCCAACGATTCAACCACCAGCCGCTCACGGAGCACCAACAACTCTTTCTCATAATGCAGGTTCGTGTTAAAACTACTTTTTCTACACTTTCTTCCTCTTTTTCTCCTGTTTCTGCGACTTCTGACACCACAAATCGTAAATGTTACGTTGACATATGTTGTCAAGGTCATCTTACTTTTTTTTCTTTTTTAACGTGTGGAACTGCGTTACGCATACCCCAGCCCACCTGGGGGGGAGCCGGGGTTATGTGGGGCTCCTTCGGGGAGGGGGTCGCCAAGGTAACAAAGCTTCGCGATCCTCTCCCCCAGAGTACCCACTACAACCACACGCCCTCCTAAGCTATGGAGGAGGTGCCTGGATCTCGCGAGAATTCAACAGAACACCTCTTTGCTAAAGATGCATCCCGCGAGGGAGGAGTTAACCTCCCCCGCTACCTAAGCTAACCGAACCCCGGGCGGAGGGACCCGCCCGGTGTCCCCATCCCTGGAGCCTTCGGATTTGGCTTCCCGAGCCCCAGCTCGATCCACCCACAGCTCCCGGAGCTTCCTTGCCCCGCTCGAGCAGGAAACCCGTGGGTCCCCAGCCCGGCCTGGGCAGGAAGGCCCCGACACCGGCAAGAGAGGGTCGTCGGAGATGCATCCGGACGTCTCGACCCTCCCCACCCCACCCCCACGCGCCACCCCCAGAATTTGCATCCGGGGGGAGGCCGGCACCCCGCCACAAAGACATAACGTCTCGTGGTGCCGGGCCACCCCGGGGGAGTTTAACTCTCCCCGGGAGCCGGGGAAGGTCATCTTTCTGACTAACGCCCAAGAGGTTTTAGCCGTCGCTCGTTTTCTATTACAGTAAAGTCGCGATCTAGCTCCCTGTGGATCTCCAGGATCACTGTCCCTTCGCCTAGCCCTTCCACTGGGGGGTTCTCCGCAAGGGGCCAAGAAGCTCGAGCTGCCTCGATCGCCGAGCGCGGTTCGTGTTTACATGCTGGCCTTTTCTATGTTCGGCATCCTTTGTACCTTCGGCGCAGTCGACGCAGTTATAAAAAAATAGTTTCGCTACACGATCTCTGTCCCTACTCGGGACCAGCGTTACCATATTTTTCTCTCGCCAGGCCCCTTACCATTCCGCCTCTCGCCCAGCTTCGCAGCGTAGCTCGCCTTTGCACTCTTCAGACTAACGCTTACCGTACGCCAGCGTTAGTGGGAAGAGTGGGGAAAGCACAGGCGGGCTACGCTGCGAAGCTGGACGAGAGGCGGAAGGGTAAGGGGCCTGGCGAGAGAAAAATATGGTAACGCTGCTCGGAACAGACGATGAGAGCTAGATCACGACTTTATTGTATTTAGTAAGTAAATATTCAAAACAGTGTAATTAGTTGCAAAAGAAAAAGAGTAGTAGCTATTCTAATGAAATGGATAAACTATAAACAAGTATGAGCTTAAATATCATTATATTAGAAAGAGAAATATATTTTAAAAAATAAAAAATCCCCCGAGCCTCGATTTATCCGAGCTGTCTGCCTCGCGATTGAGCCGGTTAATCGAGGTTCTACTGTAGTACCAAAATGGTGCGTATACTGCCATCTATCTGTGACTGGGTTAGTTACTCCACAGGCGAGATATAAAAGCACAGACGAGGTATAGGGTGGTCACACGCTCGACGTTACCGGTAACTCATGAATTCAGACTTTTTAGTAGAAACCAAGTATTCTGTACACTTCCTTTCTGCTGTGGTTGTTTAATATTTATTACACCATATGTACTTATACACCCGGAGAAAGTATATGCATAAGACGCATTACACTAAGATAACGGAAAAAAGTGCCCACAACTGACGTCACAAGACAATTCAAAATGGTGGTTAGCACTACTGAAAATAATAAGAGTAAAGTAAAAATGAACAAGTAATAAAATAAAAAATATATTACAGTTGCAATTTCCACAAACATGAGTACAGAATAACTTCACGGTACTGCGACTTCTCAACAGACTATAAGACTTTGCCCACAACTATCATCTCGTAGATTGTGTAATCTTGGCTTCAAGGCAATTACCTAAAGCCTGATCTATAAGTATGTATATATGGTTTAATGTGATTTGCAAACTAGACATTCATTATTTTTATTTACCTAAAACACACGAGCATTATTAACGGATTTGTCGTAAATCTATAACTTGTCTTTTTAGATAAAAAATAACAATTTTTAATTACTTTCTACAAACTTTAGTTAAATTATGTGACATTTTATTTTTTAAATAGACATCGAGAGAGAGAGAGATTAAGCAATGATATTATTCACTTCTAGGAAACCCTGATTGGTGTAGAGCACAACTTGGTTGGGGACAATTCAGTCATTTTCAAGGGGAGTATACGTCTAGCCATCAACATTCGCCACATACAGGACATCCTGGCACATCATCTTCTGGTACCGTTAACTCTGTATCGTCTGCGGACTGGTACGATCAAGGTTACGACTATACTCAACACAGTCAACTGAATTATCATCGAAGTGCAAGTGGAATATTTTAAGAAAAGATAATTATGTTGTGCACATTTGTAAAAGTCAATCGTGAAACTTATTTATATTTTACTTATACATAGATCTACTTTTGCATACAGGCTTCAAATTTCTTTCTCATATACAGTAATGTGCCATTCTAAGACGGGTGGAGAACACGGCACTATATCCCTTCGCCTACTGGGGGGCATACCCCGTGAAGGGCCCGGAAGCTCGAGCTGCCTCGGTCGCCGAGTAGTGTAACCATGCCGCGTAATCCGACACCGGGTCAAGTATATCGATGTGAACCACTACTACTCCAATAACAAAACTTCTTTATTTTTCATTACTTTTTTATGGGACTTCGATCAACATATTCGTGGCATTTTTCTAATAAAAATGATACCAAACATGATATAATTCCGATGATATTTACTTGTGTAATGAACGATGAATGTTTCGGACGCAAGGAAGAACAGCGTATGGGAAATGCTTCAAACTGTGCCGGCGCGCCGCGACTCTCCGCGTCTCTTTCTTTCCCATACGCTGTCCTTCTCTGCGTCGAAAACTTTCATGGTTCATTACACAAGTAAATATAATTGGAATTATATAATATCTGGTATCATTTCCATTAGAAAAATGCCACGAATATGTTGGTCAAAGTTCCATAAAAAAATAATGAAAAATAAAGAGGTTTTGTTATTGGATTAGTTATGTTTACACTCCTCGGCGACCGAGGCCTCTCGAGCTTCGACGTCCTTTTCTACGTTCGGCGCGATCGACGGAGCCACAAAAAAGTAGTCCCTGTTCCGATCTAAGTCACAACACAGAACCGAGAATTGACCTGGAATGGGACATTACTGTATTTCTGTATTTAAATCAGAGTCGCCAAATAAGCTCTCTCTCTTTTTCTCTCTCTCTCTGTCTGTCTCTCTCTCTCTCTCTCTCTCTCTCTCTCTCTTTCTCTCTCTCTCTCTCTCTGCCAGTACCGGACACGTGCATGACAAAGGCGAAACGCGTCACGTGACCGAGCCGTAGCGGGAGCGTGGGGAACAGTGTCGCCAGATGAGGTAGAAACCGGCCTCATTACCTCTCCTTCTTTTCCCCTTCCACTATCCCATTCCAGCACCATACGCACACTCCAACGTCCCTCACTAAGACCGTAGACCACGGCAGTGTGATCAGATGAGGGGAGTCACGCAAAAATGTGTACCCTTTCTCTGATGACCAGAGCAGTTGCGCGACTGCGCGACCAGTCTACGGTCTTAGAGGGGGACGTTGGAGTGTGCGCATTGCTGGAATGGAATAAGTAGGGGAGGAAGAGGCACCACTTTTGATGCCTCTTTGGCGACACTGCACGGTGCCCATGCCGTGGACTGGTCTAGTCATCAGAGAGGGGGTACATCATCTCACCGTGATTCCCCTCATCTGGCGACACTGGCGGGGAATGCCGTCATAGAAGGGGAAGATAGAGTGTAGAGACACAAGTCTTCATTTGTCTTCATCTAGCGACTCTGATCAAAATAGCTTTATGTACCTTGCTCATTTTCTATGATGTGAAATATTTGTTTTAATTTTTTAACAGAAATTTGACTGTGTATCAATAAGTAGGCATATATCAAATGCGTCGTTTATGTTTTTTCCAAATTGCGGAAAACATGCAATAGCCATAAAATAAAGAATATCATTTAATACAGCATCGCTAATAGTTCAATGCTTATTGCATCTTATAGTTTGTTGTTGACTTCGTTAGGACGCGGACGCTTCAAACGGTGAACTCCGACTGGAATACTAGATTAGGCGTAATTTAATCTACTTGCTCAATGTTAATTAAATATTAACTCAAATATTACGAGATGAAAATTAACTTAAGAACAATCATTAAAATAAACAGTTCTTTATTAAATATAGGATATTTTGTAAATACGTGAATTTATTTTTTTTATATATAATAACATTGATGTAAATATAGTTCTACCAATGTATATAAAACAGTACGTTATTAATAAACAGTTGTACTTTTTATCTCAAATAGCACAAGGATATCCTATGTGCGTTCAGTGAACGTCCGTTTCGGACATTCCGGACATCCATTGACCATCCTGCATTCACTCAGTATATCCAAATAAGGTCCTAGAAAGAGCCTGACAAGGGACTGGGAAAGTTCGTGTTACGAAGTTGGACATACCTCAGAACGTAATGCGGGGACATTCCTAGAACGTGTTCTCTGGATATCCCTCAGAACGTACTGTGGGGACATTCCTAAAACGTGTTTTCTGGACATTCCTAGAACGCGTTTTCAGGACAATCCCTCAGAACGTACTGTGGGGACATTCCTAAAACGTGTTCTCTGGACATTCCCAGAATGTTTTTCGAATGTCGAAAGTAACGTCCTGTGGACATTTTGTGAAGGTTTAAAGAAGTTACTTTTATTTAAAAATTCATTTACTATATAATTTTATTTCCTTTCTATATTGAACAATTTGACAATTTGTACATATGTAAGGGAGCCGGCGCAGCCGTGCAAGAGTGTGGTGGCACACACATCGATAGATTTGCATATACGTATATGACATTACAAGGTTTTTGT
>CM052313.1:21789320-21852371 GCA_028455605.1 Lasioglossum malachurum
GCGGTTTTGACTACTAAAAAACCCCGTCTTTGCATTATCGAGAAATAGGAAGTGAAATCCCGGGCCCTTGCAATCCTCGCATACGTATACGTCGTCTAGCGGTGTGCGAGTGTACCCGAGCGGTGTGTAAGTGTGGGTGGAACTGTCGAGCGCAGTGATGCTAGAACCGTGGTACCGTGGTAGTAAATGATACCCCCACTATGACGAACTATTGCCTCTACTTTCCTTTTCCAACGCGCTCGCGCTCGTGCGTTGGAAAAGGAAAGTAGAGGCAATAGTTCGTCATAGTGGGGGTATCGTTTACTACCACGGTACCACGGTTCTGGCATCACTGGTCGAGCGTCGTCTGTTAGAAAAGACCCCCTTAAGGCCCGTTGCACAGTCGAACGGACTGTCCTCGGTCCGCGGCCCGCGCGTGGAGCAAATTACCAACATTGTATGGAAGTTTTCAAAGTCCAGTGGATGGTCCGCAATGCAATTTGCTCCGCGCGCGGACCCCTTATAAATCTCCCTTATAAAATTGACAAGATTAATTTTATTTAGACTTTGTGCGGCTCTCCTATTGTGATACGTGCTCTACTAAATAGACCCTAAATATCTATACAATCATTTCTTATGAAATCATTCAATAATTGTAAAATAAAAAATCTGGAACCAGTCGTTTTGTCCTGGTGGGGAAAACTACTCGCTATCCTCTTCTATGTCCTAAAGTTACTCCATACCATCAATTAAACTACTAAATACAGTGGAAATTATATCATGCTTAATGTGATTTTAATCAGGAAAATGCCACAAATAAGTTGGTAAATACCATAAAAAATAATGAAAAGTAAAGAAGTTTTGTAGTAGAAGTATTTATTAATTTCAGCCTCGCGGCCAAGAAATTGGACTTGGCTTACAGTTTTCTAAGTCATTCATCCCTCTGTTCATCCATCCATATCCCATGCCACATCACATGCCTTATTGTCTATAGTCTATGTTGATCTATCTCAATGTCCCTGCTAATCTTGCCTCTCCCTCTCTCCTTTTGATTATTTCTTTCCTTTCTTTCTCTATACTCCAAAACCACTCTACTGTTTCACTCACTCTTTTCTCCTGTACTATGTTTTCTGTACTAATGCTAATTCTTTCTACCCCTTCACAGTCTTCTGCCAGGTGTTCTACCAGTTTCCCCAGGTGTCTCTCACATATCCCGCACATTTCCAAAATATTTCCGTTGCAAGAAACAGAGGCCACCTAGGAATATTTTTCTTCTTCTAATTATCGTATACAGTTGAAACTAATCCACCGATGTCCTTAAATTTTTTTAATATGTTCACTGCTTTAAATTGTATGTACCTATTTTTGCCATAAATGCATAAAATCCGCAGTCTATTAATTACATATGAAGGGCTCAAGCTGGCCATAGAACAAGCCAAAGGCGATCAATTCATCGATTTGACAATTCAAATATTTATATTGGAAGGTAAATGTAGCGTAATTGTAGAAAGAAGTTTATTCTCGTGATGCTTTTTTCAATGCATACAGTTTTTCTTTATATACCTTCAATTGTCTCTCTATGTCTATACAATCGAACACTGTTCACATCAACATCAAAACTCTTCCTATACCCCCAGGGCTACGCATACCATACTTTAGGAAACACTGCATTAGACGATAATACTAAAAATGGACCATGAACTTGAAGAACATTCCTTGTAACATCACATTAATAGACAGCGGATCTTTACGCAAAATAGAAATTTTCCAGCTGAATAGCAACGAACTGGAGTGAAATGGAAATTTATTTTCTTTCTTAATATGTTCATTGGGTGGAAAATAACATAAGAATATTTTCTAATTCTTCCAATGAATTTACTCTTTCGAGTTACACCTATTCATTTTTGATAGTTAAGTTCGTTAGCTTTGTCCGATCTAACATGAACTTGAATGAACGGGTGTCATGGTGCGTGAATTGTTTGCAGAACACTATTAGAAAGTAAGAGAAAGTTCAGGGTCCTATTAAAAAACAAAACCTTGACTTTGTAACAGAACATTTTCTGTTCAATCGATTTTTGTGTACCCCTTCTCATTTTGCAGAAAGCTTCATGGTCACATTATAAAAGTCAGCTTATGTTTTAATGAGGAGTGACATGTTACATCCTATAAAACACTGTTTTAAAATGTATAAAACATGTTATTTATTATAGGCAAACATTATTTGAATATGACTTAAAGAAAGCATCTAAGGACGATGATGTATTTCACTTTGTCAGTTATATTCCAATTGATGGTCGACTCTATGAGTTAGATGGGCTGAAAGACGGACCAATGGATCTAGGTCCATGTCCAGTTGGAGATCAATGGGTTCAAGCAGTGAAGCCTATAATACAAAAACGAATAAATAAGTACGTATTTTAGTTACTCAAATTGCTCTTATTTTCTTTCTTTTATGTGCAAACTATTTCTTTTTGCAGATACAACGAGGGAGAAATACATTTTAATTTAATGGCAATAGTAACTGATAGAAAAACGTTGTACGAACGACAGAAAGCTAATGTTTGCGATCCAGCCGAGTTAGAATGTTTGCAGGCACTAATAGAGAAGGAAATACGAAAATCCAAAAGGTACCAGGAAGAAAATATTAGAAGGAAACATAATTATCTACCATTGATAATGGAGTTACTTAAAATGCTTGCTAAAGATGGCAAGCTTGTGTCCTTGTATCAAAGAGCAAAGGAAAAGGCATTGGAAAAAGAATCTAAAAGAAACAATGTATGAAGTTCGATGTTACTATTGGATTGGAAAAGTCGGTGTGACATATATTTATGAATATTGGACATTTGAATTGTAACAATTTCTTTTCTTAATAAATGTAAATATCAAATGGTTTTTATCATTAATTTCAATAATGTGCTGTTAGAAATTTTTTATATTTCATGATCGGTGCGATGAAATATTTTATATTTTCTTTGCTTTATAATTACCTGTACCTTTATCAACAATTTTAATGGTTTTGTCTTTATAAGATAATCTTGGGAGAAATTTGTCAGTAGCATTATTTTTTATTTCACGCATTTTTGTATTATAAAGATATTCTATAATGTCTGAAACATAAAGGTATCATTAAGTTTTTATAGAAAAATGTACTGTCAATTTTTTTGTGTTTACGTAACACTTACCAGGAAAATACGTCGTGCATGCTTTCTTTTCAGCTCCTTGGTATAACAAGAAAAATACTTTACATAAGAAGTAGCTAGTGATCCCATCGAAATATCTCGAAATGCTAGGCCACAAAATCTCTCGAATATTTGAAATTCCTTTCCCATAAATGCTATAATGAAATATTTCCATATTATATGGATTATAATTACAACCAGTGTTCAGTGTAATTATCACCAAGATTTTCGTTACATTTTCAGTAAAATTCACTAGTCTTGAATCGTCAACATATACTATAAAATCAAAAATTATAAAAATACCACTAAGTATACCATTTTTAATAAAATTTTGAGGTCACCATCACTTTTTTTAAGTGCTCTCTATATAATTTCAATCAATAAGCCAAAGATACATTTCGTATTTACTTTGTATAATATTTATATAAAGTTTTATTACGTTTTATGTTTCGCGATGTTTGTTCAGTATGATTGAATTTGTGAAAATATTGTCTACAATACTGTGCACAAAAATTGGTGTGGTGCCATAAGATAGAGACAATGAATTTAATTTTTCATCGGAACATTAGTATTTCTTTCAAACTACCAAAGATATCTCAAAAATTGTGACGACTGTTACGTTGAGTCCCTTATATACAAATACAGTCGGACAATATTAAGTGGACACTCTCAAAAATCGTATAACTTTTTTAAAATTGGCCCAAAGAGGGCGGCTGAATTTTTTCAGGATGCTAGACCGACTAGTTTGCTAGAGAATGAGTAAACAAAAATTTGTTTAGATTGCAATTGGTAGGAGTCATACAAAATTTTAAAAATGATGTTTTTTCAACTTTTTTATCTGATTGTAAGCCTTTAACGACAATTTAAAAGATACGTTTTGTAGATTTCGGTAACTCTTCTATGCATACTGGAAGTTTTAAATACTCTAAAGTTTTATCAACATTGCAATACTCTACATACGTTTAAAGATGAGAACTTAAGGGTGAAAGTCCCAGATTTTTAGCCTTGTCAGGACATTTCTGCCTTACGTAATTAAAATCCTTCGGACCAATTTTAAAATAGTTGTGCGAGTTTTAAGAGTGTCCACTTAATACTGTCCCCGATTAGACTGTATTTAAATTGAACATAGAATGGACCAAATAACTTCAATTTCTCTGTAAGGCTAGAAGAATTAGTTTAGTAAATGACGTCTAAATAATATTTTGAAAAAATGCATTTGGTCGGAATTGCGAAAAAAAATAGTAAAAATTGTTTTTTACTACTTTTTTAACTGGGCCAATAACGAAAATTTAAAAGATGTGTTTGGTCAACTCTTATAAATTATTTATACGCTCTGAAAATTTCATTGAAATTGGTTATTTGGTTTACGAGCTATAAACGATCAAAAGTGGTAAAAAGAACGAAAATTTTGAAAAATTGCAATTTTTACCAATTTCAATGAAATTTTCAGAGCGTATATCATTTATACGAGTTGACCAAACACATCTTTTAAATTTTCGTTATTGGCCCAGCTAAAAAAGTAGTAAAAACCAATTTTTACTATTTTTTTTCGCAATTCCAATCAAATGAATTTTTTCAAAATATTTTTTAGACGTCATTTACTCAACTAATTCTTCTAGCCTTACAGAGAAATTGAAGTTGTTTGGTCCATTCATAAAAAAGTTATTCTGATTTAAAGTGTATTGTATCAGTTATGCTCGTTAATGTATGATATATTTTGTAGATAACTTACTATTCGATTAATTTTATTCTAATATCATTTAAATAGATTGGTTCGGGAGAAAACAATTGCAAATGCAATCGACAAAGCCAAAAGTCTTTCAACACATTCCAGTCTATGTTGAACTTTTCTTCTAATTTCAACCAAATTGGCTTTAGAATGACAGCGTCTTTCAATTCTTCCACTTTTCCACATAACATTACATCCATGAGATTGTGTATGAATTCACCAATTAATTGTAATGTCCACTCCACATTTACCGGTGCTGCAATAAAGTTCACCGTTTATTTCTTGTTTGACGGTAAAGAGATGTAAGTTGTTACGGTTATACTTTAATAAGAGTTTACGTTTCTTCGTTCTACTAGACCGCAAAGACTTTTTCAGTGTACGATAGCGTATCGAAACTGACTGTCTATTACGATTCAACATTTTTGCTAATTTGGAGAAATGATCCTTTTGTTGTCTCCTTTGCTTTTTAAAGTTCTTTATATAGGATAAAATTAATTCATCTTCTTCTGTACAGTACCTGCATAAATAAATCGTTGTTACACAGTCAATTCTAGAACGTAAACCGGTTCATGAATGATTTTCATTATAAATTATACTGTTACACCTTTGAGAACATCTCTCGTTTTCTATGAGTAAATTTCTACATCTATAGAGTATGCTATTAAGCGATCTATATGGTAATCCATTTGCTAAATACTGAAGAAACTTTTGTCTTTCCTCCGGGTTTTTAATATAAAATTTTTTACCGTTTTTCATGAAGAGAAATGGTTTTACAATTTTAGGATCCCAATCATGAACCTAGTTGTAAGAAGGATTTTTTAACATAGAAATTTATATAATAACGTCGAATACACATACTTCACAGAATTTTTGCCAGTTACGCTTGATAATTTCATCTTCGTGAGGTAAAAAAATACCTCTCCTCATTGATGCATGTTGTAAAAACATATTTTTTTCTGCTGTCGTCAATGACTTTGAGAGTCTCAATTGTATTTTATGTTGCGGTGGTACATCATGCATTAATTGTACCTTCAAATCGTATAATCTCTACAATAGTAAACGAAATAATTATTGAATTGAAGGTTGTCAAAATATTAGAAAATATTCCAATGATAACATTCACCTTTACAGCATCTTCAGACAATTCTTCCTGTTCTATTTCTTCGTTATCTGACTGAATGTCTAAATCTCCTAGCGCGATTTTTATTCCACTTGGAGTCTCGTCAGGTTCCTTGCTATTCAAGTTTATTTCTGTATTTTTTACATCGTTCGCAGTACTCTTAGCATTTTTCCTCTTGTTTTTTAAACGAGTATTACATTTTGTCTCTCTGTTTTCAATAAAAGTATCGTGTATATCATGTTTATCAATAGACAAAGGATCAACCTGTGGATCTTTTGATACATCTAGATTCTCATCGTCCTGTGTATCATTAGTAGAAGATAAGAAGATTGATATTTTAATGTCTTTAAAATCCATTACAGAATCCAAATCATGTAACATTTCTATATGCTCCATCTGATTTTGAGCATCATAGTATTCTGATTTAATTGAATCAGATAATTGGTCGTATTCACCCATATTATTCATTTTCCTTTTTTTTCGTTTAGCAGGTGTACTAGATTCGTCAATATAAAGTTTTTTTTTTCTAGTCGATATTGGTGTTGATGTTTCTTGTAATTCTTTAATATTGTTACAATTCCATTCTAATGAATTTATAGTTGACATACTTGAACCAAATTTTGCAGGACTAGGCGTATTTTCGTTTTTAATGCGATTTCTATGAATTGATTCGTTTAAACTGTTATTTCTTATAGGAGTTTTACACAAGTCTTCCATTTTACGGATACTAATTAAGGAACTGTTAGTGCCATTTGTTACTTTGTAATCATCATCGGAATGCTGTGATGCATTTGTCTTTTCTTTATTGCTACAATTACTGTAATTAGATTGCAAAATTTTATTCTCACATTTCTTTTTGGTAGGGGTTTCGTTATTTTCAATTTTTAAATATTCTATATCTATAGGTGTTTCCACAGATTCTATAATGTTGTTACTTAAGTCATCATTATATGGACTGTTCACTCCCATTTTTTTTTTTCTTAAGACTTTGTAGACTATCTACATTCGTATGTTCAGCCATTCCTGTAAAGTAATAATTTCACAAGGTTTTAATTTTTTATAACTATATCTAATATAAATTTTTTATAGCAACGACTGTAAACTAGAATCATATCAAGGATTGAAACAGTTATAATATCGATTTCGGTTCCTGAAACATTTATGAAGAAGCAAAATAATGTTATAACTACATATGTACATAGACTACGGATTTTTATGCACTCAAGGCATATGAAAATTTTCTAAAAATGCTGGAATATAGAAGCCGATAGAATTTTGTAGAATTTTTATATACACATTTTTATGTAAACTTTTTCATTATTTTATATTATTAATTTGCCCTTTCTTATTTTCTTTGTACAAGGTTGATCATTTGGTATATGTTTTTATGTATGAAAGTTATAATTTCTGTGTATATTTTATGTATATAAATTATAAATACATCTTTATTTTGTTCAGTTCGGGTTCAATTACAGAACTTACCGTTTACGAAATTGAACAAAGCTATCTCTCAAAAGACAATCGGATTCTGCTCAATTCTGCTCGATGCTCGCACGCTCAGACTCGACACAGCTCAACACTGCTCGACACTGCTCGACACTCACACTCACAGGTTATGTGACCATATGTGACCACCATGGACCAGCAGTGATGCCAGAAATGCGCAACATTTCACGCGCATGCGCGACAAACAGTAACGTATCTATGATGAGGTAGCAGGCAGTAGCAGAGCCCTGAGGCAGTTATATTGACGAGAATGTACCGAAACAATCTTACCGCACAAAAAGACTCCAGGGGCGTGTCTTACGAGTTACAAAATATACACAAATACACTTGTTATAGATTCATTTTTCAGAATCAAATCATATAAATTTTTTAAAATTCTGCGGGGTGCGCAAGGTACTCCATTTCATTGAGAATCTTAGTACACTGGAATAGCCTTAGTATATCATAGATTGTAAATATATATATAAGTATATATGATTGACGCGTATAAATGTTTATAAAAAAATATTATTATTCCAGTAAAAAATCTACCGATTAAAAGTAGGCGATTTTATTTAAATATAGTGTTTATTAAAATTTTTTCTACTACAGATGACTTGAAGAGATATCGCGTTTTATCGTGAATTTCACAGTGTTGTGATTTGTGATATCCCATAACATTGAAAAAAAGGTATGTATTTAAAATTTTAAAATGTAATTGGTAAGAGGGTTATTGTAAAAAATAAGATGTATCGTCAGAACAATTTCTATATATGATAATTGAACTTTAACTTCGTAACCTTATCGTTTATCTGTAAACTGCAGATCTTTATGCATTTATAGGAAAATGGAGTAGATGAAATTCAATACTGTAGAAATATTTTCAAAATTCAAGATGTCAATATAGATTTCTCCTCCATTAAAACATTCAATTTAGTTTCTATTTTTTGCAATCAATGCAGATAATTTTTATTTTGCGTAAAGATTTGCAGTCTATTTGTCAGACTTTCGATGTTTTATAATTAGTAAATGAATTAAACAGGCTACATTGCTCGAAATATGGCACACGACAAGAAAACTGTGAGACGAAGTCGATCTCGTGAACGAGACCGTGAGCGAGAAAGGGAACGTGAACGTCGTGATAGACGGCGATCTAGAAGCAGGTCCAAGGATCGTAAGAAGGACAGGAAGCGTTCTAGATCGCGAGAACGATCCAGGGAAAGGGACAGATCACGTGAGAAAGACAGGGACAGGTCTAGAGAAAGGCGTGAGTCCAAAGACAAATCTAAGGATGACAAGAAACGGAAGCCAAGTCCTATATTTATTATGGATGACGATAATAAAAAGGAAGGCAAGTCCGAGTCCAAAAAGGAGGAAGACGAGGCGGATGAGAAAGGGAAGTTTGCTCCGAAAAAGGAGCCGCTCAGTTTGGAAGAATTGTTAGCCAAGAAAAAGGCAGAGGAAGAGGCAAGGGCGAAACCAAAATTTTTAACCAAGGAGGAGCGTGCGGCTATAGCATTGCAGAAGAGGCAGGAAGAAGTCGACGCGATCAGGAAACAGCAAGATGAAGTACGTAAATCTTTGTTCCACAATGAGAGCACTGGAAAAGAAAGAGAATGGGACGAAAGGGACAGGTAATTTACTAAACGTTAGCATAACGTATTTCCCTTTAATTCAATTAAATAATACTTGTAAATTTGTTTCCATAGTCTGTTAAGCAGGCGTAGAGAAGGTCAGCGTGCAAGGGAAGAAGAAATTAAGGACAAGGATAAAGAGAAAGAAGTAGAAGCTATTAAAGAACGTTACTTAGGACTGGTAAAGAAGAAACGTCGGGTTAGAAGATTGAACGATCGGAAATTCGTGTTTGATTGGGATACTTCCGAAGACACTTCTGTCGATTATAATAACATTTATAAGGAACGACATCAGGTTCAATTTTTTGGCAGAGGAAATCTTGCCGGCATAGACATCAAAGCACAGAAACGAGATCAGAGTAAATTCTACGGGGAGCTTTTGGAAAAGAGGAGAACAGAAGCTGAGAAGGAACAAGAGAAGTATGCGCTTATTCTGGTACATATTGAAAATAATTTATACGTGCAGTGCGTTAACCATTTTTTGTTGCTTTTAAGGATGAGATTGAAGAAGGTGAAGAGAAAGGAGGAAAAACAGAAGTGGGACGATAGACATTGGTCTGAGAAAGCTCTTCAGGAAATGACCGAGAGAGACTGGCGTATATTCCGAGAAGATTATAATATTACGATAAAAGGAGGTCGTATACCAGATCCGATTCGATCATGGAAAGAATCAGGATTTCCCAAAGAAATTCTTGATATCATTGATAAAGTGGGATACAAAGACTTAACGCCTATTCAGAGGCAGGCTATTCCTATAGGACTTCAAAACAGAGACATTATCGGTGTTGCCGAAACTGGTTCCGGAAAAACGCTAGCATTCTTAATCCCACTGTTACTGTGGATTACCAGTTTACCGAAAATTGAAAGACTGGAGGAAGCGGATCAGGGTCCTTACAGTATCATTCTAGCACCGACTCGGTATTAATTACACACGATTATTAATTATTTGGCATTTTTGCACTGGCTTGATGTTGACATACCTTAACAGTTAATTATAAAAATCGTTTCCAGTGAATTGGCGCAGCAGATTGAGGAAGAGACTAACAAATTCGGGCAACCATTAGGCATAAGAACGGTTGTCGTTGTCGGTGGTCTCTCGAGAGAAGAGCAAGGTTTTAGATTGAGAATGGGTTGCGAGGTGATTAATTAATTATTTGCTATTCTATGTACTATACATATGTCCATTACATCTAAGATACACGCTCTTACATTTTCAATTCCATCGTCGCAGATTGTCATAGCAACCCCTGGACGATTGATAGACGTATTAGAAAATCGGTACTTGGTTTTAAATCAGTGTACCTACATAGTACTCGACGAAGCTGATAGGATGATAGACATGGGATTTGAACCGGACGTGCAAAAGATTTTGGAGTACATGCCGGTGACAAATTTGAAACCGGACAATGAGGATGCCGAGAATGAGGAGAAACTTTTAGCCAATTACAATACAAAGAAGAAGTATAGACAGGTGGGATTATTCTTTCTCTTTGATAAACGAGTCTGGATCTTAAAAATCATAGCTTCTAGTTTTAAACTATATGTATTTTCATTGCTTCCAGACCGTGATGTTCACAGCTACCATGCCTCCGGCGGTAGAGCGATTGGCCAGGACTTACCTGAGACGACCGGCTGTCGTGTACATTGGCAGCGTAGGCAAACCGACAGAGAGGACAGAACAAATTGTGCACATTATGGGCGAGGCTGACAAGCGCAAGAAACTTATGGAGATCCTCAGTAGAGGAGTAGAACCACCAGTGATTATATTCGTGAACCAGAAGAAGGGTGCTGATGTTCTTGCTAGAGGACTAGAGAAATTAGGCGTACGTTTCCTTGTATTATTCACTTTTGTTTATGCATATGCATCTTCGGGATCTGATGAAATATATTTCATTTTATCTTCCAGTACAACGCCTGCACGCTTCACGGTGGCAAAGGACAAGAACAGAGAGAATACGCTCTCGCATCCCTCAAGAGCGGTAGCAAAGATATTTTGGTTGCTACCGACGTCGCTGGTCGTGGTATAGATATCAAAGACGTTTCGATGGTTATTAATTACGACATGGCGAAGACCATAGAAGGTAAGCCGAATCGGTTTATTATTAACCCTTTGCACTGAGTTGTCCCCTCTAAGACACCACTTTACATTATTAAATATATCGGTATCTAATCAATTACTAAACATTTATATGTAGATACATACTGTACGAGATATTATACCAATTTCATATCCATAAAATTTCAAAAATCATAGGGAATCGAAGTATTCTAGGCGGAAGAAATGTTTAATTTTCCAGTTAAAATAGCTCCTAGTGCAAAGAGTTAAACAAATCGAGACTGACGTTATTACGTATGTTTGTTTACAGATTACACGCATCGTATTGGTAGAACTGGTCGTGCAGGAAAAGCTGGTCTTGCTATTTCGTTCTGCACCAAGGATGATAGTCATCTGTTCTACGATCTCAAACAAACGATCCTCGCGAGTCCGATCTCTACTTGTCCGCCGGAGTTATTAAATCATCCGGACGCGCAGCATAAGCCCGGCACGGTGGTAACGAAGAAACGCAGGGAAGAGAAAATATTCGCCTAGGAACACAAACTAATCGTTCGCGTTTCTTTATAACGGATCCGTGTGTTCGCGTCTCGTACACGGTTGCATATTTTTTTATAACGTACGACGTACGAATAGAATAGAATTGCGAATGTGTATGTAAACGAAATAGACGAGGTGCAAATACATATGTACTATCAAAAATCAAACTTTGCGTTGTCTCTGCTTACGCGAATCCGGGATCTTAATATGTTTTACTAACTAGGCCATTCGGGCGGGTTGCGCCAGACCACTGGCGGTATACTCAGGTATACCTGGAAAGGTTGTTATAGCAGACAAAAAACGCGCATGGATCAGCTCCGAACCGGCCGATTATTTACAATTTACAACCGTGCGAATGTGCGACAGACCAACCGAATCAGATCGATGGGATGGGATCATATATGTACACATACACACATACTTTTCTATTTTATATATATAGATTATAGATTATACAAAACGTGTACAGTCTTCTAATTATTTGTTATACGAATTCAGGTTATAACGGCGACGTTACTTACAGGTAATCGTTTACCACTTTTTGTAATGTTCTTCGCCTTTTTATAATAAAACACGTACGTCTAGATCATTATAGTTAAGGAACTGGAGCAGGTGGGGGTGTATAGTCCCCTTCAACCTTGCACTCTTCTTTCCAATCGTCCGGTATCATCGGTTTCACGATTTGTATGAATTTGTCCAATGGACAAACTGGTGTACATCCAGGTATAGTGAGAGGATATGGTTCATGGTCGGTTGTGTTTCTTAAGAACGTCTATATGTATAGGAGAACGCATGAAAAATTATACTACCATTTGTTCAAATAATACTTTCCCTGTTGCATTAAACATAAGTTTCTTACTTGAACATTCCAGCCATTTCTGTCCTCGTGTAACTCGATCATGGTCATGATATTGTAATGCGGCATTTGGTTGATCCACACATGCATAACGTCCAACAATGTTACAACTGTGCTGTCGTGTCCGACGTACATGAACATTTTTCTGTCTACTGGTTCTATGGATCCGTCTTTCTTCGCCAACATGTCGGTCACGATCTTTTTAAGGAAAGGTCCACCTTTTAGCCTCTTCAGGACATCGTTGTACCCATTCAGCTCGAAATCGTACAAAGTCAGCGGCTCCAATTTATCAGGATAGTAATCTTTGGTCCATTCGGGGAGCGACAAATTCATTTGTTTCTGAAATACCAAAGAACATAAATTCGAAGGATTCGGAGGAATGAAGGGAGGAATGAATTACAACTTTTTTATGCGGGCATATATTGAAAATTTAAAAAATACGTTATGTAGTTCTTTGTGAATTAAACATATTCTGAAAATTTCGTCAAAATCGGTCAACGATGCAATGAGCTACAAACCTTTAAAGATGGTAAAAATTTCACGATTTTCGGCCTATAACTGCAGATTCTTACATCTTTCAATGCCTGTCGCTTTTTTCCGCATCAACCGATTTCGATGAAACTTTCACAGTGCATATAATTGACACAGATCTACAAAACGTATTTTTTAAATTTTCAATATAAGCCCACATTAAAAAGTTGTAAAACGCAACTTTTAGTACTTTGTATACAATTCCGACCAATTGCAATTTTCATAAAAATTGTTTTTCACGTCTTGTAGTAAACTAATTGCTCTAGCTTCCCAAAAAAGTTCGTATCTTATAGTCCAATTGTAAAAATGTCATCGGCTTTTTAAGAGTGTCCGAATATTTGTGGGAGTCACTGTATAACTTAGCAGCGAAACTTCGAAGTTCAAAGCTTCGAAAATTCGATTCTCATCACTAGACTGCGGATGATCTTTATGCATTTATGGCTCATAGAAATTTTCAAAAAATGCCAGAACATCAAATTCGATATAATTCAGTACGATTTTGATTTGTTTTCGATCTACAAAGGCTGTTCCCATTAAAAAAGGGGATTTTATTTCATTCCACTTTCTAAAAATTTGTTTATAAAAATTAGAGATTGCATAAACATCCGCAGTCTGAAGCTTCGAAACTCCGATTCCGAAATTCGAAGCTTCAAAATCTTCGACCTTCGAGGAATATGTAGTAACAGCTAGTGTTCCTGATTTCTCAACATTTTTCATTTCTCGAGAAATGAGAAATAAGACTATATTTCTCGAGAATTTTTAAGAAAATAAAACAATATTGGAAAAATTATGATATTTGGAAGATAATATTTATCGAAAGCGCAAAAAACATTAACTCAATGTTTATTCCTGTCCAATATGTACCTGACCTAAGCTATACTTGGAGAAAAATTTTTATCGAGATACAATGCACGCAACTATCCAGTATTGTTCCTTTAGGTGAGAAAAAAATTTGTGCAAAGTTTGAGATCGATCGGATAAAAGGATGACGTAGCGCACTTAAATTGAAAATTTTGAAATTCACCTTAACTATGGAACATGGCACATCGTTGGATTTGTCTTTCTTTCTGAATAGGAATATAGAATAATTATATGACCTCCTTCAAGTAAAAATAATGATGACCTTGAAATTTCGAAATATGGTTTCCAAAAAATTTTTTATTTTGCCATTATATTTACCTAATTGAACAGTGCAAATTTCTCCTCTGACATTTTTTCGTATAATCACAAGTAACAGAGATATTTAAATACCTACATTAAAATGTAGCATGTTTTAATTGATAGTAGGATATACGTATTTGTTCGTTTCCGAGAATATGTTATAAAATAAATGAAATTCATAAGAATTTTCCTAGATTTAAATTTCTCGAGAAATGTGAAATGACCAATTATAAAATTTCTCGAGAAATCTTCGAGAAAGAATTCTCGAGAAGGAACACACTAGTGACAGCCCCACTTTGCATAATCGATGCAGAAAGTATTTGCTTTGCGAGATCACTCACCTCGGCTGTTAACGTTCCGTAAAGAGAATTAACATCTTCGGGGGATGAGATTGTCATACCCGTTAGAGCCGTTAATTCATTGTACAATTCTGTGTTATCGTCTTGGACCTTTTGCACTTCCGGTAAAGACGTAATTGTGTATCGCAACTTGGTGTACCTCGGACACGTGTCCCATATTAACATCAACTGCAGACCAATTGTAAATGATTACGATCAAGTATAAAATTCAATGTAGTACACTAAGTAACGTACTGTATCTTCCGCACGCGGTTGATAAAACAAGGTGACCGGTTGCCAGGGTAGATCAGGTTTGAATGATTGTTCCTCGTTTGGTTTCCATAAAGCAGCAGCTTCCAACAAAGCGGACATTTTTGTACGATCTACAGCGGTACTTTGCAAATAGAATATATCTGGACTGTATATCGGCCCCAGAAAATCACCATAACGCTCGCGTAGGTACAGCCCTTGATTATATTGACTCCTCCTTCCCTCCTACACAGCAATTTTTAAGTGTATCATCGGATCAGATCTTAATATTAGGTCATCCAATAACGAGAAGAAATTACGTTCGTCAGTTGACCCCATCCATAAGGCTCCATTGAATTATTCACATAGGGATCGTTTGGATATGTGTCTTGCGGCGCCCTTTCCCCGTGTCTCATTACCTAAAAATGATTTTCTCGAATGTAGACTAAATAATTACTGAAATAGAAAAGCACAAGTCAAAAATTCAGTTAATTTCGCGAGCAGACGTTGAATTACTTTTTTATTGTTTCTTTATTATTGACATAAAGTTCATCGTAGGCTCATACGGATGTCGAAATTTAAACAGACCATCTTTGTATACCTACACCTACTATAAAAGTTCTATGCCAGTTTTATGCGCCTTCAGATAAAATTAATCCCGGCTTCCACCGCACAGTGGTTCGAAACCGTGAAAACGCGAACTAAAGTGGAATTTTCGACTTCGTCGAAATTTTTTTAAATTTTACTATAAATTCTTATATGTCTGAGAAGTAAGTTTTGACATGCATGCGGGTGGCTTTAAGTTCCTCCGAATTTTTTTCCAGAGCGTTGAAAAGAGCGAAAAAAGAAGGATTATATGACCAGCTGAAATTGACGTACTTGGCCTCACAACGAAGACTTATTTAATAGATTACTATTAAGTTCTGATTCTTATTTAAGTTCATTTTCCCATTAAAAAAAAAAACAGAAAAAAAAAGAATTGGACCAAGATATTTAGAGTTTAATCGTTTTACCCGCGAATACTTGAATGGAACTAGACAATACGACAAATAGTGAAACTGGCAGCATAGCAGGAGGGGTACTGACAACAACAAATAATTGTAAGACACTGAAGGCTGAGATTGTATGTAACATAAAATAATTTTTTTATAATGTATACAAATGAGCATGAGAATAAACTTTCTCCTTTAAAGTTCCCCATAAAGCGTTAAACAACCTATGTATATATAACATTTTTTTTTATTTAGGCCCATAGAATATACTGACAAAGTTTAACACTTTAAAACCTTGATTACCCTGTGTAAAGATAGTTTATAATTGTTGTTATTTACCGTAGTAAAAAAATGACTCGAAAATCAGATTCTACGACCCAGGAAATCCCTAAATATGTCCTGTTCGTAAAAAATAACGTAAACATAACAACGCTATGAATTTAGTTCGCATTTTCACGGTTTCGAACCACTGTGCACCGCGACGATAGACTGAATTTCAGATAATGAAACAATGTTTTTCTCGGATTCGGCGCAATTCGTTTCTACCTGTTCCTTCGAATCTTCGGAAAAGTAACAGTCCTACTACCTACCACTGTGACCAGCCGGAGTGTAGTATCTCCAGTTTTCGTCTCATTTTTCCTGTCAATCTCTTCGAGCGTAACAGGCGATCCTAGAAACAAAGTGAACGTGATACATTAAATATTAAATTCCAATTTGAAGGACGATCGTGAAACTAAACACCCGATACGGTTTAAACAGTCACAGCAATAGTATATTCGTTTACTGTATACAAAACAGAGCGCGATTTGCTTGCATCGAAAAATTATGAACGATCGAGCTTATGAGGAGGAAACGGAATACCTGAAGTTAAGTAGCCGACGATTGTAAGAAGCGATAATTTGACAAGAAACATTTTCAAATTCAAATATGTGAAACAGGTACGCGAGAATCGCTTTTTATTGACCATCCGACTCCCGCGAACTGTTGCACGTGTAGCGCAGAACGGCCGGGCCGCGTACTGGGACCTTAAGAACCGCCAGCAGATAAATCCCGCGTCCCCACCACGCGAAAAGCTGTATTATACAATACATTATAATGTTACTAGTAACAAGTCTGATTTGTCTTCAAGTGACGCATATTTATTCTATTGATGTCAACTATCTCGCGCGAAATATAAAAGTCCGTACCTGCTTGCACGTGCTCCGATTCTCCACCTTTGCGAATGCGCTACCGTCTCGCGGAACCTGTACAATACATGATTAATTAATAAACCACAATTAAAACCGATGTTTCCTTATACTATGAGAACAAATACGTTTGCCAATTGTATTAGGTTATTCTAAAAGTCTCTTTCACCGCGTGCACATTCCATATTGTTAGATAACATCAGCATACACAAACTTCTGTTCGTGAATGTTTTGCCGTTGGTTTTCTTAAAAACTACTCTGAATTTGCACTGAGCACATTAATCGAGAACGAAACGAACTTTTGGGACAACCTAATATGATTAGACCGTTTTGCTCCAAGTTCTAAAGTATCAGTTCTGTACAGATAAATGTATTTTCATTTCCGATCGTAACGAGAACAATGCCCGTTCGGAGGAAAAGCTGCGAAGAAAATGAGGATTACGCGGTTGTGCAACAAACCAATTGGCTTTGTAACAATTGCTCGTTATCGAGCCTTTTAATTGCTATCCTTGAGTACACATATGTGATGCAAAAATTAGATAGCATTTTTTGAGGACACGCTACCACGCCAAGCATGATTCATCGGAATTCACGAATATAAGAAACGCAAGTTTCGGAGCACGAAGGTCGGGTCAAAACGCCCACGCACGGAGAAGGAACCAGCATCGAAACCGGTACAGACTCGTTTTCTTAATGGCATGCGAGTATAATTGCGAGCGAACAATAAACGACGCATCGACATCGTTCAGCATAATAAAAAGATATATTTATACGCGTGACGTTGCACCATGAATGCACATTGATAAACTGCAATTGCATAATGCACCGAACGCGGAAAGTCATTATAAAAACGTATTACGCTACAATGATTTTGTAATAATTGCTAAATGAATATTATGTAATTGTATGCTGGCGATAACGATGCTATAGTGCGTCAAGGTGGAAGAAAGTGCATTATTGCACTTTGAAATAAAGATGGATTTGGGTTCGAAGTAAAGTCGCATTCCTGTCCTCGTTTAAAATGACAGACGAATCGAAGTATTTAGAGCAACTGAAGCATGTTGTAATCGTTTCAAGTGCTTGTACATACATATATGAAACTAGAATTTGTAGGAACTACATATTCTGTTGAAACGGAAACGGAGTCCGTCTACTATTTCGTTTGGAGCCAGTCTCTTGTCACAATTTATTGTCAGGGCAACGGCAAATCAAGATGTTCGTTTGTTTTATCGAGACCTGATCCAGCGCGTCACTCTTGAAAGTTTAGGTTTAGAAGCATCTCTAACGAGCTGATCTTAGTCGACGCGATCCACGAGCTACATAGGAGAGCACCGGGTTAGAAGAATCACGTATGCGAGGATCTTCGTGAAATTGAGGACCGGAAATCCGCGGAGAACGTGGATTCGTTGAAAGGACCCGAACGCGTGGATACAGAACCAGTTTCAGCCGTGGATCGCATAAACGAGAGTGGTCAAACGGTGGTGTCGAAACCCCGGAAGTCCCGTCGCAAGAAGCCGAAAAACGCTGCCGTCAATTCCAAGGTCCCTTACAAAACGATTCGTGATTAGTTTACGAAATAGCTTCGGTAACGAGCTCGGGCTTTCTCCTCTCACGAAAGAGAAAAATGTCAATCTTCGTTATGAACTGATCATTCTTTCAAGAATTTACTGCATATTCAACGCGTCAAATGATTCGATTCGCTTAGCACTAGGTTTACAGAGCATAAACCATAAACCTAGTGTTCAAATTATCAATGATTTTCTCGGAAATTTTAAGGCAAAAGCAATGGCTTCTCCTTGCGGCGAGTACCGAAAAGATATACAAAAGCGCAATATACAGGCTGGATCGCAATCGCAGAATCAACAACCGTGCTCCATGCCAGCGATCCAGACTCAAACTAACTCGACGGCGCCGATGCGTTTGAGATCTCTCTACACGGCGCACAGCTATCACGCGCAAACAGATGAGTCTAACTACCAGGTACATCTGCAAGTACAGCTCGCAAACTTGAAGAAGACTCTTGGGATTTTTCCTTTCGGTTTCGATGTTTAAACGTTAAACGTACTGTGAGCAGAGGTGTCCGAGAATCCCGGAATTTCGGGTCCTCGCACACCTACACCTGCGAGTCATCGGTCCTATAGATCTCTTCCGATTTATTGAGCTGTAGCTTGAACACCGTTTCTAGATCAAACCAGAATTGTTTTCCTCTAGCGATACAGTGAATTTTCCAAGTATTTTGAAGCGCCTCCGACGGAGCAATGGGGCGGATTGACGAACGCGCCGGCGTTTCCGAATTCGACGGCGTCTTGGCGGCAGCCACGCAATTCGAAAATCATCTCGCCCTACTATGAAGAGACTTGCGTCTACGCGGAGAACTGGAGGGAACACGATACCGATGCAGCTATAGTTGTCACACCGCACGGGACCATTTCCTTAAGACTCCACAACAGGATCCGAGTGGACATGACGGTGGACCGAGCCGTTAGAGTAATCAATTTCAAGGTACCTCCTTCCTTCCTTCTCTACTTCAAAACTGGATTTAACTTATCCTATAAAACGGGGAAACATGAAATTGTTGGTTCGCGTTTAAATTCACAAAGGAGAACATTTGCAGTTTATACTCACACAATTTGCATGTGAATTTCATTTGTCGTCAGCGTAGAATAACATTGTATTATCGTTGAGTGCTTCTGGAGCAGCCGCAGCATTACTTCACCCGAATGGAAGAATATATCAATACGGATCACGAGTTGAAATCTTGGCTCACGATGCCCATGGCAATAACAAGTCTGTAGAGTATCTGTAACACCGTCAAAGTATCGTTAAAGGTGATTAACAATTATTGTTCATCGTTAGATACGCAAAGATGTGGTACAAAGGAGTCAGTTTCACTTCCGAACAGTGCGCTCTTGTCTACTTAGTGGACACAGCAGGAACAAGAACAACCACTGACTCGTTCTCCGATATGAGTCAGGTATAACGATTCGATAAATCCGCAGAACAGTTATCTGACCTCCAATGATTTTTCGATATATCGTAGAAATTGATATTTTGATCTACTTTTTCAATTATACATTAGCAGTTGAAAAAGTTGTTGGCTGCGGATCTTTATGCAAAACAAAACTGTTCTGCATTGATCGTGGGAAGCAGAAGTAAAAGAAAAATTGATTTTACCCCTTAATGACTTTGTTACATTAAAACAGACATTAAAAAGAGTGTTACAATGTTTTGAAATTTTTCGAATCTGTTACTGTTTTATATTTCACCCAACCAATTGTTTCATAAATGCGTAAAGATCCGCAGTCTATTTATAACGTATCCAAAAATCATTGAATTTAAATGGTAGGTAGCTGTTTGAGGGGTTCACCAACGATTCTAATGTACGACTAACAAGATTTTTATTTACTTCGTATTGCCTTCCAGGATTTCGCTGTAAGCGTTTTCTATTCCCGTTCTCGACACGGTCCTGTCTGCTTGCAAGAAGCTACCGCAGCTTTGAGCGCTGCTCAGTATTGGTCAACAAACGAAGGCGTGGAGAATTGGATCATCAATAATGTCAGAGTTTCCCAGACACCTGATGGTCTTGTCAGGTACCTTCAACTAACTGTGTATCTTTTTCAATACGCTGTACAATCGCATAGCCTGACGTTTCACGCAATGAACAATTAAAAGTACGTGACTTTTGTTTCTGTCAGGATTGCTCGGAACACTAACAAGTATCAGTTGCGTACATCCCCCAGTAATGGCACCGCCTCGTTGACTACTCCATTTTTACATTGCACTGCATCTCTGGGCCAGACATCTCATCTTTTTGTGCGTCGCGGTGAACGACGCATGCACTACGACGGGACCAGTTTTATCGTTCGAAATGCAGGTCACAGTGCCGGGTTCGACGACAACAATCAGCTGAAAGTCTACTAAGAAATTTTCATGCGAATTCCTACTACCGTGCGAGCTTCGTTGAAAGCTGCCGTCACAAGAACACAACACTCATCGCATCCAGTATACAGATTCACTTTTAACGTCATAAATACAACTATGTGGAACTGAAAAATATATACATCATATATTTTGGAACACGGATTCACTTGCAGAGCGACACGACGCCATAGCAAAGCCCACCAAAGATTCTAACCAGTTTTTAAGTTTAGAAATTTATTGAATTCTCTATTTTAAAGATGTTTAGTAATTTAATTGAATTGTGCCTTCATTTAGCTCAAAACATATAGCATCAGGCGTGCGGAGTAAGTTCCTTTAAATTCGGAAAGATTAATGTTTCTCGCGAACTTGTTTCTTATACTGATTTGTACATTTCTCAATAAATGATCACTTGAGTACGAACACTATTCTTCTGCTTAGCACTCTATATTATATCACAAAATAAAAAACTTACAGAGAAAAGATGTACTCTTCATAAACAGTTTTAATCTAAATCTGTCGGTATGTCCGATTCGGACATCGATTCGATCTCTTCAATTTCTGGATCGCTCGTAGAGTCGTTCGAATCTGTTTGATAGCCGTCGTGAAGTAGCGGTCGCATTTTCTTTTTTAAGTACAGTCTCCTACAGTTTCTAAACACGAATTAAGTAAATCAACGAACGCATTAGATTAATTATTTTATAGAAACACAGTGAAGTACGTACTTCTTGAATTCTTTCGAGGTAGAAGCACCACAACTATACGCTCTTTGTATCTGTTGATTCTTTCTATCTTCCTCAAAGTCTCGAATATCGTTAATTATTTCCTCCGCGATATTTGAATTAAACAAGTTTAAGCTAGAATTCTGCTTAGTATTAGACGTTAGTACTTGCTTCTGTTCTTCGTAAGCTTTACTTAATTTCTTGATTTTCGAAAGGATTTGCTGATTATCTGTCATGTCCTTTAAAACTGGCAACACGGAGTACGGATTAAATGACTGCATTTCTTTCGTACGATAATGCTTCTCCAGACCGTACTACAAACAAAACATCAAATAGAATATTCTGTCCATAGGCTTTCGTTAATTACTTTTAATTTGTCAATTACCTCTTTATCGAAGATACAAAAGTGAAACGCATTGTCCAGTATTAATTTACATAATATATAATTAGCATCTAAATGCTCTGCTTCCCTTATTTCTGCATGCAGTTCGCTAATGCTTCTCCAATCGTCTAATTTGATTCTGATCTTGAATAGATCGGTAGGCATCTTGTAATAGATTCCATATAAAAGATATAATCCTCCAATGCGTTCCTTAAACCGAGGAGGTAACAGAAGCAATTTCTTACAAGTGTGCAGAGCTTCCTCACAGAACTCCAGCAGTTCGATATACGATGAACGTCCGCTAGAAGTGCAGAAAACAGATAAAAGTAGAATTTTAATTAATGAATACCATGTTTATAAATCTTATCTTTCTTATATATGTGTAATAATCTATATAATCTATATATTCATGTGCAACTTACATGAATACTAGAGAAAATTTCATGTCCTTCCAAATCTCACAAAATGTTTGAAATCGAATATCCTGCGCCTGTTCGAAACGGGTTAGTAATTGTTCGCAATCTTCTTTGAATCCACTCAAAATCAACGACTTGCCTTTTGCCATTTCGAAGCTTCTAAAAACACACAACTGTTATCACGAATTAATCGATTGCTATTCGGTAAGCAACAACGAATAATAGTATCTGTAATGATTATTCATTAAATTACCTGTTCTATTCGCAATATTTTAAAACTCGTGTTCGATATCTTATACTTATTCTTGTTTCACAGTTTGACATCGCATTTCTCAGTTTCTCTGTTTCTCAAGTTTCTCTCGTAGCATGCAATAGTGACATCTACGCGAACATAATCTAGAACGCGGGTAATTTTTAAAAGGAACTGATACTTCCACCACTGTCCACCACCGACGAGATATACAGGGTGTCCCAAAATTCCTTCAACAGTCGGAAACGGGAGGTTTCTGAGATCATTTAAAGCAACATTTTTCTTTGCAAAAATGTTATCCGTGGCTTTGGTTAGGAGTTATTAACAAAAAACACGGACCAATCAGAGCGCGACCTAGACGCGAGTTAGCACAGTCGGCCAATACAGGTCACGCTTTGATTGGTCCGTGTTTTTTGTTAATAACTCCTAAACAAAGCCGCGGATAACATTTTTGCAAAGAAAAATGTTGCTTCAAATGATTTCAGGAACAGTGCTACCAGATGAGGGGAATCACGGTGATATGATGTACCCTCTCTCTCATTGTTGCGTCCCTATCGCGCACGCGCAACGTGTCTACAGCTTAGTGGGGGACGTTGGACTTCAAAATAAATTTTAGCATTAGAGAGAAATTTAAAAAAGAAAGCGTGCAAGTTTCATCATTCGCTTTTGTAACAGATCAATTTATTAAAACATCGTTGTATGCCTGAAGAAGCTGAATAATTTAAAAACATATTTAAAATATTTCATTTATTGTTTCTCCTCTACTGTAAAGTGGTTAGCAATTATGCAGATTTACTAATCAGTAGACTGCGGATGTATATTTGAAGAAAGTGGAATAAAATATAGTGTTATTTCCAGTGGTGGTAGCCTTTAAAATTTTACTAAATTCTGTTGAATTTTATAGTTCACCCTTTTTTGAAAATTTTTAGAAGCCATAAATGCATAAAGATCCGCAGTCTACTAATCACTTCCGTACGAAACGTTTCGATGCATACAAAATTGTGGAAAAGTAAAAATCTGAAAAATTAAGGTGTCAGCCGTTTGGGATCACGAGGGAACATGGAGACTTTTCTGATGTTATCCAAACCAAGGTATAACATCACAACACGCTCCATTCCGATACCACCGCCAGCATGAGGAGGACATCCGTATCTAAATGCGTCGATGTACGACTTGATTTTTTCCAAATCTGAAATATTAAAACAATAATGAATACAGTAGCCAGAAATATTGAACTTTATATAGGAAACATTAGCTAATCTAAACCTACCAATTCCGTGGTGCTTGGCGCGTTCCGTGAGAAGCTCAGGATCGTGAATACGTTGCGCACCAGAAATGATTTCCTCACCACGCATGAACATATCGTAAGAGTTCGATGATTTCTGTAATGAATATTCAGCATATGTTGAACAAATAATCTTTCTATTATATAAAATAGTTTTGTGGTTTCTGAGGACCAAAAACGCCGAGCGGGTTGCCTTCTGAAGGGGAACCGAAAATTGAGCGACGTAGCAGTGTGTATTTCTCTCTCTCTCTCTCTCTCTCTCTCTCTCTCTCTCTCTCTCTCTCTCTCTCTCTCTCGCTCTCTCCCGCCCTCTCTCGCTCTCTCTCTGAAAAATACACGCGAGAGAGAGTGAGTGAGAGAGAGCGAGAGAGAGAAAGCGAGAGAGCGAGGCGTCGCGGGGTTTGGTGAGCGAAGCGAACAGGGGGCGGAGCCTCCTAGTAATTAATATAATGAAAATTATGTACTTACGGGATTATTTGGGTCCGGCATTGTGTAGAAAGGCCTCACTGCTAACGGGTATTTGTCCAACATGTAGAAATCAGTGTCGTACTAAAAGCAAAATTAAAAGCATAGTGTTTAATTTACCAATACTTTGAGGTACGTTCTGTATGAAAAAACATACTTTTGCTTTAACAAGTTTGCCCAACAATTTCTCATCAGGTGTAGATAAATCGTCTTCCTCGCCCAAAGTTACTCCAGCTTCCGCTAATAATTCAATCGCATCACTAAATTCTAATTTCAGAGCCGGATCTAAGAATTTGAAAGGCTCCACGTTGTATTGTTGACGTACAGCCTCAATTTCGGCAGCGTAACTAAAATCATATTAGAAAATTATCGTAAAGAAAAAACCTGATTTAGTCTTTTGCTAATTAATCATATTTACTAACTTATCGCGAAGACCTTTGAACATTTCTGTGAACATTTGTCCGATAGTCTCCATCACCTCGTGGTAATGATATTTAAATGCCATTTCCAAATCAAGACCGACGAATTCCGTTAAGTGTCTGTGCGTGTTAGAATCTTCGGCTCTGAAAACTGAGCAATTATCGCATGTATTAAATAATTATATTTACAACGAATTATAGAAGATCGTTTGTTAGATTTCTAATTATACCTGCTCCTACAGTGAAAACTTTGTCAAAATCAGCAGCAATAGCCATTTGCTTGTAAAGCTGAGGAGATTGGGCTAGATAAGCATTTCCTTTAAAGTAAGACACTGTGAATACGTTTGCACCACCCTCGCTTGCAGCGGATATAATTTTTGGCGTATGGATTTCCACGAAACCCTACAGATCAAATATTAACTAGTTAAATAATTATTATACTCAACCATCTTCAAGGGATCGCTTACTTTACTTGTGAGGATATCTCTGAATAATTTACAAACTCCGGCTTCGACTCTGTATATGGCTTGATTGGCTGGAGTTCTTAAATCCAGAATTCTATTGTCCAGTCTAGTATCTTGATTCACTTTTATGTTAAGAGCGTTATCGTCTGCTTCTCCCATAGGCCTCGAAGCATCCTCGATTTGTAGAGGTAATTGTGGCTTCGCAGAGCTTATCACAAATATCTTTTCGATGTGAACCTCCACGTCTCCTTGTGTGCAAGAGTCAATTTTGGAAGGCACGCATTTGACTACCGCCTCCGTATCCACAATGGATTCTTTGGTAATGCTGTAAAACGATTTAATTAAATGCCAAACAAAATTTAATCATTTCATTCGTTTCTACAACTTACTTTGATATAAACTTAATCATTTGTTTGCTAGTCTTTTCGTTGACCGCTGCTAATCCCTGCACCGTATACGACTGTTGTCTCAAAACAATAAAGCACTGTTTACCTGCAGCAATAGATTTTCATTTTATTCATGTTAATATCATCGCTTTTAGTTTACACAACTCACCTTTAGCACGACTAGTATGCAAACGTCCTCTTAACCATACAGTTTGATTTTCTAACGTCGGAGTCAAATTCTTGATACCAGTAAATTTTCTCTCCGCGTACTTCTCCTTGCTCTGTATCAATCCTGTATCTCCATATTTTCCCACTGAAATATCTTCTTCCTGACTCAATTCTTGCTGTGGTTGCTGCATTCGTCATTCAAAGATATATTAGCTTTTAGATGAAATTATTTACTTTTTACTGTGTTCGCATACAAAAATCTAGCTTACATTTTGAGCTTTACGTTCAGCTTTCTTCGCTGCTTTCTCAGCCTCCTTCTGCTGCTTTTTAAGAGCCTTCTTTGAGATTTCATCTCTTTGGAAGAAAAATATCTTTAAAATAATTAATGGATCGGCACTCGAAGAAATGTTATTTGTCTTACCCTTTTGCAGGTGATTCTGCTGGCTTATCCTCACCCATCTATAAAAATGATGTCAACCCCATAAATTAAGATTATTTGTAACGATAACAAATAACGAGAATGTGTCTAAAAAATATTTATCCAAAATTTTAGCAATTTATTATATATATAACGCAAAATACACAAAATAAATCAAACAGATATGTAATATGTTTAAATTCTAATTTATTACGAACAATAATTTTGTACAAAATGCATATGGGAATGATAAAAAAATAAGGTTAACCTAAATTTGTACCCTATTTATTTAAATAGAATCTTTATTATTTCGATGATACACACCTTCGTCTATCGAGAACTTAACACTCGCTAAAATTCAACACTTATTTGTAGCTTTTTGATATAAAACTACAGGATATTACTTAATACGGTCGCACGGCAATTTCAAACTTTCCGGAATTGTGCAGTGTGCAACCTCGAAATACGATCTGACAATGAGATATTATCTCATCTTTTATCTTTTCGGCCGGAGGTGCGGAGCACCCATCATCCAAATAAGATACTAAAATTTACAATTATTTTTCAACCAAAATCAAATTATATATAATTCAACATTAACAAAAATGTTATGACAGTATCACAGTACAAAAAATTGTCATAAATTCGCTCCACACTTCGAAACCATTATTATATCACAAGATAGAAAAATAAAATATATACCTTTATTTATTTTGTACTGACATTCTTTAAGATCTGAACAAATCACAAGTTAAATGTTATTTACGACTATACTGATAGCATGTGACACACACACGTATTCAGAAAATTATTGCAACTTTGCTACAGAATTATATTAGTATAATATCGTTAAAGCACTTGAATATCTTACGATGGCAATAGGATTCGGATAAGGAACGAATTAAAAAAAGACGAGCTCGCATCGCAAGATCTCTTCAGATCCTTAAAGTTTGCAGTTCAAGGAACTATCATTTTTGCTCCGTTATCTGCTGAATCCAATAAAGTCGAAATTTGTTCCTCCGTCGTTAAAGGCATGGTGTTACGCAACGGCATTTTATTGATTTTCACAGATGACTCAGGATCGGATTTTAAGGATTGCACCGCGGTTTGCGTGGCGTCATTCCAGCTTTTCCAGCCCACTTCTTCGTGACCTGCAAGCATATGAACTCGAGATTTGCGAGCGAGCATCATCACAGTATAGGGCATGATAAAAGGGACAAAATACAGGTGCAATAATAGTTTGCATCTAAAACGTCTAATGAATCTTATTGACATTTTTTATCAGTATCTACATAAGTAACATGAAAAAATCACTGTACGCTGTACGTAACATCGTTCGTAATGGAAAAGTATAAGCATTAAAAAGTTTCACATTGCCTTTATTTCTTACTTCTCAATTTGTCCGATGAGTCGTCGAACGACGGGTCTTGAATATTCAACATTAAATTAGTGCCGCTAAGATAAATGCGATTTTGGGAGGCAGCAATCTAAAAGGAAAATCACATGTATCGATCAGTTGTTTAACCAAAGCTTGTAATACTATAAAAATAGAATAATCTTGTATAATTACTGTGCGGGAAATAGTCTGCGCTGCCCGGAGTTTCCTTAATTTCAGATAACCAGGATTTTGGCTAACAGCTAGACCAAGGTGCACAGGAGTTAAGGATATTTCTTTATCGAAGATGGTAATTATGTTTTACTATAATAATTTGTATCGTCGTTAAAGGATATCATTTTAGCTGCTTCAGCTTCTCCCTCTGCCTGGACTATCTTTTGCTGTCTCTCTTGTTTCGCTCTTTCTACAACGAAAGCTGCTCTTTGCGCTTCCTGTTGGGCTACTTGTTTAGCTTCTACAGCAGCGGTGTACTCTTTGCCGAAGCTCAGCTCGGTGATAGATACATCGTCCAGTACGATATTAAAATCACGTGCACGGTCAGTTAATTCTTTTCTTACCAAGTTCGACACCTGTTGTCTCTGCGTAATCAGCTGGGACGCATTGAACTTGGCTACGACTGACTTTAACACTTCGTTACAAATGCTTGGCAAAACCTATAATACAATTGTATCCTTAGTCGAACCTT
This sequence comes from Lasioglossum malachurum, assembly GCA_028455605.1. Classification (NCBI taxonomy): domain Eukaryota; kingdom Metazoa; phylum Arthropoda; class Insecta; order Hymenoptera; family Halictidae; genus Lasioglossum; species Lasioglossum malachurum. The sequence goes on from CM052313.1 coordinate 21,817,728, forward strand.
TATAATTCAGAAGAGAACGGTCACCCTGCGTTATTATAAAATGTTCACCAACCTTCTCGTCGTAATCGAGACCCAAATTACGGTACATTATGGGCAATGTCAACGCATCGGGACGGGAAAGTACGCGAAGAGAAATATTAACCATCTGTAGATCTTTGGATCCGGTGGGGGAAGAGATTTTCCTAGGTCTGCTTCTTATGTCGTAAATAATTGGATAATGGAACCATGGAATGCGGAAATGAAGACCCTCGGTCATAATATCTTTTTGAATGCCTCCTACACGAGAAAATATAATTGCTCTGTGGCCAGCCTCCACTGTAACGAAAAACGAATCTTATTATCGGTTGCATCATTTGCAGAAATAAAAATATTGATAAAAGACAAACTTTCATATCATGACAATAACGACAACACTTGCATTTAAGAGTCATTAATGGTATTTAAAAATCATATATAATAACCTGTATACATAGATTTCGAAACACCATAGATCGCCATGCCGGCCGTAGCGAGGACTTTAACTCCCAAAGGAACTCCATTTGGGTTTTTCGCGAATCGTGATGCAAAATCATTTAGTTTGTTTTGTGCCATTGTTAATCACAAAAACGTGTCGTTGCGCCAAGTCAAAAATCGATGACTCTTATCACAGTATTCTTCCAGTGTGATCAAAATCAAAGTTCCGATGTTCCAAAGTTCCAATGCCGACGGTCTTCGGTTCAAAATGGCAGACAACATGCAGAGTGTGGTGGAGAACTATCGATATTTCCGGCTATCGATATATCTCAATAATTTGCAGCAAACTTCACAGCGAAGAAGCACTATAGGGCGACTTTACATGTAATTCGATTAGGCTTTCATATGAACGAATTCTACATAAATATATTCATGAACCTTCTCCTGTTCTCCTGTCTTATCTTATTTTATAAGATTACTTACTATCTGTAAATTGTGTTTATATGTCCCACAGATAAAAATACAGAACATTCACAAAAAAACATGGCGCTGTGCTATACAAGGTAGTGAAATGTCTCTCGATTTTATGTTGTATTTCGATACAGTTAATAATGTTCACGGCGTAAATTAATATTTTCAGGTTGCTTTGCCGACGAGGCGTCGATTTCCATAATTTCCGCAGCTTGTACACCTGCAGGTAATATTACATAATGTATAACCGTCTACTTCGTTTCAGTGTCAATTCAATTTCGGAACATGTATCGCGCGATATATGTTCCGAAATGAATTCATGAATTAAAGTCACCGAAATAATTCACATGAGTGCATTTTCAGTGATGTTCTCTAACGTCGCATGACATGTTTATATATATGAAAATTAATAACTATCGAAAAATAAATGATTTAGCCCAATGCTCAATGCTGCTCCCACTAAACCATTGTCTTCTGGACCTGCGGTTTGCGAATCTCACGATGAAAAGAATATGCGTCTCAAGCGTCCCATGTCGCCTCACTTGACCATCTACCAAATTCAATTGACAGCAGCCCTTTCAATAACGCATCGAACGACAGGCATGATACTGGCCAGTTACGCAATGCTACTTGGTTTAGGTAAAAATACAATTCCTTACCGAATAAGAATGAAGAACATGTAGTAATTATGTTACTGCATATTATAAGTTTTACTACGTTATCATTATAGGTACATTAGTCATTCCTGGAGGTATTCCATGCCTCATTGAGATGACTCAAGATTTAGGCTTGTCCTCAACTTCTCTTTTCGTGCTGAAATATCTTCTAGCTCTTCCTGCTACCTACCATACATTTAATGGATTCCGCCATTTGGTAAAATATCAATTGCATACTCTTTGTATAGAAGCATTTTTTCAATTATTTTTCTATTTACAGTTTACAGCATAAATTATTCATTTTTCTTGTTCACATTCGCAGGCTTGGGACTTGGGGCAATTCCTCACCATCAAAGAAGTATACAGCACTGGTTACGCTGTAACTGGATTATCAGTGATCGCTGCTATTGGTCTTGCCGGGATGTAATCTTAATTAATGGCATGGCGAAATTGTGATACAATTTTCATTGTAAATTTACAGTATGAGTAGATCAATAAGTCTCGCGTCTTGTACTTGGCAAATTGTATTAAATCTAGAATAAAACGTCTCGTTAGACTGTATTATGAATTTGTAACACAGTTTAGAAAATGTATAATAATTTATTAAAAAACTTATTTATGTTCAAGTAGAGGTGTATTCTTGGTACATTCGAATATATCAATGAATATGTATATCACACAAAACCCTCGAGCGACGAGTCTATGAATTTCTTATATATCGCCATGAACTGAGCGACGAATGCTTCTAAATGAAAAATTGCTTTCGATCCTCTGTGCATTTTATGTTCATATTCCGCTGCAACTGTTGCGATTTCAATTTTCAATTGAAGATCGCAATTTTTGATGCATTCTTGTAGGAGTCCCTTGAATATCAAATCGGTTGGAATCGCGTGCGTTAATAGTTCGTATAATCTATTTCGTATTTCCAACAATTTCCTTGGACTCTGTTCGCTGACCATCATGTTCGCAGTGTTTCTAATATATATTTGCCAATCTGGTTCTGCTATTTTCTGATCCATAGTGAATGGGTATCTGAAAGCACGAGATTTAAACTGAAAACCAGCTCAAAATAATACATATTTTTTCTTTACTTACTGTTCAACTTTACAAGCTTCCAGCATCAATATAGCTCGTCTTAAATTCCTACCACTAGCTTCAGCCAGTCTAGCAGCCAATTCATCCGGTAAAGTTAAACTTTCGCGTTTAGCAACCGAATGCAAAATACTTTTTATGTCTGATAACGATGGAGCTGGTACTCTAATTCCTAGACACCGAGATCTTATAGCCGGTAGAACTCTAGACGTTGAATTCGCGCAAAGTATCAATCTGCATGTGGCAACGTATTTTTCCATTGTTCTTCTAAGTGCGTGTTGCGCATCTTTAGTGAGCTGATCCACATTTGTTAAAAGTACCACTTGAATAAAATGCAATTAAATTAGCTAGGTAAGAGTAGGCGGTAAAGAATTACGATAGATGTACCTTTGAAGTCTCTTTGTCCGCTTGAATCTATTTGGTGAGTTTGAGCAGTTGTTTTTACCAAATCCATAACAACTACTCTATCGTAGATACCCACATCGCTAGGATTTACTTCTATGTGGTAATTGCTGCTTATGGTTGTAATCTCCAATTTCTTTTTCGACGGCGTCTGAAAATAAAATCATCCAATAAAATCTCAAGTTAAAACAGCAAAAATAAATAAAAGATTAATGTACTTCGAAATGCATGGTCTCCATTCTTAGTCTTTCGGATCCGTTTCCATATAATTCTTTTATAATACACATTATACGAGTCTTTTTTCCTGCACCTGGTGGTCCGTATACTAATAGATGTGGAAAATCGCCTTTTTGCACCTGTAATTGTCATGTGTGTGTGTGTGGTTAATAACAACGATATAGTTTTGTTTGAAAATTATTCTGAATTTTGAATCTTAATTGGATAACCTCTTTCTGTTTCTATACATGCGACATGCGCCGATAAATGAAATTACCATATTTTTTAAATATTCTGCTTGCTCCTTGTGGTAATCTAATTTTCCCAGCGTTGTCGGCCGATATTTATCCACCCAGAGACTCATTTTTGCCTAATTCTTGTAGAACTACGGTATGAACAATCTCCCGCTTCTTTCACGATTTCGCGAATGCAATAATTTATAATATCACGCAATACTATATGTTCAATATTTACATTATCTAGAATCGAATGTTGTTTGCCCAATTATTTACGCGTGCAGTAATTATTTAATGAATATTAATTCTCCCTACACAACGGTGTATCAGTAAACGTAAACACGACTTCAAAAGCGCGCGAAAAATATATGTACAATGTACACTAACGAGCAATCAGAATAACTTTTTTGTGAATGGACCAAACGACTTCAATTTCTTTAGTAAATGATGTCTAAAAAATATTTTTAAAAAATGCATTTGGTCGGAATTGCGAAAAAAAATAGTAAAAATCAATTTTTATATTCCATTCATAAAAAAGTTATTCTGATTTAAAGTGTGCTGAATCAGTTATGCTCGTTAGTGTATATAAATAGATCATTATAGCGCTCAAGCTCAATGGGTTCAATTAATTCAATGAATGAGATACGTATTTATAATTTTATTCGATCTTGACTTTTATTTGTATATTCAATTATACAATTAGTGCTTGCTTTTGCAACAAAAGCTAACACACTTTGGTAGATACAATAAATCATTGTACGAAACGTATTATATAGCATTATCCATAACAAAATTAGTACGTACTAGAAAGTATATAATATAAATTCTATATATAAAATGGAATTATACACAAAATAATCTGAATTATTAGATTTTCAAAATTAACGCTAATGATAATGGCAGTGTGTGAATACGTTTCTAGAAATGCATGCTGATAATGAATGAATGAATGAATGACGATTGCTACAGAAATCTATTACATAAGAAGAAGAAAAGGTGTTCTCGGTTTAATTAATGAACTTAGTTGGATAAATCGCGTATAGAGCTTGATCTCGGAATGAAAGTTAAGAAGACAGCTTCTTATCTATCTAAAACATACGTGTAACGCGAACTAGAATGTTTCGATAATGTCTCTCAGACTTCGTTATCACATACTTTCAACGATATATACAAGACACATATATGTAGTAAATTTACTACATTTGTATTTCAACTATATAGTGCACCAGTAAGTAAATGCTTTCAATTCACAGAATTATTTTGATTATAGAAAATATAGAACATTATCTTGTGACAGTGTTTTGCAGTTTACAACAAAGTGATAAATGACATTCTTCTAGAATCGTACAATTCGCAACAATTTTTCAACACTTGGAATAAATGTGTTGTCGGATATACCTACAGTCCTTCATTATACGCGAATAATATTTTAAATGATTATTAGTTAATCCTTACAGCTAGGTTTGTTGAAAATTATATGGCCAGTGGATGAAACGAACAGCAATAAATTCCGTTCATATACAATACAGAAAGAAAATACACTTTCTTTGCGTTCAACGTTCTCAACGAACGCAACGATGAAACGTTTTAAGAACGAAAGTTATTATGTTTGACTTATTAAAATAGTTGACTTAATGTACACTTATACCCAGACACCGTGCGGATTTTTGCTAGTGGGTACTGCAGTCTCTAATTGTCTCGGGGAACCTATCATTTTTCGTGTACTGCCTGGTTTATGAGCACCTATAGAAGTATTTATTGGACCACATTAGTAGATCAATTCAATTTGTTATCAAGTCAATCAAATTCAAATACCTTCTAACAGCGACTTGACTTGTTCGTCCTGACAAGCGACAGCCAGACTTTGTAAATTGGCTTCCTTCATATCGGCCACCAACCGTTCTACTTGCAACTTCTTTTCAACAATGGCAGACTCTAGGCTGACTACTTCCAGTTTTAATGATTCTGCACACTGCGAAGCTAACTCTGCAGAGCGTTTGGCTTGTTCCACCTCGTTTTGAAGGTGCTCTACCTCGCTAATGATCTTACGCTCCATTATTTGTCTTTCGTCTGTCTCACGACTTATATTGTGCTGCTCTATGGCGAGTTCTTCCATGACTAATCTGTAGCATGGAAAAAAGAAATTAATGCTGTATCATACACCTTGCGAATCAGAAGAATAACGTCTCGGTTTTCACCTGATTTTATTTTTACATTGAAGCAACTCTGTCTCGCAATTCGCAAGTTTTGATCGTAACAGCGTAATCTCTGATTTCAGCGTTTTTTCTTGTTGTCTGACTATTTCGCTTTCCTCCTCTACGTGCGCCAGTTCTTTCAACTAAAATATAGACAAGTTACGGTACATCCAATAATATTAGAAAAACCTACCTCGATGCGTTTAGAAAACACACCTGCTCCTCGATCAGTCGACCGGTAGATTCCATACGGTTTACTTCCTGGGAAATGTAGTCCATTTGATGTATTTGCTCCCTATTCTTAGTTTCCCAATACAATATTTCAGCATCGAACTGGAAATAATTCATTTCATAAATCGTTAATTTCATTTACCAATGGAAATAGTTTTCTCTCATACTTTCGTAAGGTCTGCTTGCTGCGCGTTTATAGTGTCACGTTGCTTATTGACTAGTCTAATAAGTTCAACGTATCGTTGAGTGTAAGCAACAGTGACCATATTTTGAGATTGACCAGATAATTGATTCGCAGACTGAGCCTGCCCCTTCGTATCCTGGAATTCCTGAATACACGAAATCGTTTAAGTCAGTTAGTCTTAAAAGAATCTTTTCTCAAGTTAATCTTAAAAAGAATCGTTTCTGTAGAACCTGTATGAGATTCCTTTTCAGCTTCACGGAATTACTAGAAGATGGTTGATCCTCCTTATGAACATGAGGACTTCCACTATTTGTACTAGATTGGAATTGCGATCTTCCAGGACTGTTCAAGTTAGGCGGCGGAGGATCTCTGTACGGTGGCAGAGTTCTTAACGGCGGAGAACCTGGTCCCGGAGGATCCCTGTACGGAGGAACTTCCCGTACTTTCTTTTGCGATACATGAGTATTGCTCTCGCTACTGCTAGCACGAGTGGGAGACTGTGCCGGCTTTTGTATATTTTTCCTTGTGTTCAGTTCCTTATTTTTTAAATGAGGCGTGGGCTGAACTATGGCAACATTTTCCATCTGAATCTGTGTTACGATAAAATACGGACATTAAAAGAAAACTGTTTCAACTTTACAAGATGTTCGATGCAATATATAAATGAACTACTTCTGTATTATTTTCCATCATATTTCCATGCAACCCTCCAAACGTTAATGACTTTCTGGTATCACGATTTCTGTCGAGGCACCCTTGGAAATCATCAAACTCAGAGTTTAAAGTTGTCGCAGTGTTCTTAGTATCATCCTGTCCGCTAGGGGATATCGCAGAGTGCTCCGACGTGGAGCTGACCACGCCATTCGACCGTGGACCATGATTCAAGCGTGTGCCTAACGAACTCAGTGCCTTATTACTATCCGGCGCGGAGCGTCTTAATATTAGCTGCACTTCCGACGAGTACTCTCCCCATTTCATCAAAATCTAGTAAGAAAAAGTGGTTACAGCGAAACATATTTAAACTTTATTCTACAATCTATTTACATTGTTAACCGCTTGCCTTACAATATTGTGTCCAAGATGATTCTATTTTGGTTTTGCTAATATACATCTATTAGAGAACATATAGGCACACAATTGATATAAGTTTTCTCCTTCTTTAGGAAATTACAATCTACAAAAAGGTTTTAATCACTGAAACCATAAAAAAAAGATAGTAGGGCAAGGGGTTAACGCTACCGATGCTATTAACGTTGTATCAATACCTTCAAAGGATTTTCGTACGGAGCTAGCAGGCGCTCGTTAGTTCGCCATCTCTCTACCAAAGTGAATCTACCTGTTTGTCCTGTGGCGTGAGCAAGAGCGTATACTACATCCTGTAAGTTAATTTTAGATTGTATAGGATTTGCAGTGACTGGAAAATATTTAAACGGTACCAACCTGACATGTAGTGGTTTCTGTAACACCGCAGACAATACGCTGTATTCCTTCTACCCATACTTTCAGCTCCATAACGTCACCAATTGATAATCCTTAGCATCGCTAAATCCTGATACTAAAAGATAGTGAACCATTCATTGGATTCGAATTTAAATGATACCGTTCACAGGAAAGATTTTTGTGCGAGGAAGGTTTGACGCGCGTCTCCTCAATGATCGTTTTTGAATAGGTCGACGGTACTTTTGAAAGCTTCGCTAATGATATATGACAAAATCCACCGTTTCCTTTTAACCTGTAACGTGTAATTATCAAAATGACAGATTTACGTCCATGATAACGCAGAAGACAGGCGAATGCTTTTCTCTAAATATATAACTCTCTGTGATAGCAGCGTTACGTTACTTTGCCAGTGCGTCATGCTCTTCTAATTACAGAGGCATTGCGCGCGTGCAACTACTGCACTTTTCTTGCACACCCTCGCTCAGGCTTTTTATAAATACGAAAACTGTTTATCCCGATCTTAATAATAACAGAGAGTATACTCTCTGATAATAATATGGGATTAAAACAGACTCGGTCGATAATTCGAAGTAGCCGACAGGCCGACAGTGAGAATACGTATGCTGTTTCGCACTCTATTCAAATCGTACAATTGGTGCTCGAAAAAACGAGAGTTCTCTCTTATGCCTTGATATGCAATGCAGTGCAATAATATATATGTACAACCATGTAAAGCTGCTTATGGGCTTCAATATGGCCTAGAGTCTAGAGCATTAATTATAATAAAAAAAAATCTAAAATCAGCGCCACTGGACGTGTTCAACTTTATTTATCTCTAAAATTATTAACAAGAATAATTTTTCTCACTCTCCGGAACATAATTTGTGAAGATTTCCGATCGACATAACTAGAATAAACCTCTAGTAACAATTCACTACCAATTTTGTGTAGATCGGGCTCGTATCTAATTAGTTATTAACAATTGTTGCGGAGGGTACTTGTTTCTCCAATACCTGTAATGTGTAAGACAAGGAGAGGTTGAATGTGCGACAAGGATAGAGATAACACTGCTGCGCGACAGTGCCGCCATCTCTGGGACGAGGTTATGAACTAATTTTCCCTATGTGTAAAATGCTTCTGCGGCGCTTAGAATCTCCTGATATTACCAGGAGCACACGATATGCAAGGAGGTATCCGACAACGGCAGCAATGGCCGACCTCACTCGTCCATCAAATTAATCGATGATTCATTAATTACTCGCTGCACAGCGACAATTTATAAACTTTAGTTATTGGAGAATACAAGGTGGACTTCCTGCTACTTTCACGTATAGTTTTTAAATGGCTGTTGTTAGTTATTAAATAGTTATTAACAATTTTCCGGGCCTCTGTCCAGAAGTGGGCTGGAAAATATTGACACCATCTTATAAATAAATTGTTCTCTAACTTTCCAGACATAATGTGTGAAGATTGTAACGGCCGAAATACATTAGAGTTCTAATAACCGTCGAACTGACCACGTCGTTGTTTTCTTTCGAAGAACCTTCCCTATCCGAGCGCGTATCTACGGACCGCGATCGTTTGGTGTTCAGTTTTCGTGAATAGTTACGTTTCCCCGTAACATTTTTGGCGATCCTGCCAGGATTTGCATAAGGCCGTCCATACACGGGTCGATTGTAATCGCGTCGTGAAGTTCGTGCATCTTGATCGTCATGTACAATTCATGCGACGGGCGCGATTGCCATCTGCACACGGGTCGATTGTTTCTGGAATCGTGTCTACCAAATCGCCGATCGACTCGTGTGTGGACGACGTCAAAAATGAGCAGTTCAAGTGATGAGGAGGATATCGTTATGTTTCTGTGGTACCGGCGGATGAAAAGAAGAAGAAATCGCAGATTATGGGTGCATCCGTACATTGAAAACAATTTTCACACACGTTTCATTTTTATTCATAAAATTTTTTTAATTCACACTTTTTAGTGGAACGAGCAGAATTTGTAGAACACCGTAGGGTGGTTTTTCGGTCTTATTGGTTATTTGCAATGAAAACCGCAAAGAATGAAAAATGCAAAATTTGTTTTCAAGGGACCAATCGGGCGCGATACCGTACAAAATGCAGAAGGTTTCGTCCTGATTGGTCCATCCATCTCGGAGTAATCGGTGTAGTAAACATACATGAAATAATTCATTTTTCGCAAATGAAAACGTAACGAATTTTAAAATACAAAATTTGTTTTCACGGGACCACCCCGGAGACATACTCTACAAGATGCGGTAATTATTTACTTTAAGGGCTTCCTCACCGATTTTGACGATCTTCACATATGTTGTCAAGGTCATCATTCTGAACAACTTTTTCCTATACATGTTACCGCCGCTCGATTTTAGTTTTCGAGATATTTGCAAAAAACTATTACTAATACTGTATTGAATTTTGTGCATTCGTGGATGGTCCGTGGCAACGTGTGATATATATATATAAATATAATATAAAATATAGAATAATAATATATAATATTATAAATAAAAATTTCAACATCTCGAAAAGTGATCGGAGTAGGTCTGGGTTAGATTTGAAATTGAAATCAATAATATTATATAATATATATTTTGTATACATATATAATATATAATATACATATAATACATAATATACAATATATAATATACAGTATATATTATATAATATACAATATATAATATATTATATACAATATACAATATATAATATACTGTAAATATTATACAATAATGTATAATATATGATATATAATATATAATATATATTATGAGAGTGAGACCCTGTTTTCTCTTGTTACGTATGCAGACGCTACCGTTGGTGACTCTTGACCCTTCCGGAGATATGTGTCGAAACAGAGGGCCTATTTAAGAACAAAGGGCTTACTCAAAATCAGATCATAGTGGGGCTCTTGCAAGCGATGCATCGAGTTATATAATTTCTAAGAATTAAATTCTAATCGGAAGTAGCGCGTGGCCCCCACCATCGCTTAGGTCCGATTTTGGGTACTATAGAAGGGCATGGATCCTTCCTATTAGTCGGGTTGATTCAAATGAACACGCGCAATACGTATCGCTCCACGACGAAAGTCACTTCGAGCAAGATCGGGTGTTAAAGTCCTCTTCGAGCACTCTGTAGTAAATCGTCCCCGCATTTCTCGGTGCGTTAACACTGAGAGCATTAGACAACGAAACCGCGACACATTACACTAACAATTGTATCTCCCAATTATAATCAAGAATATATTATCTGTATTAATCCATTCAGAGTTAACTTCCATTAGTCATACTCCTTTTCGATTTCCCAGTCGCTAGTATTCTACGACGATACACTTTTGCTGCTCAAGGTGTATCCATTCGATTGATAAGTTACGAGACCGCGAAACCGCGACCCTATAGGTGGTGACCCGGTGGTGAAATAGACATCGGCTAGTCCAACGTGTACCTATAAAGTGGCAACCCGGTGGTGTGATAGACACCGGCTAGTCCTCGTGTACCCCTACAGTGGCGACCCGGTGGTGAGATAGACATTGGCTAGTCCATTGCTCCATATTCCAGACACAAGGCGACCCGGTGGTGAGATAGACACCGGCTAGTCCTATGTGTACCTATAAAGTGGCGACCCGGTGGTGTGATAGACACCGGCTAGTCCTATGTGTACCTATAAAGTGGCGACCCGGTGGTGTGATAGACACCGGCTAGTCCACTCCTTTGTTCCACACGGTGACCCAATGGTGAAATAGACATTGGCTAGTCCTACGTGTACACTTCCTACCTAAACCCAAAAATCTCTTAATTCAAACTTCCCTCGGTTCCCGCATAGCTGCCTGAACCTCGGCTCGTAACAAGATTATCGATCAAGCAGAAAGAAGCATTCGGCACTTACAAATAAATACTTACGACGACTTGTGCGGAGCGTTACGAACATACGTGATCCCAGCTGTTTCATTAGACGTCGCGAGAGACAAACTACATAATATAATCCAAGGAAGAACAGAAAGCGTAGTAAATTACACCCTTCGGTTTAGACAACAGCTAAACGAATATCGATACGCGACACAAAACGAACATACGCGAACTACTACGAGACAAGTGGCCCTTAGTATTCTGGATAAAGAAGTCGTTAGGATGTATATTAAAAATTTGCGTTATGAACTCGCCACAATAGTACATCCCCACAAACCGAGCAACCTTTCGGAAGCACAAGGCTATGCCTTAGAATCTAGATTGCTACGTTGGCGACAACGTTTAGAAGAATATGATTATGAAATAGAGTATACTAAAGGAAAAGAAAATACCGCAGCAGATGGGCTATCCCGTATGTATCCCCTATCCCCATTAGAACAAGAAACCAACGGCTTAGAAATTAATTCAGACGAACCAGAACAAACGCAACTTTTCACAAAATATGAGAATTGGAAACCAAACCCCGACCCCACGTACGTTTTGCCTACTCGACCTAACCCCGTCGGAAAAGTTTGGAAACCGCTTCATAAAGACATGTTAGGTCCATATAACCCTCAAAAGTGGTTAGAAAAATTAGATAGAATTCTACGAGTCACTATAGAACAACGTCACACTATTTTAAAAGTATATTTACCCGAACCAATTAGATTAGTAGAACTTTTAGAGCTACGGCAAATTCTTAGTTATATAGGTTACAGGTATTCAGACCAAGATGAAATTATCTTCTCGGAAAACTCAAAAGAACTAAGTAGAGAGGAACGTTCACAACTGATAAAAGAATGTCATAACAGCAACGCGGCACAACACCTCGGGGAAAATAAAACTTTAAAACGAGTACAGGAAAAGGCCACCTGGACCAATATGGAAAAGGATGTGGTAGATTTTGTAAAGAGTTGCGAAGCCTGTCAAAGGGAAAAACTAATTAGAATTCGTAATAAGGAACTCGCCGTTGTACTTGAAACACCATGCGCGCCGAACGACAATCTAGACTCCTACTAATAGAAACAACAAATACATTCTATCCATACAAGACGTTCTGACGAAGTATTTATTGCTAATTCCCTTAAAGACAATACACACGACGACCATTATCGATGAACTCCTACGACACTACATTTATATATTTTCGGTGCCTAAACACATACTGACTGACCAAGGATCAAATTTTATCAGCAAGTTGATGCAAGAATTCGAATCACAGTTTCAAATTAGACATATTAAAACGACCGCATTTCACCCAGAATCTAACGGCAGCCTAGAAAGAACACACAGTACAGTACTAAACCTCATCAGAACTTGCATGCATGACAAGAACAACGAATGGGACGAAAATCTGCAACTCATTTGTATGGGTTTCAACACCGCGGTACACGAATCTACTGGATACACTCCATTTGAATTAACCTTTGGCCATAAAGCAAATCTTCCCTCGACCATAGCAAGCACACCGCTACTATCTCAGGAAGAATTATTCAAAAATTGGAAGCATCGACATAACACTTACATAAACAGGGCACGCTATAATCTAGAGAGAACAAAAGAAAAAACTCAACAACGAACTACATAATCAGAATATTCTCCGAACACAACCGGTATTCAACACGGGAGACTATGTGTTTTTACATAACGACAATATTAGGAAAAACAAGCTAGAACCAGAGTGGCTTGGACCATATCCCATCCTAAACACCTCTCCTCCGACATATGCATACAATCAAAATGAATGACACTCATATAGCTAAGGTTCATGGAAATAGATTAAAACTCTGCATCTTTCGTTCTTCAGATGATACTCCTAACTATAACATCAATGACAATACAAACAACGCTAGTACCGCATAATATCAGTTTAGGACAATTAGGTACATTTAAAAAAAAACCGGAAAGGATGTCCAATTATATGTATAGTCAAGAGTCGGTGTTGGTTGTTAACAACCCAAACTATGAGATCTCCATTCTTCGTAAGCAATTAACAAACATGGTCTAAAGACCTATCGCTGATCATTCATGAGTCGTTCCACATTCGATGGTTCTCACTACCACAATCATATACGTATTAATAACTAGAAAGTATAAACGATTTCCGATACCGCACATTACGGAATGTATTCTTAAAATATTTTAAGGGACGCGCCTAGTTTGTAAGACTTTATTGTATGTACATCGCACTGTATACACTTTTCGAAAACATTCATATTTACTTGTACTACCATCATATCGTTAAGTCCGTTGTCATTAACAAAAAAAGAAAGGGTCTAACAATAAGACTCGGAGGACCAAGCCGAATCTAGTAATGGGGATGTATAACGGCTGAAATACATTAGAGTTCTAATAACCGTCGAACTGACCACGTCGTTGTTTTCTTTCGAAGAACCTTCCCTATCCGAGCGCGTATCTACGGACCGCGATCTTTTGGTGTTCAGTTTTCGTGAATAGTTACGTTTCCCCGTAACAAGATTTACGATCCAAGAAACTACAATAGATCTCTGGCAACAATCCAGTAGCACTTCGTTGTAAATCCGGCGAGTATTTGATTAGTTATTAACAATTGTTGCAGAGGGTATTTACTTGTTTCTTCAATGCCCGTAATGTGTAAGACAAGGAGAGGTTCAGTGTGGGACCAGTGCGACAAGGACAGAGCGCGCCGCGCTCGTGCCACCTACTTACATTCGAGGCGCTGCTGATCCCCTGATATTTACTTACTCCTGAAAACGTGATGCTGTCAGAGAATTCATTAATAACTCGCTTTTAGATAACAATTTATAACAATTTATGGTCGGAGAGTATAGACTGGACCGTTGGCAACTTTCACGTACTGTTTTTGATTCGATTTTGTTAGCTGTTGAATAGTTATTAACAATTTTCCGGATCTCTGTCCGGAAATGAGCAGAAAAATATTGACACCATCTTATAAATAAATTGTTTTCTAACTTTCGTGCCATAATTTGTGAAGATTTATGATCGAAGAGACTAGAATAGACCGCTAGCAACAATCCAGTAGCAATTTTTTATTGGTGCGGCTCGGATGTAATTAGTTAGTAACAATTGTTGCAGAGGGTATTTACTTGTTTCGCCAATACCCGTAATGTGTAAGACAAGGATAGGTTGAGTGTGCGACAAGGACAGAAGATGTCTCGCTAGTCGCTAGTACCACATCCATTTTGCGGCGCTTCGAATCTCCTGGTATTACTAGGCGCACATGCCAAGCAAGGAGTTATCCGAGTATCCGACAAGGACAGACTTATGCAATTGACGGAGAGCGAGAAGAACAGACATAGACCGCTTTCTCTCGTCTATCAAATCAGTCGATGATTCATTAATTACTCGCTTCACAGCAACAATTTATAAAGTTTAGCGATTGGAGAATACGAGGCGGACCTAATGCTACTTTTGCATATAGTTTTTCATTAGATTTTGTTAGTTGTTAAATAATTATTAACAATTTTCCGAGCCTCTTCCCAGAAATGACCTCGGGAATCTTCACAATTTCTCAAATAATTTATTTTCGGACTTTCCAGACATGATATGTGAAGATTTGTAATTGGGGAAACTAGAATAGATCATTAGGAACATTCAAGTAGGAATTTTGTATATATCTACATTTATTTATTAGCTACGGTACTAAATCGAACATATTTATTCTAGCCGCTCTTCTCACAAGACGCAATGCTAATTCCGGCAAGATTCATTTGCTCCGTTCAAGTGAAAATGGCATGTGGCACCACCTGTGCGAATGAGTTGAACTAAAATTTGGCAAACAGTTTGAGCGTTTTGCCACTACGTCCAGCGGCGTTATTTTGAGATTTTCGAGGAAATGGTAAGTGGCGCCACCTGAGCGAATTAGTCGAACAAAAATATGGCTAACAGTTTGAGCGTTTTGCCGCTACGTGCTTTGCCGCTGTACGGAGAATGGAGGCCTTTCAGGAGCAGATGAATCTTGCCGGAATTAGCATTGCGTTTTATGGTGTGAGCGGCAAGAATTATCTGCGGCTGGAATAAATTTTAACAATACAGATTTAAGATAAGTTCACACATTGCATGTAGTCAAATGAAGATAAACATTATTATTTATTAGTTAAATCGTTTTATTCACTATATATGTACATTTCACAATATTAGACGACATTCGTTGTTTGAGAAAGTGAAATATATAAAATCAATCCATATTTGAACAATATTATAAATAAAATTCTACACATGACAATATAATGAAATACATATTAATTTAATATACAAACTATACATACATATATATATTTTTTTATATCATTGCACTTATAATAACATCTAGAAATAAAAAAGAAAGCCACCAATGCTACTTATTGCACGAAACAGCATATATATATAATTTGCCATAATATATATAGTAATCTACCACCTTGTGTTTCAAACAAAGTCTACGACGTATCCAATTCTACTAAAGTTCTCAAGACTAGACGTATATATATATATACATACAAAAATACCGTGACTCTGGCTTCTCTTGAATTTTCACAGTGTCTCTAACTTGTGCTCGATTACAAACTTCTCTAACGATAAGACAAACTAACAAAACAGAGACAAACACACATACAGTGTTTTATCCGTAGCTAATAGTGTAGCCCATAGAGATCATCAGAGTTTCTTTGATAGCAGGATGCAGTTGTCGTTCTATAAACTTAGTGAGAGCCTGGCTAGCTCCTCTGAGGAACACGTCCTCCATTTCTCTAGCTACATGTTCTTTCGACTGCC
Organism: Lasioglossum malachurum; assembly: GCA_028455605.1. Taxonomy (NCBI): domain Eukaryota; kingdom Metazoa; phylum Arthropoda; class Insecta; order Hymenoptera; family Halictidae; genus Lasioglossum; species Lasioglossum malachurum. Next base: position 21,834,021 of record CM052313.1, read on the forward strand.
ATCCTCTGCTATCATTCTCGAAATCAAGTGGAAATATACTATCCAACTGATCATCAGCATACAACTGTCTATTTTCATTCGGATCCTCTGCGTTTCGATAGCTATTCTCTCTTTTGAAATTATTTTTCGGCTCGCTGTCGTTCAAGCTCCGCAAAAAGCTCTCCGTCCTATTCTCCAAGGTATTCTGATGATCGGTAGTACAATTGTTAGTCTCATTCGTTCTCGATCTCTTGCTGGACAACGCTCTTGCGAAATCCTGCGGCGTAATTGTCTCCATGGATCTAGAGATCCTCTTGTGATGACCGGTTTCCTGACCGGTTTCCTGACTGGTTTCGACAGATCCTGGAAAGTGGCGAACGCTCGACGAACCTTTGCGGACGTCGGATTCGGACGGGGACCTTCTGTCGCGAGGCAACGACTTGGTCAGCCACACGTTCTTCCGCCAGATGCCCAATTTTGAAACCGGAGGTCTCAGGATACGAGAATGACGAGTCTCGTTCGGTATCACGACATCCACCTCTTTCGACACGCCTATCAGCTGGCGGGGTTCCGCTGCCTCGTAATCGTCGTTATGCGTTACAGGCGCAATGTACTGTACAACATGTTAAAAAGATCAGTTGTTAAAATGAATGGTACATTTTCAACTTATTCAAATCGTTAAAGGAAGAAAGAACATTTTACTGGGCTCCTGTTTCTTCCGATCAACGCCCATCATATTTTTATTTTGCCTAACGGTTCTTTACCTCGTCTCGAGGAGGATTGTTAAACGGCGGCCACTTGTCTTGCCTCTTGATTTGCTTGTCCAACCTTCTAGCCTGGCAGCCATAAGCGTAGATCGATGCGAATCTCGGCTCGAGAAAGCTGGACTCGGTTCGAATTCTCATCTGTCCTCTGCCTCTAGCGATCGGACTGGTTAAAAAATCGATTCCTGCTCGTCTTAGTCGTAGACTCATCCTGCAGGACTCGGCTGGGATCGGTGGCTGATGATCTCGGGGCATGAGCGATACCAAACCGGAAACGGAGAGGTCGTTGAACATCACGCGGGTTTGCAGAGAATTGTTGTTCGGCTCGTAGACGCATTTCTCCACCCTGGCCCATGGAGATCCTGTGTCTCTAGCGCCTTGCGGTAGCTGAAAATTACAGAAATAATAGCTTAGAATTCTGTCAAGTAAAATATATATGTATAAACTGTATTGCCCTATAATAAGTACTCTTTGTGCTTCGGAAGTTGTCCCTCGAGACGGCACAGCACACTTTTAGAATTCCTGCCAGGAGACAACTTGCGAGGCACGCAGAGCAGTTCTTTTCAATTGCAGATACGGTTTTACGAATGAAATGAAATGACTGTACCGAAGGAAACGCGCGATACACGATCTAAACCGGCTGCGGCCTAGCAGACTTTAATGCGATTTGCGCAATAAATATTACTTTAACAGCAATCCGGGAGACTGACATCTCAAGTGGTGCAGAACGAAGTTCTTGCTGATAAGATGCGCCCGGTTCCTCCTCCTCCAGTCGATTTCTTCTGCTGGAATCTCTATGAAGCGCATCCAAGGCACGTTCCAGCCTTCCACCGCAGGCCTCCCAGTTGGCGATGCTTGTGCGAGCAAACCTGATCGACGATAGCACCAGCAACAACGGTGCGGAAAGCTTGAGTGCCAACATCACCTGTGAGAACGCGAAAAATACGATCAGAAAATAAAAACGGCTGTGGAGAATTCGAGGAAAAGTAAAACGGAGAAATTGATGATGAACAGCTTAAAATTCGATTAAGAGAAAGATACGTGAACGTTGGTCGCTGCAAGTAGAGAAGATGCATCTAGATATGATGCCATCTACGAGGCCAGTGCCATTAAAATATCTCTACCGGGCATATCCTGTAGAAACTCAGTGAATTCGAGCCGCTGAAACAGAGCATGAATGCGTCTTCCTTCCGTCTGTTTCAGCGACAATCGGGTGAAAACCAGGAAGCATGATTCGAACGGCGCGGCGCGGCGGTTGTTCAACACAAGCCGTCTCTCTATTGTCCTGCTCGATTGTTATTAATTCTATGCTATCCCTATCGCCGTGATTCTCATTGATTTTAGGAAGCTCGATCGTATCTATCTCATCTCTTTGGTTCTCCTGATTCAACTGCGAGAATTTTCTATGACACCCAACACGGCTCCCAAGTTTTTATTCAACATCTTTCAGTTTCCTTTCTGCTTGGCGAATAATTGTTCGAATGCTCTTTGATCTATCGCAATTCTGCTTTTGTTTCCCCCGCGAGATGTTCGTCGATTGCAACGAAATTGCGCTGTGAACTTTTTCGTTTCAAACAAGGTTAAATGCTTAATTAGTTTTTGTAAGCCAAACGATGACTTCCACGCTGCTATATGCATATTCATTTTACCGGGCACGCGGTACGTGCACACCGTTGCGGAAAACAATGCAGAATTTCCCAGACGCGCAACGCGCGAGAGAGTTCCCCAATTTCCTAATTGGCCGATATTGAAACGCAACAGGGCTGCATACGCTTATACACGAGCGCGAGCGGTGTCGGAGCCGGAGCCGGAGCCGGAGGAGGTGTAACACAGCGCAACGCAATACTTTTTACGACTCCAGATACGAAATCTCATCATTGTTTCCCGAGGAGTGAATGAATCTCGGCCGAATAAGGCCAGTGCTCCACTTATTTGTGTATGCTAATACACAGCGAGAACGGAACAACAACTTCGGTGAGTCCAGATTTCGTTGCCAGACGATTTTCACGGTTCGATAACCGACACGAGGGATTTTGTAACTTTTTCTCGCGAAAACATTGTTTCTGTTCCGCATCGGATTCTTTTTCTACGGATCGAATCGGCGAGATGCGAAAAGCTTCTCTCCTCTTAAAAAGAAAACGTAGACCTAGACATTGCTCGTGTCTATAGTAATAAGTAATGTAATAAATACAATGAGCTGCAGATTTACCGAGGAATTATCACGAATTTAGAATTGTTATCAATTAAGACTTTTCTCGATTTACTCCAGTTTCATTTTTCATTTTAACATTTTTAACGCTTTAATTACTCCTAATACAGCTGGCCAACGTCTTCAAACCAAAAGCGTTCGATCGATATCAACGTCCACAAAACAATTGAAAAAATCAGTTGAACCATATATATATATTGTATAAGCAGATCGATTAGAAGCTTCTCAAGGAAAATATTGAACAAATGCAAAATCTAGATCAGTACAGTCCCGTCATTTTTATAAGAGCTAGAGCAAACTAGCAGTTCGATAGTTCGAACGTTAATCGACAATACGCTTTTCAATGACTAGCTGTATTTGCGAAGAAATGATTGGATGCCACTACAGGTGTTTTTCAGCAAGTCTAAAAAAGAAGATTCTAGTCAACTATAGATGCAGCAAAAGGAAAGCGTTTCAGTGATAATCAGCAGGCGTGAAATGCGAGTCGCGAAAGTGAGAGACGTTGATTGATTTTTTCGGTACTCACTGGTGACTCGATCTCGCGATTAATCGAGTAGAAACAGGTGTTAAAGGAGTCTCGATGTTCCTCCGTGAGACGGGAAGAAGAACAGGGTCTTCAGCTTGCGCCTTCGGGGCAAGGCAGATCGAATAACAATGAAAGTGGCTGGATACGCGCTGCAGCTCCTACTCCTGCGTCCTGGGTCTTCCTTTCCTTGTTCTTCCGGCGCGGCAGCGCGTAGAACGTAGAACACGCTCGAAAGCCGCGAGCTTGATCGTAGCATCGCGTGAGATCGCCGCCGTGAATTAACTCTTTCGTAATTTACAAATCAACTGGTAACTGCTCTGAGCGCACCATCACCTGTAAACAGATCGAGAAATTTCATTTTCAATTGTATGCATTTTTTCGGCCTAACGGCCGTAACACCCCTATACATATATATACATATATGTATATATATATATATTTTTTCCCATTTTTTTCCCAGCACTCAAGATTTTGATACATGATCTACTTCTCTGAAAAATATATTTGAATATGATAAATTTTTATAAATATTAAAAAATTTATATAAATTATATATATATTTATTAAAACTGAAAATTGAGGGATTTTTACTCATATATATATATATTCTTTAATATCTAAAAAAATCTTCGTTCGCAAAGGGTTAAACGTGTTTAAACAACGCTCGAGAGAATATGTAAATCGATCGTGTCTTATATATACCTGTGTCGAATAAAGGGAAATGTATATATGTATAGGTACGTTCGAATATGTAACTGACCCGCGTCGCCTATGACGGTCCGACAGTGACTGAGAAAGTCATTATTAATCAGAGGTTACACAATATCATTGTATATGTTTCTGGAACAGAACAGGTGTGTACAGTACAACAAGCTGTTCGAACGCACCGAACGGAACAGATTTTGTTTACGCTGTTATCCGAGAGTTGGCAAATACATAATTGATCGTTCAAACAATTACCTGGGAACCTAAAATGCAACGGAAGTACACAAAAAAACATTATCGTCTTTCGATGTTATCTGTTGAAATAAGAAAAGGTTCGATGTTTTACTTAAAAATGATGAAATTCGTTGAGTCCGTTCAACTTTGGATTGAAGCGAAACTTAACAACAATGGCGTCACGTGATGGGTCATGGATCTCCCATACGTTCATTTGACGCCTCTAACAGGGGCGGCATATTTTTAAAAAGCCTAAAAATCTAGCTCTTATTAATGATTATTGATATTAACGATGATTTTAGCAACAACAAAGCAACTTTACTTGTACTTTTTCTTTGCAAATTGATCTTTTATCGTATCGCGATTACTAATTTCCAGCATTTCTTTTTCTCGAAGTATAAATCAGCGTTGTACATATATGGTTGTATACGCCCCTGAGAAGAAGATCACGTGGTTCGTGATTTGTCGCATCTCGATATAATCACGAAATTTTCCGTCGATACTGGAAATCGACTGGCAAACTTTAGAACAGTCGATTGTACCTGATTGTACGATTGTGATTGTAAATACCTCCCTGCGGCTCCCTGTCCCCTGCCCCCTGCACCCTGCCCCCTGCCCCCTGCACCCTGCACCCTGCACCCTGCACCCACTGATATTAGTGTACATATCAGTGCCCGCACACTGATATATATATATATATATTATGGATACGAGAAGCCTGATGCTCGTTAGAAGAAGATTTTGCCAGTTTGCAAGAGGCGCCATCAAATGTCAGACTATGAACTATGCTTCCCTCCGCACCCCGCGATTACCCGTGGAGCTCCACGCTTTGCCTCACTTCGCCACGCGCAGACGCACCACTGATATATATATATACATCAGTGAGACGCACACTAAAATAATATCAGTGTTCCGGCATCGACATTTGGCGGCGCTGGCAAAAGAAAGTGGCTTCTTCTACTGGCTTCAACGGCTGTACGGATGGCTTATGGGAATCTCGTATCCATAGTATATATATCAGTGTGCCCGCACCTCTCTGTTCTACAGTTCCATGTTCCATGATTCAGAATCAAAATAAAAATAATGCAGAAATTTCTTTATTGCGAGTGTCACCCGGCGACTTACGAGATAACTATGATTGTTCGCTAAAACACTGTGGATGCATGTGAACGCGTATAAATTCATCGAGATTTGGATGCGTCTGTTTCGCAAATATATAATAAATATATTAAATATATGAGAGACGTGCGTGCAGTTTTTAGGTTATGTACATAAGATGTTTTCCCCTAATAGAAGGAACTTTTGTTTATTTGTCATAGTTTTAGGTGAAGTGCCAATATCTTTTTTTCCATATTCTCAGTAACAAATAGACTGCGGATATTTATGGAAATTATTTTCCAAACTATTCTTTATTAACATTTAATACGTGTTTTTGTTAACCTGTTAACCGGATGTTTTTCCGGCCATGAAAAGATCAAAGACGATTAACGATGATTCGACAATTAATACGTGGTCCAATTTATGCTGTTCGTTTATGTTACAGGTATTAGGATAAAATTAGATCAGAGAATGAAAACGAAAAATAGTTGGTTAACAGGTTAAAGTCTTTATATTTACGTATACATATGTATATTACATGCCCCCCAACATACTTGCTAGAAATCCATAAAATCTGCAGTCTACTAAGAAGAAATCACTACTAACTTTCTTTAATTTATTTAGCTCAGGCAATAGTCGTCCTTGGACAAGCGGATGAAGGAGAAATAGCGCAGACAATCCTGTTCGAAAACCAAGATCAAAAAGTGGAATCCGAGGTGGAACCCTCAGAGTTTAAAAACCTAAACGAAGAATCCGAATCTAAATCCGACACAGAACCTGTGATAACTTCTACAGACGCTGTAATAGTAAAACCTGAAGAAGTAAATGCAACCATCGAAACGAATGTAACATTGAACAATTCTTCTTCGAATGTAACTAAAGTGAATTGTTTAACAGACACAGTTTATGGACCAGTAGAGGTGAGATATCGAACCAATAAAGTATCGTGTCTGTGTAAAGTTTGCAGGTACTATCCGTAATTTGATTGCATAGATCGTCAACGCGACTAGTTTAATGAAGTTGTTGATCTTGGAACCCGGACCGCCGAACAGAAGCAGGAATAACAAAGAAAATAAACCCTGGTATCAGGTACCGGGAACATGTATAATAGTACTATTTTATGCAAGATGGTGTGTATTTAGTAGCCAAGCCGCACCACATTTTAACGCGTTGCCACGTTCGTTTCCATACATCAAAGCAGTGGCGATCGATGCTATGAAATACCAAATGTAATGCCCTAAGATCTGTTACTTCTACGAACAGTGTCTCTTTGAAGAAAATTGAATCTAATCAATGTACATACTATGTGCTCTTACAGCTTCAACGCTCAGTATGGAATTGTCGGAGTGCCCACCCTGATGTTGATTCATAATGGCAAACCAGTGGCGAAGTTTAACGACAATGTCTACACATTAGAGTCTTTCTCCAAATTTATAACTTACATAACTAATCTACAACCGAACGGATCATTGTACGTCACATCATTGGACTTTGCTGGTCCGGTGTCTAGCACACCGTCGAACGAAACAGATTACTGTTTAGTACTCTCGTGGGTCTTTATCGCTGCCTGTGCTCTCTACTTCATATTCCAAAGTAGTTGGTGGGAACAGTTCGTCGAACTAGTTATGAACACGTGGCTTGAAAGCGATGTGCAACATGAACACGCTGACTAAAGTATCGCAGAGAGACTGCTCGTCTCTTACTCGTCACTTACGGTATTAAAAGTTTATTCGATCATGTGATACTACTTGTGGTGATTCTCTAATTAAGATCGTGTAAATATGTCCTATTAAATAAGAAGAATAAATATTGCTTTCGAAATCGTTCCTACGTTCTTCTATTACATCTTACACTGTCCCTTAGACTGCGGCGGATCTTTATGCATTTATAACAAAAATGAGTAGGTGTAATTTAAAGCAGTGGAAACAGAAGAATTTAAGAATTCTGTTATATTATTTTCAACCTTTTATCCATATCGACAAAGAAAATCAATTTCTGTTTCACTCCAATTTATTATAATAAGTTATAATTAGACTGCGGATCTTTATGCATTTATGGTTTATGGAAATTTTCAAACAATTTTAGAATATAATATTCGATAGAATTCAATACTATTTTATTTATTTGTTTCAGATCTACAAAGAGTGCTCCCATTAAAAATAGGATTTGATTTCATTGCATTTTCTTAAAATTCGTCTATAAAAATTCAGTCTAGTTATAATTCAGGTAAAACATTTTTATTTTGCATAAAGACCCACTGTCTAAACTTCCTGTAAAAATGAGAAGAGACATTGGGACAATCACGGGAAGTTTCGCAATTGCAAAGTTCATTCAAACGGAACACGAAAACATCGCGCGCCTCTTATCGATAGAACATCTATATCGCTATCAATGACTATTATCAAATTCCATGTTTCTGATATCGTTCGAAACAATACTACATATGTAAAAATCGTGATGAAACGTGTTCTCTATCGTTCATTTTCCGTCGAAATCGTTATTATATTGAAAATAACGAGGCACGGATTTGACCGTCGTAGTTCTACTCCGAAACTGTCCAAAACTCGCATGTAATGGCCGACTTCGCGATTCACTTATCACTTCCCTAACTTCATGATTGTTGTGTGCGGCATTTGTTTGCGCTGAAGTTCGTCTCTAATGAGTTTTGTTATTGCAGTTATTGCGGAGACGAGGTGCTGTGTGATTTTGTGGAAAGGGATTCGTTCGACATAGGCGAAGGTTTCACGAGGCGATCGAGTCCCTGGAGGAAACAACATGACATTGTTCGGTATCCGGACACGTTCGAGCAATTTCACTGATCTTTGTGATTCAACGTCAGGTTAGGTTTTCATCGGAGGGAAGCCGGTTACGTTTTTGAGTCAACACTGAATAGGGTAGGCTAGCGTGAAAACATCGAATTCCATAATACGTGAATAAAAAGTCAGGTTAGAGTCAACAACGAGCCTTAACGAGGCAGACGAAAAGGTCTACACGAAAAAGATATGGGATCGTTGAATCTCATTTGTCCAATGTGCTGTGGAGAAACCTTTAACAATCCACAGTCATTGAAGTATCATTTATTAAGCATGACGGACAACCTATACTGTCCTGGCTGTTCACAACGTTCCGACTCTGTAATGGCACTTATCCAACACTTGGATCGCTGCGGACAGACCGTTGATCCAGAGGAATCGCACAAAGACAAGGAAGAGTCTACGCGAGAAATTCAACACGAATCCGAAGCAGATACAACAGTACTAATGGTTTGTATAAAGACCTGACTTTATCTCGACTGTGATCTGTACTCGATAATTCTTGTTTCAGGATACCAACGTCGAAGGTATAGATCAAAGTTTCTTAGCGACTGTGAACGATAGTGGAATTATGATAGTCGGGGGGCCTCAAACTATACAAGTCGATGAAAATGGTGTGTAGAACTCCTAATCGAATCTATGTTAATTCTATCTATTTGAGTATTGCTTCTAACAAACGTATTAGGAGAGATCAAAGTCGTAGAGAAAATGGACACGGAAGAGGCGCAGCGGATGGAGCAAAACTCTTTGGAGTTTAAGGTGACAGAGAAAGTTCCTAGTAGCAGCAAGAAAGACAAAAATTCCTTGACCCAGGACCACATCGTAACTATATCGGCAGCCGAGACGGAAGATAAGGATGGAAATAAAAATATAATTACTATTTTACCTGAGGGTTCGGAGCTTCTCGATGGTAACACAGGTGCTCTGATAAATATGGACCACATAAATGATGTAGGCGAATTAGACGAGGATGGGTTGTTACATGTGAAAGAAGAACTCTGCGAGGTATAAACAGGAGTTGAAATTTTCATTCGCGAGTTTACGCGACTTGTTCAACTGAATGCGATTATTTCACTTTAACAGCTGGAACCGGAAGCTGTTTACAGTTGTACCAGCTGTGATATGAGTTTCAATTCGGTCGTCGAGCATATAAAACAATATCACGACGGCCAAGAGGTGTTGCTGGAGATAGCCGACCAATTAGACGATCTTCCTACCGTACCCGTAGCTAATACCCTACCGGCAGAATCAGGAAGCGTAGTGAACACGAGACAAAGGCAAAGCATGAACACGCTACGCACAGAGGAGTGTGTAGACAGCGAAGGAAGACTGTACACACGAAAAGTTGTGCAAATAGAAAGGTTTTGGGACAGAGCCCCTGCCCAAACGTCTTTGCAGTCGACCAAGGCTCCGATGATAGAAAAGTTCTTTTCTAACGTGGAAGGAGTGAAAGTAGGACGAACTCGTACTTGCCCGTAACACGTGAATTTAAACTGTGCTTTCCAACTGTACAAATTCATTTCAGGTACGCGAGAAGAGATTGGCGGCAGCGCCAATGAGAATGTACAGATGCAATCAGTGCCTTCAACAGTTCTCGAAATTGGGCAACTTCCGAGTGCACGCGTGTCTTCACGGCAACAATCGTTGCGACAGCTGCGATCAAACGTTCGCAACGCCGAAAGCGTTGCAACTGCACGCGAAGGTTCACGAGGGTGAACCGGACCCGAATCAAAAGACGTTTGTATGCGAAACATGCGGTACAGAGTTCTGTTCGCATAAAAGTTTGCGCTTGCATTCTCGGATGCACGCGCCAGTTAGAGCAAGACACGTCGATGCACCCGAGGGAACACCCAGCGCTACGTTCACGTGTCCCGAGTGTGGTAACGATGATTCTTTACCTTCTAACTGTTTCTTTACTGCCCAGTAAATCGTAGTGTTTCGAGTACAATTAGTCAATTGTACTTGCAGGCAAGACATTGGCAGAATCGTACAAGGAAGCGCACATGGCATTGCACACCGGAGACTCTGTAACTTGTACAGTTTGCAACCGGAAGTTCGATTCCGCTGATAGTTTAGCGATGCATGCAGCGGTGCACACGGAGCTCAGTCAATCGCATTCGCCGACGCCACCCGCGACGGAAACCTTGACCACGGAACCCACGGAAAATCAAAAGCCTTATCAGTGCCAGCACTGTGGTCGTAGATTCACGAGACCCCATGAGAAAGTGAAGCATGAACGGATTCACACTGGGGAAAAGCCACATGCGTGCGAAGTCAGTACAAATATGTTTTTAGATGGCACACTTATTGTTAGCCGAATCATCACACTCTACAAAAATACTAACTAAATTCCTATTTGCACACAGGTGTGCGGGAAAACGTTTCGTGTTTCGTATTGTTTGACTTTGCACATGAGGACTCATACCGGGGTGAGACCTTACGGATGCCAGCATTGTGGCAAGAGATTCAAGGCTTCCTCCGTATACAATCATCATTTGCTGACGCACGGCGAGGAGCGCGCTTACACCTGTCCGTATTGTCCAAAAACGTTTAAAACGCGTGTTCAATTAGCGGGCCACAAGAACAGCCACACCAAACCGTTCCGGTGCACCGAGTGTTCCCGGCCGTTCGCATCATTGTACGCCGCGCGTGCTCACATACAGACACATAAGAAGGACAACAATTTGAAATTTAGTTGTTACGTTTGTGGTGCATCGTACGGCAGAGCGTTCGCGTTGAAGGATCACCTGAAACAACACGGCACAGATATATTGGCTCCTCCGGAACCAGCGAGAGAAGAAGAGGTTCACGAAGGAGAGGATTTCTTGTTGGCGGAGGAAGAAGTGGAGGACGATGAATTAGTCATTCCCTCTCCTTTGCCAGTTGAACAGTCGTCGGAAGCCGAGGACACGGAATGAGAGACTATGGAAGCTAGTCAAAATGTTTGTTATCAAATTGTAGTTTAATATTGTTCAATATACCGCTAAATGTAATAACGAATCATTTCCTATTTTACGTAGAACTCGGGAGATTATGTATTGGCAGAATTTGTTTATTCGCGGGCTGAATTTAGAACTATGAAATTTTTTCATTCTAAAAGACGAACATTCTAATACAAACTGCTGTGACTAGTGATGAGATATAGTATTGGTCTGTAAATATCGTATTTCGAATTTGTACATCCTCATTTGGGTACTATATGGACAGAGAAATGTTAAAGACGAATTAGCGATTGTACTATGACGAACTATCATTTTTAATTGTGCCTATTTAATAATATAGGGGTAAAATAGAATTTACATTATTTATTTATTTCTTAATCTATTTGAACGTGTTACGTTTTACGTTCCGTTGTTTGTTGCAAATGCGATTCCCTAGAATGCCTAGAATTTCCATTTTTTCTCTCTCTTCGTGTTTCTTCGCTTCCCGATTATTAACCTTTATTTATTCGATATTGATCCAAAGGAAGTCGTGTAATAAAATATTATTTTCAACTCCGGACAAAATGTAAAATCTAGTAGAGATCAAAGATTAATTTTATCTTTACGTTAAGTTCCGTTGATGTGTTAGAATTTATGAAACTGTCAAAATACAGATGTATTCGTGTAAACTGTTTTGTACAGAATTTACGATTTGAATTAATTCTATTCTTTTAAGGAGGAACCACAATACTTGTTACCACTAAAAGCGACACAGAACTATTTACTCGCGTAACTTAAAACATTCTCAGAGCATGATATTTATATATTTTTCATATACATGTAGAAAAACAGAATGCAACATATTCTGTATATTTGTATCTTATTCTTTGAAAATTATAATAATAAAACGTTCATCCAGATAGTTCTGGGTACGACTGATTAGGAAGTAATCAATCAAGTACAAATAAACGCGAACAGTCTAATATCGGATATATTAATACAAAGGATAATAGAGTCATCATAGAAAATTTCTATTTTTATTTGAACGTGAACGTGCCAAATTTCTATACTATTGTATATAAGATATATAAACGAATTCAATCTTTACTTAAAAAAAAAAGTGATTGCACACTTATCGATAAATATCTGTGTAAAACACGCGTCTGCACATATTTGCAATCAAATAAAAATATAGTTAATAATATCAATAGTGTTATCATAAATAATCCATTGATGACTTCTGCGATGCAGTAGATAAACCAAGTAAATACATATTTACACAGTGATTATATCAGAATTTTCTATTCTAATAAATCATATTTTCTCATCCTTTTTTAATATACTCGCTAGAAGAGAGAGATCCGAGCATGCAAATACATTTTATAGTCACTGTATCTCGAGAGAGCTGTGCAAACAGGCTCGCTGCTAATGCTAATGGGCCATCTGCTGTGTTCAGATTAAGTTCTTACAATGATTGTTGTGCCAGTAGTCTATCGAAACCCATGTTGCACTCTCGCAGCGAAAGCAACTATAAACAACATGAAAGTTTCAACATTATGGAATAGAAGTATGGTCTTGGATGTGCAATGGAATTTTCATGCGGCACATCCGTACGAAGTAGCCACCGTCGATTCAGAAGTACAACTCCGCTTCTACTAGCAATAATTCATCTAATTTTACGGAGTAAGACTGACAAATCTATGGGTTCTCAGTGGGAAGACATCGACACCAGCAAATATCCGTTCCCTGCAGAAATTTGGGTGATAAAGCCTGCATGGAAAGTGGCTGTAAAAATTCTTTGTCTTTTACCAATCATCATCATCGGATCTCTAGCTAACAGCAGCTTGATTTACGTAGTGGTCAAGAAAAAATCCCTTCGAACCACTACCAATCTCTTAATCGTGAACATGTGTATCGCAGACTTGGGCACCTGCGTAATATGTCCATGGATGTTCCTCTGCATAGATCTATTTCAGAATTACATTTTGGGGGAGATCGGCTGTCGTCTGGATGGACCATTAGTTCATGCACTGACGTTGGTAGCTGTCTTCAATCTGAGTGCGATAAGTTATGATCGTGTCTCCACAATTGTATTCAATCGTTCAGGACATCTATCGAAGAGGTAGTATTTACTACAAAGTATCAGTAAAATAACAAATTCAGGATAGCGTGAATACGCATCGTTGTACTTGTCTGTTCGAAGGGTGACCTACATGTTGCTCTTCGCTACTTGGATCTCTGCTGTCGCTGTCGCTACTCCTTTGGCCTATTTCAGACATTATTATAGAAGACAATGGAAGAATTATTCGGAAGCTTACTGCACCGAAGACACGGTGCTAGTCTATCCGTACTGGCACATATTCGCTAGCTTGAGTGTCTGGGCACCGCTGGCCATCATGGCAATATGTTATTCAGCTATTCTAATTAAAGTATTGATCCAAGATCTCTTGTATTCGATAAGCAAACGAATTAGAGCTTTATACCGTGTTTTTACAGCTAGATCGCTACGAGTCTCAAGCGCTAAGAAGTAAATTTCCTATAGTAGTGAAGTACAAAGGCAAAGTAGCACAAGTGCTGGCTCTTATAGTTTTAGCGTTCATAATATGTCGCGTACCGTTCACAGCGTTAATAATTACAAGGGCCCAATTATTGCAAGGAACACCTAAACCGGGACAAGCGGAAGCTATGTACCCACTGTGGTAAATATTTCTGAAACATTGTGCTACGGTCAGTCTCATAATTGACCGAATACACTCTAAATTAGATTTGAAAAGTTATTCTGATTTAAAGCGCATGGACCATCAATTATGCGACTGATACTATACAAAATACATAATACAACTTGTATTACAGGTATGTAAGCAGGTACCTGGTGTTCGTCAACGCAGCCATAAACCCTTTGTTATACGGTTGTAGCAGCAGCTCGCTGAGAAAGGAGTTAGCACTATGTTCCTCTACATCCTGGTTCATCCGTAAAAAGAAAGAGCACGAATCAAAACCGTGCAGCGTCTCACACTTGAAATCGGATCGTTTCCATGGTTTAAGACCACGCTCTCCTTGCATAGGAATGGACTATAACGAAAGAGGTACAAAACCAAACAATGTATCTACAGTTAGAACAAATCTAAACTGAACTCAAATTTAGTTTGCGAATAGTGCAGTATCAGTAATAAAATTGATCGCACATAATGTCTTATATCACAAGGACTGGCTATTATAAGAAATGTACTAATCAATACAGAGAAATGTTCATGCAACGTTGTGTCTATCTATTTCTGTAAATGCCACATTTGAAAAACGTGGTAAAAATACAAAAATCGTGTTGCTGACAATAGAATAGAATCAAAATCACCGGCGATCTTAAATATATACGAAGCACGTTTATTCGATAAAAAAATGCAAATCCTATATATTCGAGAACAGATTATTTAATCGCTACGTTTTTAAGACTGGCGACTGTAATTTTACCACCGCTGGCAGTGAACAAGAGATTCCCGCTCCAAGATGCTTCTCCGCTACCATTTACTATAAGATCAGGCTGCAAGTAGAATGAAATGTTAACAAATTGCAGATTTATCAATTTCAACGCGATCAGAAGAAAAGCGACATACTTGTAATTTTTCCCACACTTTCTTCTTTGGATTAAGTACATCATCGGGAGTCCCATCTTCGTATCCTTCGACGCTAACTTTCTCACCAGGTTTACTGTCTACCGGAGGTCTCAGCGGTTCGACTGCTCTTCTAGGTTCATCCCTATTAGGATACAAAGTTCGTGAAACAAGTCCTAAGACGTATAATAAAGAAATAATGTATTGATTAACATCGAACATACACAGAAGCACAGAGGACCATTCCATGAGACTGAATACCCCTAAGATTCGCTGGCTTCAAGTTAGCAAGAATAACTACCATTCTATCTTTCATCTCCTCCAACGGTACATAATTTACAAGTCCGCTAACTATTGTACGCGGTCCACTGGCGTCACCTACATCTATTTTCTCAACGTAAAGTGAATCAGCATCGGGATGCTTCGACACCTCGACTATTTTTCCAACCCTAATGTCCAACCGAGCTGGCGTCAGTTCCTCTACAGCTTCTAAACATCGGAGTAATACCATTTTAATATTACTACTCCGACTCGACTCGTGTACCTTTCAAAGTTTTAATTGTGAAAACATATTACTCTGTTTCTGCTGCGGCGGATACGCTTTACTAGCCAAACTTTTCAATTTTCCATTCGTTTCAAATTCTTTTCTAATCGGGTCCAACAATCTGTTGATGTAAATTTCAGCTGCATTCTTCAGGTCTCCAGGATGTATATCTTCCTCTGCAAACGCCCTCTCCAAATCCTTGTATTTGTCGTAGGATATATCTCCACCTGTAATACATAGATGACTTTTGTTAATAAATTTGATGTAATAGTTTGTTTTAAATCACACCTACCAAATTCGTCAGTTCTTGGTACATTGAACGACTCGCCCTCCTTAAGCAGAGGATATATCACGTGCTTGGCAAACGACAAAACTCCGTTGTCGGTTATGTTCCCTGGCTCGCAGAACGCTTTCTTTAATTTTTTCTTCACTGCCGCAGCATTGTCCAGCAGATCAATTTTAGAATCCTCTTCAGAAGAGGACATCTTTGATCCAGCTAAACCAGGAACTAAAACAAGACTTACGTTCTCTATTGTTTCTACGATCTATATTGTCGCTGTATTTATATCGCGTACATACTCATTGGATTCATTAAATGGATACGCTTTTCGTATCCAAGCATGGGTAAGTACTTTTCTGAAAATGTGAAGATCTTCCTTTGGTCCACACCACCGAATTGAGCGTCAACTTTGAGGTACTGTTCATCTAACGCTTGTAACCCTGGGTACAACAATCCAGACAGTAAGGGATTCGCTAATTGTTTAACTACTTCTGCTCCAGCCTTCTTCGCGTCATGTTCGGTAACAACAGAGGTCAACCGATAAACGTCTAGCGTATATTCCCTGGTAAAAAAAAGTTCGATTAAAATTGTATGTAGTATGAATGTACAGTTAACATGTTAAATAAATTACTTGGATAATTGATAGTCGGTCCCTTTGATGAACTTTAATTTATCCAAAGGCACATCGATGGATTTAAGCATCGCTTTGATGATCGCCTCGTAATATTGAGTACGAAGGTCCAAGAGCTCCCAAGGAGCTTTCATGTTATCCAAATAGGCATGAAGATCGGCGAACAATATCGTAACTTCTGCGCCGGCTCTTAAGAAGTCCGCTATCTTTGACATTGGCGTGAAGTATCCAATATGAGGTTTTCCAGTGGTTGCGGTACCCCAATAGAGCTTAAGATCTCTCTGCTTTAGAATGCTTTTCATCTTCTCATCGCCAAGCCATTCAGCCAAATTTCTGGTGATGAGACCGTACTTCTCTTCCCACTTTAATTCGACCATATTTGTAACTCTGAATAAAATCAGGAGAAAATTATTCGTTAATGCACTTGATAAACAATAAAATATATTTTTCGAAGAAAATGACAAGCTTATGCCGGCCACGTGCGTAACAAGCTTGTCAAGTTGATAGACTTAACCTATGTTACAATATTTCAGTATTAAGTAGAGTCTATTTTCAACGTAACAACAACCACGATTTTATTTGAACAATATATAAAATAACAAGATAATTCTATTAGATAATAATAGTTGAAACAAATGGCATTAATGTAAATTTTTATTGAACCTGTATCGAACAAATTTTTGTTATTCAGCGCAGACTTAAAAATAGACAGCGTAAAGAATTGTTACCGATTCCAACGAGTTAAACACTTAATATTGTATTAAAGTTAATTACACTGCACAACTTCGATTCAAGTTCCAAAATTTCGCAACACGCGAAACCGGAAGAAGCTGGCGAAGTACACGCATGCGAATAAATACGTGAAACTGAAATGGCTAATGTATCTGTATGTATAGACTATAGACGTAGACGGTAGACGGAATGCAATTTCTAATGAAATCCTCCGCAGAATAACAACTATCGAGTGCATTTAATTACGGCATTCCGCAGCACCTCGCAGAACGTAGAACATAACGCATTCATATATTAAGACCAGAGAGATAATTTTGTAAATCCTACAATAATAAATTGAATTTATTATATTGTTAGTTTCCGTTTCGCTATCGCTGAGATGAGACTCGTTTCCAGGATTGCAAGTGTGCGGGATGCGCGTTCTCATTTCTCAATAATGCAAAGATCGGGCTTTTCAATAGTGAAAGCGCTATTTAGATAAAAGATCAATCGAGTCCGAGATCGCCCTCAAAAGTCCTATTTTTACGTTTACGAGGCGTAATTTGCATTATTCGGAAGCACCCAGATAGCACAGCCTGACCGAGCCTACCAGCTGACCAAGCCTGCAAGGCCCCCGACCTACAGGTTATAGGCTAACTCGATGCTTGGATCGGCTCGAGGCCCAGGCCGGTTGATTCGTGCCGGATATTTATGCGCGCAATGGCCCGGATATAGCCGGGAAGGGGCTCGAGCCCAGGACCTGCCGGCCGTGCCTGATTTCAGCCTGTTTTTGAGAGGGCAGCACGGTCACACTAATGTGGCCAATCAGTGCTTCGATTGAGCCCAACTTTTCTCGCGACATCTCTCTCCATATCATGTTTAGCCTAGAACAGCTCCAACATCATCATTATCATGGAACAGAACCTACACCATCTTTAGCAGGAAACAGAACCCACTTTACTGTTATTAAATTTTTGAGGGCGTTTGCTACCTAGATTGACCTTTATCTGGCGTTTTTGACTACTGAAAAAACCCGTGTTTGTATTATTACGAACTGAGAACGCAAATCCCGCACCCTCGCAATCTTGTAAATGGGCTGAATCTGGCTGAAATCAGGCACGGCCGGCAGGCCCTGGGCTCGAGCCCCTTCCCGGCTATATCTGGGCCATTGCGCGCATAAATATCCGGCACGAATCGAGCCGGTGTGCTGTCTGGGCATGTGTTAGCTACATAGTACATGCGTAGCTTTAGGGTCGTCGCACACTAGAACGCCCCGCCGCCTCACCTTCCCTGTTTTCGGTTTCTTCTATGTAGTTCAGGCCTGGGCA
>CM052313.1:21852471-21903858 GCA_028455605.1 Lasioglossum malachurum
TAACCTAAAACCTGCGAAATGTCATGTCATCTGTCATTATTGTTGCGTCCCCATCGCGCACGCGCAATGTGTCTATGGTCATAATGTGGCCAGTGAGGGGAATGACGGTAGGGCGATGGAATAGAGCTCTCTGGTCATCAGAGAGGGGATAATATCGTTGCTTTCCCCCCGTCTGGCAACACTGCGGCAGTGATGCCAGAGTGGACACCTTTTTTCGCGTATGCGCGTCCAAACCAGTAACGTATCTATGATGAGGCGATTATATAGCAGAGCCTCGAGGCAGCTATATCGGCGGGATGTGCCGGTATAATTGAAGGGATGCACAGTGGTCCAAATGGACGACTTCGGAGTGCAAAAATCAAAGAACCAAACATGGAGTAGGTTCCATGGAGATCATATCAATTTCTTAAAGTTCTGCGTGGCGCTCAAGGTGCCACATTTCCTCGAGAATTGTACTTTACTGAGGCTAAAATCGTCGCGCATGCGCGAGAAAAGGTGTCCACGCTGGCATCACTGCACCAGTGACGCCTGGTTTCCCCTTCTACTATTCACCTTCCCTATACCACCGACATGTTGCGTATTGCCCCGTCGCGCTCTAGTCATCAGAGAGGGGGTACATCAGGCCTGGGCACGGGTGGGGCCCCTCAAACGCTTGCTTCCCCCACCAAGCTTCCTTTCAGTGGTGCTCCTCGCGGCTTCCATGCACGAGGCATGCGCATTGCTTGCGACGGACGAAGTGCGTCCTTCCTTCATAGTAACGGCGGATGCTGGTGGGGAACACCGGGCGCTACGGTGGGGACAGTCTTATCTCAATTGAGACAAAAATGCCCAGGCCTGGGGTACATCATATATGGCTTTCCCCCCATCTGGCAACACTTCACTGCACTGCGGTAGGTCAGTGCTTCGATTGAGCCTAACTTTCTCGCGCATGCGCGAGAAAACAATAACGTATCTACTATTGGGTAGCTGAGCGGCCAGAGCCCTGAGGCAGTTATATTGGCGGGAATGTACCAAAATAATCTTACCGGACAAAAAGACTCCAGGACGTGTCCTACGAGTTGCAAAATATACACAAATACACTTGTTATACATTCATTTTTCAGAATCAAATCATATAAATTTTCTAAAATTCTGCGGGGTGCTCAAGGAACCCTATTTTATCGAGAAGCTTACGTTACTGAGGCTGAAATCGCCGTGCATATGCGAGAAAAGTTGGGCTCAATCAGTGTGCCCAGATGAGGGGAGTCACGCAAAAATGTGTACCCCCTCTCTGATGACCAGAGCAGTTGCGCACTGTGCGACTAGTCTACGGCTTAGTGGGGGACGTTGGAGTGTGCGCATTGCTGGAATAGGATAGTGGAAGGGATAAGTAGGGGAGCACCGTGCAACCGTTTTGGGGCAATCTGGGCACACTGGGCTCAATCGAAGCACTGCGGTAGGTATACAGTATACACAGTATACTCTCACTGTATATCAGTGTATACTCCCCTTACCACCCCGAATATTTTCGTCTTTCAGGCTCACGGCCGAGATTCGATCATCCTCGAAAACTACTCTATGACTGCTCAATATCGCCATTCTCTCGTGCCTTTCTCGCGCGGTTTTTTCGAGTCTTTTATAAAACGTCGACGTGTTCGAGAACATGCGTTTGAAATCGCGACGATGTAAACGCAGCAATTCGCAGACTTCGACAGCTATTGCAGATTCCAGCCTCCGTCGGTCGGGAAAAATTAAAGCGCCTTCTCCGAAACAGCCTCCGTCTTTTTCATGACATATCTTGTAAAGAAACATTTCGTTTCAGTCTTATCAAAAGGGTAGATAATTTTCATTGACTCTGTATATTACTTCTTTTCCTTCGAACGTAATCAGAGCAACGGTACCGCTCACTATAAAGTACATGTCCTCGCCTTCGGATTCACTCTCATAAATAATATCTTCCTTCAAATATATAACTGGTTTTAATATTCCTAGACGCGTTCGTATGTTATAACAAAGTGTTACAAGTTTTATTGAAAATATTATCTTTAATATTCTGTGTATGTCTTACCCATTAAATTTCCGATAATATTACGGGGTAAATAATGAAGAAGCGTAGCTGTATCTAACAGTCCACGAGTACTGTGTATCATAATTTCTTGGTACAGATGGTCTAGTTGTAAAAATAAAATAATTAAGAAACTTGAATCCTTAAAACAATAGTTGTAAATAGGTCTTTTTATAGAAAACATTCACTTGACAGAGTATTTGATATGGCTTTCTCCTTAAAGAAACTTCCTTGGAAACGATATTCGTAATAAGCAAGAAGCTTATGTTTAAGCCGCTCCGGAAGTTTCTTCTCGTGAATATATTCATTCACTTTGTACATAATTCGTTGATACTTGAGCTCTGGCTCCGCAGCTGATTTCGCCAGTTGCAGAATCATTACTAACATAATAAACAAGTTGAAAGACATTTTTCTCATCGAGCAGTTTCGTTAACTCGAAGCAGAATTACCTATAATATAAATTAAACAGCCTTTTCCTAGTATTAAAATCGAGCAACGTATTGCTGTATCTTTTGTTTGCAGACTGTACAGTTCGGTGAAACTAGATCCAAAGAAATTGCTCACGCCCATGTGAAAATACTGTAAATAAATTTCTGCATTGGTTTTCTTGTATACCCCCGAGGTGATGTAGAACAATTTGCCATCCTGAAACACAGTGAACACTGAGTTTCTTTCCATTTATCGAGTAGACGTATAAAAGTATAAACCTACATTCATGGTTGAACGATCCATATGTGCAAAGACAATTGGAGCAGCATGCGTCAAACAGCAACACCAGTGAAATATTAACATCATGAGCAGTACTAACCATAAGGCCTTATCCGTAGCATGGGAAATTGTAAAACTCTGCAAAAATCAAATTCTTTTTCTTCTAGGTTGTTCGAATTTTAGAATTTCTCTTTCTATCGATGCTTACCGTTGTGAGTTGAGTTATGTAAACACGCAATGTCCAAATGCGTATCATCTTCGTCATTGGTAACAGTTCAGGAAATAAGAAGAGCGAGTTAGCATTGGGGCCTGGTGGGTCTATCGTGTATGTGTAGAACAATATTAAGGGAACCGAGGATACTAAATCAAAGAAGAAAAAGCTTTTCATGTAATTCCTACAACAAACATAATGCTTTATATCAGAAACAAGCATTGAATTTCGAACGAGAAGAATGTGAATTTGTTACTTTGTTATTAGAACTGGGTCTAAAAAGATTTCATGACCCTCGGCTGAGGTGAATCCGGTTATAAAATTTAAGGCAATGTCTACTATACAAATCGCATGCGCTGGATATACGCGAACCCAAAGTTTTGGGCTGCCGCTTTTTGCTATTCTATGAAATGCTAGAATATATGGCACGCTAATGTACACGTAGAGATAAGTAAGCGTCATTAGAATGTCCCAGTAAAATCTACACGAACATATGTATATTAACTTTAATAAAAGATATGAATGAAATTGCACTAAAAAAAATTACCTGAAGTCGCTACACGGATGAATTATCCACCAAAACGAGGACCGTCCGTGTCTTCGTTTCTCGAAAGCAATCGCAGCATAACTGCGTAACGTGTTACGTGTTAGAGGATGGTTCTCCGAAACCAGAATCAGCTTTTGTAACTTTCGTTTCCAGCGGACATGAAATTTCGCATTAGGTGGTAACTTCGGTAAATTGCTCTGCGACGTTTTCGGTAGCTCGCAAGCGTGAACATCTCCTCCCTTTTTCAATAATTTCTCAACAGTCATTGTATTACGTTCAATTTCACTGCAATCTTGCAAACGCACTCGCGCTACATATATTCAAATTTGTTATCAAATTCAACAGAATCTAGTACAATTTCTATTTTTCACAGATTTGCAAACGCTATACTACCATTGGAAATAAGATGCTACATATTTCCACATTCCACTTTCTTAAAATTCGTCTGCAAAAATTGAAAATTGCATAAACATCCGCAGTCTAGTTATTACTAACTTCTGTTTGCTGCTCTATTTTTTGTTTTTTTTTTTCTCAAAGCGTTTGATTCGCAACAGCAACTGGAATGATGCGCGACGAACAAGAAATTCCTTGTAAACTGTTCGACATCCAAAAATGGATTCCAGAATTTCTTATCGGTAAATAGAAAGTTATTTCTGGATGCTAGGCGCAAATTAAATACCATTCTCATCTAGAGGAGGCGGACTTTAATTATAAAAATCACCGCGAAGAAGCATCGATAATTAACCAATATATGGTACAGCTTTAAAAGCGGCGTGAAAAATTTATATATTAATTACAATATTATTATTATATATATAATATTATTGTTGTTCTACATTGCGATTCGAAAATCGTATTTACAGAAAGACCTAGACCAAATATTCTAGGTACATATATCGATAACATCACACATACGCAAATTGAGTACTGATAAAAAATGAGTCTTATGTACTACAGAACGTACTATTAATCGTTTTATACAATGATGGCACCTCGCTGTATAAATTAATGAGTTGATGGACCGCTTACTGTCCTGTGTTTTGCTGTATGTTTACTGTAGTGTAATTTCTGAAGTCTAGATTTATACAACGAAAGATAGGCTAACGACCAATCGCTTTAAAACGCAACGGTCATGCATTGGTAATAAAACCTTGAAAAAGTTCTCGAATAAAATCATATCGATCTAACATTCTATTCGAACATTTTTTATTCTAGCCAGGATTTCCCCAACGACGAACAAAGACACACGAGAAATAAAAATATACGAACATCCACGAAAACGGTGTGCAATGAAAGCTTGATATAGAAAAATATATATGTAATATACACATCAGTAGGTTTATTCGTTGTTGGTGAAATCAAGTGTGTGTATGGAATGTAGTACGTCTATTCATTGCGAGTTACGCCTGTCCCTACTGTTCAACAGATAGAGAAGATACATTTTGAATAACATCGAAGAAGATATCACGTTTCATATCTCCTAAATGTTCCCTTTCTTTCGTTTGTACTTCAGACAATAGGAAACGAGCAGCGCTATGCTTTCGAGAGACTTTAATAGTTTGTTCGAAGAGCGAATTTGAAAGGGACACGAAGCCGATAGGTGGTTATTGCATTCTGGTCGAGTCCGTAGGGCCACGGACCCATGAGTTTCTGGTACAAGTGCAATCTTCGATGTCCATCGATGGTCATTTCGGTGGAACAAAAATTATCGGCTCGGCAACGTCGAAGTTGCACTGCCTGGAAGAGAAGAGAACGGAGTTAGTTATTACATTCCGTTTAAACATTTATAACGTTCTACCTTTTATACTGAAAGATATTTCAGATTCGAGTACACAGACGATGGTTTACGCGAGAGATCAATTTACATAGGCATAGAGGATGATTCTTACTACGTGAAATTGACGCGAACTTGTCCATGCAATCAACTCAAAGAAACTATAAGTCTGGATTTTAATCAGAATGACGGATTAATTAGCGAAACAGTGAATATACTGCTCATGCGGTATTTAGCATTAATTAATTACGAAGGGACACTGTCTTTCCAGTCTATCGGCATAGATGGAGAATTAACAAGATCCAGTTATGTAAGAAAGTATAAAGTTTCGCGTTGACCAAATGAAATCAATGAATTTTTTCCCAACAGGAATGTACTCCAGCCGAACGTATAGAAATAGATGGGCACTTTTTAAATGCCTATACAATTGAGCGTAAAATATATAAACAGGATGGATCCGTGCACATAATAAAAACGGATTTAAGTTCGCAGGGCAGAATACTACGACACAATCGGTTGGATGTGCCTTATATCTTGAAAATGAATCCGCTGGCCGATCCAAACATTGCCAGCAGCAAAATAAGACTAGAAACTCCATTACAGGATCGTTGGTCAGAAGATATTGAAATGTTTTCGAAATATCTGGATACGAAGGTAAAAGAATGCGATAAATATTTGCAGTGGTCGGCGGTATGTATCGGGGGAAAATCAACTATTGTGTATTTTTCAATTTTTCATAGTTCTCTAAGATGGCTGAATACACGGAATATCTGCTTAATCATCCAGAAGTGAAACACCTGATTACAGATTACACTGAAACGCTGCTCGTTGGTAAACACAACTGGATAACCATTTTACAATTTCTTTTTAAACAGGTCACGTCTCTTATTTAAAGAATGTTCGATTTTACAACGAGTTTAATTTTACTGGTCTCCGCAGTGAAGCCTGAGGATGTAATTGACTTCACGATACAACATTTCAAAGCGTTTGCAAAAGATCCGATAACCTGGGAGACCAGTACAGAGGATGAGACTGACGATGTTCATGTAAAATCACAGCTAGCGGAGGATGTGTCAGAAGTTGTGTGTGGTATTTGCGGATTGAGTATAAAGTGTCCCGTGCCAAAGGAAATACCTTCGAGATCTTCCGATGGAGAATGTCGGGACATGGTAAGTACATCATATTCTATTAACCCTTTACTCTCAGGACTATTTTAATTCGAAAACCAAACATTTCTTTTTCTCACTTGAAATGAGTTATTATAGAGACAAATGACTTTCAGCGTTCCTACGATTCTATGAAACTGGCTTCGTCGTATGAAGCAGTCTTTTCAATTTCATCTAAAAACGAAACAAGTTCAGGAAAACAATCTACCGTCTCTGAGGATGATTCAAAATTAGAAGTTGCTTGCAGCAAGTGCCACACAATCAGGAAAATTTGCGACGAATATCAAGTAAATGTTTATGTTAAAAGCGTACTTCGTATATTGTTTCGTTGATTCATATAATCGTTTAATTTCTAGCCTTTATCAAAATGTCCCGGGTGCTTTAAAATAACCAGTGCATGTTCGAAATGTTCTATAATCGATCAAATAATACATATGCTGAAGGGATAGCATTACCTGTATCATTTTCTGCTGGAAGACATATCCTTATGCGAATTACATATAACGCAATTATCCTAAAATAGAAAATTACATTTGTGAGAGAACTTGTAAGAAGTTTTGAATAGAGGAAAATTAAGATACATACCTCTAGTTTGAAATTTGGTAAGCAATGTTCGTGAAACGAATGTTTGCAATAGAATACAATTAAGTTTCTCGATTCTGCAACAAATAATATATATATTAGAATTACATAGAAGAATGAAAATAATGTTACAGTTGTTTCAATTTTTCTTATTCTTATAGATTATAGATACCTCTCACAAGTAGTTTCCTGTGGCAAGCATCACACATTTGGTCATCTGATAGAAAAGAACATCGCGATTATTAATACTATCACAACCGCTATGAATACTTTCCGATAAGTACCAACCATCGATAAATATCCCTTTCTGATGACATTTAACCAGCCTTTCGTGTAAATTAAAATAATCTTTGGATAAGGTCTTTTTGCAACCTTCTTGTACAGAAACTTGAAGATTATAATCGGACATCATTTTGACTAAAGCTTTCTTCAAGCCTGGTATCTCCAAGAACCGGTCTATCTTTTCTACCATTAGTCTCGGATCTACGTAAGTCCCTATTTTCTGAAGGAGGAACGTGATCGCCTCTGAGAAAATACAGCTCTGTTTAGAAATACACTTACGTACTACGGGTGTGCCACTATTTACAAGACATTGTTACTTACTAGGTTTATCGAGAGAATAATTAATCAGGTCGTTCCACAATTCCTCATCATTGTGTTCTTGGCAAAATACAATAGCACTTTCCATGTCGTTCAATTCTCGCGTCATCAGCGCCAAAGCTTCGGAGGTGTTCCCAATTCTACCGAGCAAGTACACCATTTCTGGATAGAATTTCCGTTGACTACAAATATCCAGCGCTTGTTGTATCGGGTAATTATCGGATCGTCGTAAAAGCGGCAGTAATTTATCCCGAGAATAGTCCGCGTAAAGTCGAACTAGCCGCCCGTGGTATTTGCCTGGATCTTTCGTATCCTTTTTATCTAACGCGTCTAAATACTGGTAGGATCGAGATTTTTATATAATAAATATATCAATTGTTAGGCTTACATTACATTATACCTAGTGTACCTCCCGGGGGATAGGAGTATTCATTCAGTTTCTGTATCTTACCAAGTATAAATATCGTTGATTGTGCTCCAATTTTTGCACAACAACCTCGGATGGCACTCTATCTAAAAAAAATTGTATAGCTTGATCCACATCCAAATCCATCAAACCTTCGATCATGTCGGAGACAGCATAGTACAGCTGGTACTTCTGTATAAGCTGAAACACATCCTTGTGCCTCAACTTCAAATACATGGCCAAAGCTTTGTCATACCTCTCGTCGTGAATATATAAAATAGCTAGAGCTTCTAAGAGTACATTTTGACGTTTATTTTGAGCTATAAGATGCTCTAGAACACCGTTCACGACAGCTGCGACGTTATACAATGTCGGTGACCACTCTTTGACTAGCTGAAGAAATCCATCAGGATCCATTTTCAGATATTCGTACAGGACCATTTCATAAATAAATTTATCCAATTGTACACTGCCTCTTGGAAGATAGGAAGAAATGGATCTTAGCTGATGGACTCTTGCAAATTTATATACCTGCGAAAACATACAAGAGTTATGCAATTGTAATTGAATGCTCTCTAATGAAGCAGATGATATAAATATAAATACTAACTTCTTCTTCCCACAATTTTTTATCCTTTCCTAGAAATTTGACACAAAGTTTCCCTGCCTCGTCGTATCTTCCGCAAGCTAACAAGTGATCTAAATATACGCGACCAATATCAACTAAAGTATGCCTTTTACAATCTTTCGCATTGTTTACTGTCACGGCTTCTAGCGCTTGTTTAAATTTCTTGTGGCTCAATAACCATTCGATTCGGTCATCGGCATCGTACAAGCTAGCTACAACAATGTCTGTTGGACTCACAATAAAAAATCTAAATGTGAAGAAAAAAGAATTAGAAAAATATTTCGAGATGTCTAACTGTCTAACAGAATTCTCAAAGCATCAAGTATACCTATTTTCTTCCTTTAAACAATCCAAGTGATAATCGTTACAACTGTAATGTTCGTAGCCACGCAGCGTAAGGGAATTCGCACAGACGATAACTAACACTTGACCCTTCGGTTCGACAACGTTCAACGTTGGCCTTTGCTTTTTCCCATTTTCGTCTAATTCCTTCAAACATCCTAATAATACTAGCTGATTTTCTAGTGGGGCAATACCAGAAATGTAAAAATCCACTTGAAACGTAGAAACTGAAAGTAATATGTTATTTTTTATCGTATTCACAGTACATATTCAGTTTCTTACAATCGATAAGTGTTCGATTAAATGACGAAACATACCTGGTTCTACTACGTATTCCAGTATATCTTTATTAACCATTTCCTGCATCGATTTCTTTCTAATTTGAAAAATTCTTACTATGTCCACCCAGCCAATTAATAATGTTCTATCATCCGACCACCTTAAATTACATCTATAGTGTTCCGGTAGTGCTCTATAAAATGGAAAAATTACATTGTACTAGGAGTACTCTCTCATCTATTTTTACCTAATTTTCGAATATTACTCTGCCGCTTACTCTGCAGATCTTGTCCATTTGATAAAACCTAATGAACACCTCGCATTTAAATCATAAACCCTAACACCTATATCCGATGCCCATGCTACAAACTGTCCAATCCATGCGACCGATCTTACGCCACCTTCTGCTTCGCATAACACGGTATGTTTCATTCTCGATAAAAAAGTCTTTTCATATAAAACTAGTTTATCATCCCCTGAAAAATAATAACGTTAAGTTGCTTATAAAAGACAGAAAAGTAAAACAACGATTTTCCTCGAATACCTGTAATAAACCTTCTTCCGCTACTGCTTTTATAATAATTCGGATCTATAGCAATAGTTTTCACCAATCTGGCTATGTTTATGTTGTGATTATTTTCTGTGCTATAAAGACCGTGTATGAAGATTTTCCCATCGTCGCTACAAGACGCAATGAAATCTCCATTCTGATCTATAGAAATCTGGTTGACGGCAACAGCATGAGCCTGTAGGCTCTTCGACTTAATATTGTTGCCTAGGTGGTCTAGAATGTGGATTACACCCCAATGAGAACCCACGCACAGAAACTAAACAAAAATTGAATCGCTGTATTAAAAGGATTAAGTACTAATTAGAGTACCATCCAGGGTTACCAGACAATGCGTATTCTTCGCTAAATGCTTCTCCCTCTACCACTAAATGTGGCTTGATTGTCCTCCTGCAGCTCTCTGCACGAGAAAAATACGTGACGTAGCATAATTTCCAACACCGCTGCTGGAATCGTTGCTTTCTCCTATCGTGGAACTCGGAAGGAATGCGAATCGATCTAGTCGCACACATCTCGCTGTTTGCTAAGAATAATCTCTGACCATCGCTGTACCTGCTAGTCATCGCTGTCGTATATTCTCCTCGTGCGGAGAGTCATTAGACGGGAATCCAATGG
This sequence comes from Lasioglossum malachurum, assembly GCA_028455605.1. Lineage (NCBI taxonomy): Eukaryota > Metazoa > Arthropoda > Insecta > Hymenoptera > Halictidae > Lasioglossum > Lasioglossum malachurum. The sequence continues at coordinate 21,862,942 of CM052313.1, forward strand.
TAGAGAGGAGAGTGCAAGGACATTTTCTGGCAACGCTGGTCCCATCCCTAAAAGCAATGCTACTCTGAATTTTGACCCACCCTGTACATTAAGGGGGTAGACTCGTTTTTTCAGGATTACGCCTTCCCCTTTTTCGATAATACAAAGATGACTACTGAAAAATCCCATCTTCGTATTATCGAGAAACGAGAAGACGCATCCCAAGCCTTTGCAATTCTGGACAAACGAGTCTACCGCCTTAACCCTTGTGTAGTCAACCGGATACATACCCATTTACTGTATTTCTTTCGATAATTTGTTCTTCTAAAAAATATTACAAAATCTCTCTGAATGTCCATTCTTTACTCGCTAATACATTCATTTATAATCTTATAATGAGAATTTCTGCAAACATGTTAAATACAGAAAGGTTTTAAATAATCTATTTAAATATACATTTTGGTTGACTGCATAAGGGTTAAAATGGCTTAACCTCCATGGCACGAGACCACAGGATTTGAACTATTTAGAAAAATGTTTAAAAATGTTACAGAATCGAAACCTTCGGGTGGACAGCAATGCAGCTAGCCGAATCGTTCTGCAATATACTCTCCAAATCGTTTCGCATCCTGACGTATTTGAGCCTGGGCTCTACCTCGTCTATTTCCGAGTCTGAATCATCCTGATTGTTCTGTTCTTCCTAGAAATACATTTTTTATAATAATCCCATCGCGTTTTCTCGTTCAATTATCAAATCAAGCATCACTCTACCTTGTCCGAGGTGTTTTCCATACCCGTTTCTTCGAAGCTTTTTCCCGCAAAACAGAAAACAAACGTTCGTGACCACGGCCACGAGCTGTCAAAGCTTTCTTTGTCTTTCTTTCCAAGTAATCAGTGCTCTTCTTTCGCAGTCTTTTCTGGCACACTGTGGCACACGCACACGATTCGAACGGTTTTACAGTGAAAACGAGAACTATTAAGAAACAACGAGACACGAATCGCTCGGGAATAAACAGTTTTGTGATGCAACACAATCAATCCACTGCAGCGAACAGTTCGTAAATATTAGCATAGCTGTTCCACAGCGATGAAAGGTTAACATTTAGTTAACGCTATGTCCACCTGTCCACCGATTACCAAGCGTGAACAAGTTTGAACTTGAACAAGTTTCTGTCGATCCGACGAAAAAAGCGTTATCATCAAAACACAGTGCCTGAAGAATTTTGTTGCTGTTATATTACTCTAGCAATAAGTCAAAATGTCCAGAGAAACCACCTATTCGATGGATAACGCCTCGATTTTACGATCGCCGCAGGAACGAAAAGAAACTTTAAGAAAAATGATAACCACAACTGAATCACTGCGTAAGATGCTATATTTATAAATTTGTATACAGGGTGTCCCGGGCTACTGGAACAGCTGTTATCTTCGAAACGAATCAAAATAAAAATATGTCATAGGTAGACTGCGGATCTTTATGCAAAATAAAAATGTTTTGCATCGATTGTGGGAAGCAGAAATAACATAAAAATTGATTTCAGAAAAGCAATATTACAAGATTCTTGAATTTTTTCAATTTTTTAGTCTAGATAGTCTAGTCTAGTCTAGTCATAGGACATCTAGCAAATTTCAAACTGTCATAATGGCAATAGCACCATGGTATTTTTTATATAATAAGTGAATTTCAATCTCAATAGTACAGAGAAAAGTGCTTATGTTACATAACAAACAACGCAGCAGAATTGCACTCCTCGGATGCATTAAATCGTACGAATGCAAAACATAAAGTATTAATGATATGATAATGAAATGATATGTAATTTGCAGAACAGGCAGTCAGCGACACCACCATAAACACTCTGGAAACATGTATGGAACAGACAGATATTATAAACTCTGAAACAACCTTAGAAGAAAAAGGTGCATACATCTTTATTATTTTCTATTATACCCATTTCTATTTATATCTAACTTTTCAATATGTTGTTAGTACACAATCAAGAGGAAGTACTATTGGATTCGGAAATGATGAGCCTATCTTCCAAGGTTCTGAAACAATGCACGCGCTCTTTAACAAAGTATATGTGCTCCTATAATTCCGTTGAGTTTGCCAAAACTGTGGTACGTATTAATAGAATGCGGTATATATTGTTTTCAATCTTTTCATAACAAATTTTCTACGTTTCCTTTAGGCAAAACATGTGAAACAACTACCTGGCATCGAGTCGAACACAACGGATTGGTCACTTCTGGAAAACAAAGTTACAAAATATTTTAAAACGATGCCCCAATACAGCACGTTACTAGGTTTCAGAAGATTTTATACGTTTTTATACAAATGGAGACAAGTAAGAAATATTTTGGTTTTTTTTTTTATTCTTAGGTACTTTGGCACCATTGGAAAGGAAGGAAATTGTTAGAAGGAAACCAGCGGTCAGAGAGGCTCAGGCACAGATAAAACGGCCTGAGAATGTTGTAGCCGTTGACAAGGAAGAAGTAGGTCTGGAGCAGACAGTGAAGATGAAATCGTTCATTACGCGGTACTATAAAGCTCATCGCGAACCTCTGGACTTTTTCAAACTTATTTTGCACCCTGCTGATTTCGGAAAAACAATCGAAAATATTTTGCAAATATCTTTTCTAGTTAGGGACGGAAATATCAAAATAACAAAAGGTGACTCTCGTTTTTAGTAATTGTCGAAGCATATAGTTTCTTGTCTAAGGTTATTTTTAATACTTTTTTTGTTCCGATCATAGATAGCTCTGGGATCCTAGTGGTTCAACCGTGTACAAAAGATATGATTGCTCAAACAGGAAAAACTCCAAACATTCAGAATGTTGTCTACCTGAATATGGACCAATGGAGGGTAACGATACCTTGATGCATCGCGTAGTTCTTTAAATTATAATTAATCAATTCTAGAACATAACAAATCTATTTTCTATTTCAGATGCTTAAAGACGTTTATCGATTGGAGAAACCTATGATCGATTTCAATTCAGTTCAATAACAGAACGTAACGTTGGATTCGAGTGCTACTCGCGCTGCAAGAATGAGCAGTATTATTTGATATTTTGACGTGTCTTTCATAAAGAGTACAAATTACCTATTTAAAATAATGAAAAAAATTCAATGGTTTAGTTAAAATAAATGTGTATTTTTGTCTATTTCTCTCCTAACTTAAAAAAAGAAAAAAAAAGAAAGAACGTTTTACGAAAACGAAGGACGATTCTGAAATCCCACAATGTATCCGTACGTTTTTGTAAAATTTTTATTAATTTCTAACATATACTATTGTGACTTAAGTATATGTTGAATAATAACAATGTTTTTTCGACTTGATCTATGGCTGGACGAAAACATCCTGAACAGAATTATACAGAATTTCTTAGAAATTCTCGTAGTTAATTACGTTCACGACGCTCTCACCAATTCGGTATGCCTTTGTGAATTTTCGTATAACGGAAGAAAAAAACAATCTTCTAATCCCCGTTTTGCAATTTCGATACAATGGCGCTTAACAATTCTGGATAGAAGTCAATATATTCCTTTTGTAGATAAAAAAGAAACAGGCTTGTATCATATATTAGAAGATCGTTTTAATTATTTATTAATGACATGATTACGATGACTGTGTTTCGGCTTATTGCTGTGCCAACGATTCTGCCTTTGCTACTACTTCTTCGATAGGACCAACCATATAGAAGGCGACCTCTGGAAGATGATCGTATTCTCCAATTAAGATTTTCTGGAATCCTTTAATAGTTTCTTCTAACGGTACTAGTTTACCAGCATGACCAGTGAACACTTCGGCAACCTAAATAAAAATGATATCAGCGATAGTTAAACAGTAAAAACGGTGATATAATGAAAATAAAATATAAACAATATAACCAGTGATATACTGAATATAATGAAATGCAGATTTGCATACCTGGAATGGCTGAGACAAGAACCTCTGGATCTTACGAGCACGGGCTACGGTAAGTTTATCTTCTTCGGACAACTCGTCCATACCCAAGATGGCAATGATATCTTGAAGCGATTTGTAATCCTGCAAGATCTTCTGCACACCACGAGCAATATTGTAATGCTCCGGGCCAATGATGTTGGGATCCATAATACGAGACGTGGAGTCGAGAGGATCGACAGCAGGGTAGATACCTGATATTCAACGACAATATTAGTCCTCTTCTAAGGACGCTCCGCTGAAACGTTATCAATAGACTGCGGATCTTTATGCAATTATGGTTTTATGACAGAATTTAGTACCACGGAAAATAAGATTCTATTTTATTCCACTTTCTTAAAATTCATCTACGGAAATTGAAAATTGCATCCGCATGAACATCCGCAGTCTAATTATTATCAAAGTAGAAACTTGTTTAATTATACCAAGCTCAGCGATAGCTCGGGACAACACAGTGGTGGCGTCCAAGTGAGCGAATGTGGTGGCAGGAGCGGGATCAGTCAAGTCATCGGCAGGCACGTAAATAGCCTGCACAGAGGTGATGGATCCCTTCTTGGTTGTCGTAATACGTTCCTGCATGCTACCCATGTCAGTGGCCAAGGTTGGTTGATAACCGACGGCGGATGGAATACGACCCAACAAGGCAGATACCTAGAACAAGTAAGCTATTGTTAATAAACATTCTGGTTCGCGAAATAGTATAATAAAACATTGCAAGTGACGCTTACTTCCGAACCAGCCTGTGTAAACCTGAAGATGTTATCGATGAAAAGCAGCACATCCTGTCCTTCCTGATCACGGAAGTATTCGGCGACAGTCAAACCAGTCAAAGCGACTCGGGCACGAGCGCCTGGTGGTTCGTTCATTTGACCGTACACCAGCGCTACCTTGGAGGTCTTGTCCTTCAAGGAGATGACACCGGACTCGATCATTTCATGGTACAAGTCGTTACCCTCGCGCGTTCGTTCACCCACACCGGCAAACACGGAGTAACCACCGTGAGCCTTGGCTACGTTGTTGATCAGCTCCATAATCAGTACAGTTTTGCCGACACCGGCACCACCGAACAAGCCTGACGGATCCAATCGAATTGGCGTTATAATTTCGAAAATAAATCTCAGGTTCTCGCACAATTCTAATCATTTCACAAGGACGCGGACGTATGTAGAAAATCAAATTTACCGATTTTACCACCCTTGGCATAGGGGGCAAGGAGATCGACGACCTTGATGCCAGTTACCAGAATTTCCTGTTCGACAGACATCTCTACGAATTCAGGAGCATCCGCGTGGATGGCAGCGAGCTTGTCAGTGGGAATGGGTCCACGTTCGTCGATAGGTTCGCCGATGACATTAATAATACGGCCCAGGGTCTCAGCTCCGACAGGAATACGGATAGGGTATCCAGAATCCAGTACAGTTTGGCCACGAACCAGACCCTCGGTACCTGTGCAATTATATTACATTGTAGTAAATATTGTTTAGATTTGATTAAAAAAAAAAAAAAGAAAGGGAAAAGGCATTACCATCCATAGCAATGGTGCGCACTGTATTCTCTCCAAGATGTTGAGCAACTTCAAGGACCAGCCTCGGGCTACGATTTTGAACCTCCAAGGCATTGAGAATTGGTGGAAGAGCATCGTCGAACTGCACATCAACGACGGCACCAATGACAGCCACAACTTTTCCTTGGGCCCCACCCTTGCTTGCTGCTTTCGCATAATCTCTGCCTAATTGTCAATAAGCAATAAATAATAAATAACTCGTACATTTAGATTTGTATATAACAGATCAAGATTAGTCAAACTTGAAAATTATATATCGAATGCTAAAAATATTTTTATCAGAAATTAGACGTCTATAGGATGTACAGATGAAAGAACTATTGAAATAAACTCGATAGAATATTAGATAATGCTCGCAAGAAGAAAGTTACATAATACAAATTACATGTGTAAATTTCAATGGAATCCTATCAAATTTGAATTTCGACTCGCTCGAATAGTTTGTAATTACTTTGTTAAATACATCGATGTATATTCACCGATAGTTCAAGCTGTTTCTCGATAGCTTGTACAACTTCTATGATCGATTGTCCACGAGACTTGATTGACGATATGAACAAGTCCAAGAAAATCGAATATTTCTCTTGTATAGCGGTGTTCGAGAGATCAAATGAAATTCCAATAAAAACCGAACGACGATCGAAATATTGCCAATTGCAATTGCAGTCACGGTAAAAAACAATTTTCGATGTAGCCAAAAATTAGTCGAAGTGACCTTAATGCCGCCATGTTGGCACAGTGGTATCACCACTACGGTTCGGTCAAATAATACGGATTATATAATCAATACAATGCTCCTGTTCCTCGATATTCGCGTGTCAGTTCAGAGAAAAATTAGATAAATGTTCAATCAGCCTGGATTATCGAATCAGGATGGTAAAATTGTAGAGGGTGGTGGTGATGGTATTGTAACTTATCGACTGCAGCACGATGAGGAACAGTGTAAGAGGGAGGTGTTACCAGTTGGATTGTAAGAAGGCGACAAGTAACGTTTGAGAAAATGATTATTTGGCTACTCACTGTTCACGGACAGAACTCCGGATACTTTGGCGACTTCATTTTGGAGTAAGCCTGGTTTGACGGCCCTCAGGGCTCCAGCGGCTGCCTTCGATACAGCACTCAACATCTTGGCCGGTCAAGTGAAGAAAGGCGACCGGAATGGTTTCCGATTCGTATGCAGTGTGGAGTGTACCCTATACTGATTGCGCATGCGCTTTACCAGACTCCACCTCGGCGCATCTCTATTGCACAGAGTCGTTATTGGATCGTTGCGCATAATCGTAACCTTAGAACATATAAACTTATAGACACGGCACAGATAATTTTCCACATAATCGTAACATCGTAATAAGCTGTGTTCTTATAGAACGAGTCCCGGTTTCCCTGATATTTCAAATAAAATACAATGAAAAATTTATATTAAAAACATTATTATACATATATGTATTAATCTTATCAAGACACTAGTATTAATTCCGAGTAATAATAATGCTACTTTAAACATCCCGCCAATCGTACTTTCAAACATTTCGTACTTTCCCACTGTTTCCCACTTTCTCTTTCTCTATCCCTATTGAAGAAGGACTGAGAAGAACCTAACCCTTTATTTTTTTATATTTATTATATAGGCTATATATATGTGTACATATTGATCTGATCAATACACTAGTAATTTCGAGTAATAATGTGTTACTTTAAGCAGCCCGCCGTACAATTAATTCATTTAAATCGTACTTTCATTGAAACACAGTATGATTTTTCTATTTCCCTATTGAGTAAGAAAATTGTTGATCGTTCAGGCCCGCCATTTATAAATTCTTCAATTATATAACCGCACATGTATCGACCTAACCTATGATCGTCCATGCGAGGTGTTGATACGGTTCTTTAGAATATAGAAGACCGGAAATTTCATTTCTTTTTATGTAATATTGAAAGATTTATAATAAAATCGATCATCATGGTTGAGGAACAGAGAAGACGGGTCGAAGAGAATATGAATAAAATGGTGGAGCAGATTGACAAGTCTTACATTAGGAAAATGCAGGTATATTCGGTTGCACTGGTGAATCTTTTCAGGTTATTTCATTTAGGCTTGCGTTTTGTTTGCAATGATGAATAACCGAACATCTCTGCAATGCTCGATGGTAAAAGTACTTATGATACAATTAATATTGCATTTCAGGGAGACATGCACAGGTGTGCTGCGGTTTGCTGCGACAATGAAACTTACAGCATGCAGAAAGTACATAACTGTGTGGAAAACTGTAGTAGCTCCTTAACTAAAGCTCAACACTATATTCAAGGAGAATTTGAAAGGGTTCAGGTAGATAATTAATCTGTGGAAAGAAAAAGCCAAATAATTAGGAGTCAGCGTAATAAATAAAAAATATTCTTTCAGAATCGATTGCAAAGGTGCGTCATGGATTGCAATGATAAAATAAAGGATCACATGGGACCGAATCCTACACAGAACGAAGTAGATAGATACAGCGATGAATTTGATAAATGCGCTACCAAATGTGTAGATAATTACTTAGACATGTTACCAGCATTAGAGAAAACGATGAAGAAAGTTTTAGCTAGTAAAAAGTATGAATCGTAGAATAACCAACGACAATAGTAATTCATAAACTGAAGTGGCTAGACTGCCATTGAATAAACACTATGTACATTGTCTTACATAAAAGAAAATAATTTTCTATACTGGATTAATAAGGCTGTGGATCTCATTATACATATAATTACAGATGAAGGTAATCTTAGTTGCATTGCGGATTATGTAGCATTTTGTACACACGTCAACTGCCAATACATTGTACCTCGATACAATAATTTTTGTTACCCATTTGTTTTTTTAATTGTTGCAGTGAATATTGTTGACTGTAGCAAACAAGGAGATGCTGGTTCTAACGAATTCCATGATCATAGTATTTATTAACTAGTACACTTGATGATTGCAGTGGTACATTTTCGTTTCTCTCCTGATTTTATTATTATTATTATTATATTCTCACTCGCTCTCTCTCTCTCTCTCTCTCTCTCTCTCTCTCTCTCTCTCTCTCGTTCTCTTTCTCACACTCTCGCTCGCTCAACGTAATAACAAATTCACCGTTGCAATTAATATCATTTCTTTATTGTTACAATAGACATTACGCTTATTGCACACTTTTTTTCATGATATAAAACCTTTCCACCACTCTCGCTCGATACAAAATAATCGGTCAAAATATGTCGCGGTAAATTCGTGATCTAAATCTGTAGAAATCTGCAAATAAATCGTTTAAATAAGAATAATTTAAATATAAATATCAACGCAATAATAGTTTCACTTGTTTCGGTCATGTGTGTATGCGTGTGTGTATGTATATATGCGAGTGTAACAGTTTCATCTATGAAAGTGACATTGGGCTTTATATCTGTCTTTTATTGTTTATTTTTTTTAACATTTTTCATTTTGTTTCATGAAGACTGTTTTTAATGTACAGAATTCGACTTCGATTCGATTCTTTTGTTATTTTTATTCCATTAAATTTGTCGTCGTAGCTGCAAGACTTTTTTCTAGTTTAGGTAACTCGGTGCATTTTTATTGCGCAATGTAATGATATGCAAACTCGCAAAAATTCGACGAGAGTGTATGTATTCTCCTATTTTTTTCTGTTTTTTTTTATTATATCTGTCGAGCGACGAGAGAGACACGATCTTGTCTCTCCTATGAAATTTTCTTCGTCGGTACTGCGCGTGTCTCAAAGTTTCTCAAAACATAGCTCAATGTCGTCAAGTGGAATGGCATGAGTTTTCATTTATTTATTTATTTTCTTTTCTTTCTCTCGCTTTTCTATTTCACAAGGGAAACGTGAATTTTCTCCTGATGTCTCTCGAGGTATAAGTGAATATGCTGCGGTTGGCTATAGTTCGCATCTGGCGTCGCACGGATTGTGAAAAAAAGAACGGTCTATAGTCTATGTAACATTCTGTTATCCCAATCTCAGTCAGACTCTTCGGACTAGATTTCTTTTTTCTTTTTCTCATTTAACAAAGATTGTGATCAACGCGCCTCTTATAAAAAAAACGCTGGACATTTAGTACGAGTAGCTGGTAGTAGGTACGTCTGGTAGAAAAAGAATAGTAATCGAAGGTACAAGGTGAAAACGCAGGTTCACGGCGCTCTCTTTCTCTTTCGCTCATTCTCAATTTCTCTGAAACATGTGTTCCTTTTTTGACCGGGTGGTGCGTTTCGCCTCATAAAAAAGTGTTTCATTTCCAATTATTGCTCACATATCTCTCTCTCTCTCTCTCTCTCTCTCTCTCTCTCTCTCTCTCTCTCTCTCGCTTATCATCTTACCGCGTTTTCATCTTGGATCGTAGAGATCATACTAGACTCGATCGACTCAGTACAAAAGAATCAAAAAGACAAGTACAAGACCTACGTTGCTCTGCGTCGGGACTTTTGAGGTAATCGAATATCACAAAAATACAAAGAACAGTATATTTCGTCGGGTGTCCCAGAATCTTCCTGCTCAGGTTGTGCCCCTATATGTTCAACGAACAGAAAGCAAGAGTAGCATAATATATACATAAACATGATCGTTTTGCGGAGGAGTTAAATAAAAAAGTCTGAACCCAATATCTTTCTGAAATAACATTTATGATTGTAGCGTGTCCGGTAAATACGTTTAACATTTTTTTATTCAGTAATCCTGTCGTCACAATTTTTCTTATGGAAAAAAAATTCGAAATTATCCTAAAACAAAAAGGAGATTTCATCCGCGAAGAAAAAAAAAGAACATTATCATTGTTTTTTTTTGTCTTTTTCTTCTTCTTTGCGTTCGTGGAACATACCGATACCGATACAATCGCAGCGGGAAAACCCTGGAGAGCCTTGTGTGTTATGCGTGTGTGGTATTCATCGATTTTTCATTTAGGAAGTTCTTGCGTCTCGACAAGTGAAAAATTCAAAATGCTGACGCGACGCTCTCTTTTGAAAAAATGGCTTGTAAAATTTTGTTCGACACTCGAAGCGACGAACGCGCGTAGAAATTCAACTAATAGTCCATTTTTTTTATCCTCTTTGTTTCCATCCCTTTTAAGGCAAAATAGAAATCACTTTGATTCGCGTACAATTCAATTGCAACTTCGTTAGTATTTTTTCTTTCTTTTTTTCACATTTCTTCTACGCTCTCCACCCGCGGAGCAGAAAAATTCGCTTCTATAACACGTCCCAGTACAAGATTGAAATTTGCGAAACGTATGTAAGAGTACTGATCAAGTTTTCTTCTTCTTCTTCTTTTCTTTTGTGTGCCGGAACACCCATTTTTCGAAAAATTTCTAAATAGAACTGCGTTTCTTTTTTTGTTTTCTTCTCTTGGTCCTATCCTAAGCTATCACCGATTGTAAATTAGTTTCTTCGATCTTCATTGCTTAATTAATATCGAGTTTAAATTGTGCAGCCTGCCGAATGCAGCAACGACAATGTGCCCCATTTGCAGGCTCACATCGCACTATGTATGCTATGATTGCGGAGCAAAACAGTCGTTTCGTAGCTGTGCAATCAGACCATCATCATCATCATCGTCATCGTCATCGTCATCACTGTCTCTACAATCTTAACAATACACGATCTTCCTAGCATCTCACAAAATAATCGTCCCATTACCGATATTAACAACTCTGCACTCCACAGTGCAATACTTACTCCGATAGCTACGGGTTCTCTCGTTTCGGGGTCTGCACGAGCACTATAGTTTTGCTATACGTCTCGCAATGAGCCCTTTTCTTCTAATCCAATTCATTTCAACAATTTACCGATTCGTTTTCAACGGCAGTGTATTTCTTGTTGTACGTTTATGGATGTCGTTACATGCCACGGGCACGGTTAATCGATTGGTGTAACTCTCATGAAGATATAACAAGAAATAGAAAAATTGATGTTAGTAACATTTCACCTATCAGCGGCCATTTAATAGATTTTCAATAGCAATGGCAATATTAGAATCGATAAGTTATCATCAAGACTGTTACTCGAAAGAAAATGTTTAATTATAGGAGAGACTCTATTAATAAGCTTCCGGTAAGTAAAATGTTAATAAATACAGAAGACACTTTAGTCGAACGTACAATGGGAAATGAGCACTACGGAAGTAAATATAATATTTGGCGCTCTTTGCGTAGACAATGTATCACAATCCTGCTCGACGGGTCGCATGAGAACGCTATGGGAATAAGTATTGTATCCTAAATCGTGGCCGTTACGAACCCGCTGCGTTGCTGACCGTATCATCATTGCAACTCGCCTAATATGGCTGACGATAAGGCTCGACCGCGTCGTCGCGAATTCACCCTCTACTTACATGGATATTCGATTTGTACTTTGAAATTGAGTCAACTATTTGTTTCCTTCGCGAGCTTCGGTCGAAACCAGTTACCATACAGTCGCTAAACAGTCGTTCAACAGAGAAACCTTAGAAAATTCATGGAAGTTTTCTTCGTTCGGATAGTTAATAAAGTTCGAATATAGTACAAAAGAGAAAATAAAAAAGGTGACGCATATATATGCCTCACGGGGTGAGGCGACGTTACATGGCAACTGTTTCAATCAAAGCGCAATTGTAACCTGCTTGAAGAAATTCGAACGGCGCGGTCGAGCCTTTCATTTTTAATTAAATAATAACTTTGTTAGCCGACCTAGCTAATCTGCGTTTAAAAAAGAAACATCAAACAACTAGGAGGAAAGACTACTGATCGTTTAAAGAAGAGAGTGCGTACTTTTTTCTTTTTTCTTTCGTTTTCTTTTTCTTTTAGGTAGAGTAGTAAGTATCTTCGAAGTCGTCGAATACGTGAGAATCTTCGGTAATTCAGAACATATATACATATGTATATATATCTATGTATATATTGTATATTATTTTTTTTTATTCACTTTTGGCACTCCGGAGCCTCGAACATCGTCATTTTTCTTCTTTTAATTAATCCTGTCTTTTTTTATGTAGACCACCTTCTCAAGGTATATCTATCTACAACGAAATTCGCATATACGAAACAAAATGTGTGCAATAGATTCGTAAAGTTAGATCAGAAGTGTTCGATGTTGAATCGCGTGTTCATCGGCTGTACGCCGAATTCGAAATAATAGAAAGCACGTTGATTAACAAGTGTCACAACCGCGAACGACTCTCACGCATTCCTCGGGCTCCTATCACGTACATAATCCACTTTTTTTCTTGTTCTCTAAACGTTAGGGCTACCCATTAATGATCGTTCTCTCTCACACTTCTTTCTCTTTTTTTTTCTCGTTTTATCGTTTTTCGCAAAGTAAAGTAGCAACGTTTACTTTGGGAAAAAAGAAAGACTACCCGCTGGTGGCCACCAGGAGTGGGGAACAAAGAATCTCGAAGGAAAGAAACTAGAACGGTAGTCGTGTAAAAAGTAACAGAAATAACGTGAGCAGCCCCTTTGCTCTTCGGCCTGCCTTGCAGAAAACCAAGTCGCGCTTAAAAAAGGCTTAGAACACACTTTGAATATCGATCCCTGTAGGCGAATGAGACAACCCGCGTCCACTGGTACAACAACACCCCGTGTTCCCTACTCTCTCGCTCGCGCGCGTTCACTAACTCTTTCTTTCATTTAAATTAATTTAAAAAATAATAATAAACGAACTGGAACGTCTCGTGCGTTTCAAGTATAATTCGTTAAATGCAGAATGATCGAGCAAAACGTACTTTGCGGGGAATCAGGTTTTTTCGGGGGAGTGGGGACAATCCGAATAGCTTCACTGAATTACTCTGTCCTTAAAATGCAATTACGTTGGCAGTCGTACAATTTAAAACAATACTCTTTTACTCGTAGGTTCTTTTTTGTTTCTCCTTTTAAATAATCATTTTCTTAGACTCTATTTTAAGTACGTCAGAAAGATTCACTGTATCGCTCGATCGTTCTCATGAAGTCTTTTCTCAAAAACCATGATGTGTTTCTTTCTTTTTTTGTCAAAACACGTCCAAGTTCTTGTTAAGAAATTTTCACGCATCTTTTACAAAATATACTTCTGGTCTTCTGACCAAGTTAATTTTTTTGTTTTTTTTTTCTTTCATTTTTTTAAGTAGCCGTTAGTTTCTCTCGACTTTGCTTTGCAGTCCGTATGACGAGCGTCGCACGAGTCTTCCCTGCTTAATGGTTCTCTTATTAAATTTCATAGAATGTTCGAGGGACCGACCGATCGCTAAGATCTTAAAAAGAAAAAAAGAAAGGTGATCACATTTACTTCATCCGTTCATGTGTGTGTACGTGTATATGTTTGTTTGCTGTCTGCTTCTACGTTATTAAAAAAAAATCCATGATCTCACGAAAGAACAGAATCATCGTTCGCTAAGCTCTTTTGTCTATAGTCTATAGGTATGTAATGTAGTAGCTCGCTTCGCGATCGGTCTGCGCTCAAAAAATTAATACTAATTCAATAATTAGCTGCTCCCAATGTAAAAAATAGTAGAACTCTAACACAGAAATCAGATTTGCCTACATGGATCATTTCGACAACAATATGCCTTTGTTAGACTTTAGTGTTTCACAAAAGGTATAATGGTTTACCAAAAGTAACCGCCCTCTGTTCCTCCTCCTAGGAAGTTTTTCTTTTGCGATATAGCCACGCTGTGGCTTGCCATTGCAGCTAGTTGGGCGGCGTTTGGAACTGTTGGAGGTGGTGGCAAGACAGGTTGTGAGATACTATCAAATCGATTAGTAGCGTCGAACCCATTCTTTAAAAGGAAACAATTCATTAGTCGTAGCAAACACAGATATGCATATACCATACATTCAAGGAAAAAGTTAAGTGGACACTTAAAAATTAACGAAACTTTTTAAAGAGTATCCACTTAATTTTGTTTCGGACTCTATCCAAGATAAATAAATCCTTACAGGCATCACAAGCGTAGGGGGCCTAACCGGAGGCTGCATTGCTGCTGCTGGATAATATGCTGCAGCTGCAGCTAACGGTGGATAATATTGCAGTGGCCCGTATGCCGGATAACATGAGCCCAAGTATCCAGGGTATCCTTGACTGTACATCGGCTGGTACATCTGCAAAAATAATTCATTTGTACTGTGTTAATATCCCTGTTAACGCTTTACTTGTTAGCAGTTGGCACAATAATTGTACCGTACCAAAAGAAAGCATAGATATTTTCTTTTATATTGCAAATTGCTGTCGCAGTTGAAGGTTCCGTTAAAAAGTGTTTAACCATGAACCATAGATTCAATAATCACCGGTTGGTAATGTGTTAATAGTTTAGCAAGGGATATATGTAAATTCTCACCATAGGATGCGTAAGAGTCTGATCGTATGTCGGCGGTGGTGGACCCTGTGCAGCGTAGAGCTGGGGCTGATTAGGAAAGACTCCATACGGTGCGGCACCTGCAACTATTGTAAGATACGCATGTAATCGGATCATTGGAACCAATAGAAATGGAGCCAGAGATGAATCTCTTACGTGTACCACCGTAGGTAGCAGGCTGTGCCGGCGCAGGGACAAAACCTGTTGGTGGATGAGGTGTCACCGGGTATGCTGTAACACATGCAATGGAAAATGCAGGTCCGTTCACTTTGTTGGCTGTAGGTTCTTCTAAGCCAACGGTACGTGGTACCACTGCCAGGAAGGACAAAGGACAACGCGCGTCAGGGACGAACAGGGCATCTAACAGAAACTATATTTTCACCTGGCATATTATTCGTATACTTTCTTATTCTCTTAGTTTCTTGACTGTGCCCTGGGGATCAGCTGACTCGCGTCATCAAAGTTAGGACATCTCCGACGCCTTGTCCAACAGACATGCGTTTCTCTAAGAATATGTATAATCGCTCGACACTCTGAAAGCTTGAATTAATCAACAGATGACGGAGCGTCGATTACGTCCCAACTCCAAAAGTGGTACTCCCACACCCAAGTATATCTTACACATGACATACACCGTTTTTATCAAGGTACTATTCAAAGCTCAAACAATGTTAGTCACTAAATAATGGTGAAAAGAAATAACCGAAAAAACGGTATCGCTGCCTTTTCTTGTTACCGTTCGAGTTTACCGCCGGCACGCAAAGATGCAAGTCAAGTTTTCCCATTCAAACGGAAACGTAATCGCTGACCGGAAGAGAGAGGAGACGATCTCGGTACAACAAAAACAACGTAAACGATACAAAGTACTTTTTCTTTTTATATACATATATATGTATATAATATATATATATATTTTTTTTTTAGAAAGAAGTATCCGCGACGCATTTACGTGTAAACTGCGCTGGTACAAGACAGGCATTTGATAGTAAAAAAAAAACATTTACGCCTCTGACGAAAATCCGTTTTGTTTCTTGTTCGCTAAAACGATTGTTGTCAATGGACAGAGAAAAAATGTATATGTATATGTAGTATCAAAAAACGTCGTGCAGATAATACGGGAATTACGAAGTAGTCGCTCGATTTCCGGTGGGATTCTCGACAGAGGCATAGTTGAAAGCGAGACACTTGAGAATAGCTTAGCGAACTATTTACTTGCGGCCGGTCGGACCGTGAATTGAAAAAAACAACAGTACGTGTACATTTGGAATCTGAGAAAATGGAGCAATCTGTGGTACATCTTGTCACTGATTTCATCGATCAATCGGATCGTTTCACCGGCTATTTCGCCGTTGGAAAAAAGATTCGGAACAGAACAATTGAATACAACGCGCGTCATGAGAGTACTTAACCGAAAAGATGTTTTCTTTTCTTATTTCGTTTTTTTTTTGGTTGGAAACATAGCAAAGAAAAAAATTATCAATGAAACTCGAATTCTTTTCACCTTCTTTGAACGTAAATATACACAGAAAAATACAGTAAAGTTCTAACAATACAGCTACTACGAGTAATATGCATATATACATATATATATTTATATATATTTTGTAATGTATATATATGTATTATGTAATGTATCGACATAGTCCACAAAAAAAAGTCATCAGGCAGTCTAGTCGGTTTTGTGAATCAAACGGACAAACCAAAACAATAAAGGAGGACGAAGAATAAGAATAAGAAGAAAATGAGGGAAACTATTCTCAAATGAAAACTCGCGTGTTTGATCGACCTACCTTTTACTTCTAAAACTAAGATATAATACGAAACCGATCTCAAAGCAAATAGCGTTACGCAATCAAGGTAGAAGCCAAATACATTCGTCTAATTAATCGAACCCTCGGGGACTCGTCGACTGGCCCAATGCATCCCAACAAAATTTTCCGCGGATTCTCTGAAGCAACTGGAAAATCATTTCGTCATTTTAAATGTATTATTATGTTCACTTTTTTTTGCTGGAAAATAAATTTCTTGTAGATTAAAGATGGGAAGAGAAATTTTCGCGGGGGGCCAATCGCGAATCGTGCAGGCTCGACCACATTGGAAAAAAAAAAAAAGAAATTACAAAAAACAGAGCCAAAATAAAGCCATGGGTAAGAGGGGGTAAATGGAGGGTTCTTCCAAAAAGTGATGTTAAAAACAAGCCCAATAATCAAGATTCGGTCAAGTAAGACATATCCGGTAAAAAACCGATAACAAACGATCCAATTTCTGTTGATAGAAAAAAAAGAAAGAAACAAACAAGAACGTGGTCTCGATCCGAGAGAACAACTCGTTCGTTTTCATATGTTTTTTCTTTTTTTTTCTTTGGTTGGTTTTTGGTTCGGGCGGTGAATGTGTAATTTATACAATGAGTACAGTGGTACGAATGAACAGAAAAAAATGAAGTAGATTATATATATATGTATATATATATATCTAAAATTATATTCTGTTATACATATACATATATATATATACATATATAGATATACATATATATGTATATATATATAAATATGAGTATATGAATGTTTATGTATATATCAAGTTCCACACATTCAAAAACTTGTGACAAGATTCAGCAAACCACAAATTTCTGCAAATATCCATAAAATAAAGGTCAAACATGATTAAAAGTTATCCGTAATTGCGTAATATATAATTAATTAATTGGGCGCTACTCGCGCGAACCTTGCCACGAGCGAGACACATTTTCTTTCTATTCCAACCGGGTCGATCGATCTCTCTCTCCTCTGTCTTCTCGTTCCCGATGGCAACCGCGAGAACGCCCAATTTTCTTTTATTTTTTTTTTAGTAGACTAAGTTACGCTCCGTGCCATTGCCATTCGTCACGCACAAGAAAGAACGCTCAGAGATAGAAGATATACATAAATAATGAAAAAACTGACGTATCCTTGTGGATTCGAATTTCGCGGATCTGATGGAGAACGGATCTTTGGTTCGATTTGCGTGTGATGAATGGCTCAAGCTCAGCAGCAGTGGATGGACATGTTGTACTCTAACATAGATGTCAGCCCACACCAAATTGTCCATGATAATTGAATACTGGTCCAACGCGTGGAAACGAGCTCTCCTCGAATTACGTTCCATTGCTCTTGATGGCCTCGCGTGTGTAGGACGACACCGTTTCCTTTCGTTTATCATAGTTCGCCAGTGTCATTATTTGATGATTCTCGACTGGAATAGGTTGGAAAAACGAGACGGCTTCGTGTCCAACACGGTCGGATCAGTCCCCAATCGAATAATAAATTTATGTGTCAGTGCCACGGTGCAAACAATCATCGAATCCAATAACAATTGATCAGAATATTCAATATATGCTAGTACGAGTTTTACTGGGTAAATTTCTCATTTATTCATTTTTTTTTATTTTTTTTTGTCTCTCTCAGTGTTCTCCTAATTTTCCCCTCTTTCTTTCAGTCTCTCCCTCTCCGCTTCCCCCTTTCTCTCAGCAGTTTTAGCGGTCTCAACCCCTCTTTATCTCTCGTACACGCACGCATTCCTTGTCCGTCTTTCTCTCCGTATGCTTTCTTTAAAGCCTGATTTGTCCCAATGAGCATATTCGACCTAGTTCTACCGTTCGTGCCAGATGGTCTTTCCAGTTTCGCCCGTTTCGAGAGAGAAACCGGGCGAATTCTGCCGCCCCGTTTCGGTTTTTTTTCCTTTTTTTTGCTTTCGATTTCATTCGTTAAATAGACGATCTTTCAATCTCATCGAAATGCTTCGGTGGAACAGTCTTCGTGCCTCGACGGGACCCAGCGACCAATCCTCGACCATCTCCGGCAATGTCCTTTCGTTTTACACCAAAAAACGGACCATGGAATGTGCAAAAATTTTCCCTTTGCAATACTACGCTGCTCTCGTTCTTTCGTCTTCAAAATCCGGAGCGATATGATTTTAATAACGTCGGAAGAAAATATTTAACCGTTTGCACTCGGTTGTCAAAATATTGTTTACATCATTAAATATATTGGCATCTAACCAATTACTAAACATTTAGGGGTATTGTACGAGGTATTATGCCAATTTGATGTCCATCAAATTTCAAAAATCATAGGGAATGGAATAGGGAGAAAATGTTTAATTTTCCAGTTAAAATAGCTCCGAGTGCAAAGGGTTAAGTGGTATGTAATATAAAAACTGACAAACGCGTGATCCGGCTAATATAATTTTAATATAAAAATTATACTCGGTTGGAGAGAATCAGTCAGAATTTCGTTCAGAGAAAAATTGGCAATGTGTACATATGTAGTAACTCGGTCGCGTTATCCAGAGACGAAGCTTTCGGTAAGATCTAGCAAGTGCCTCGAGTTCTAAAATAAGTTTTCTCGTGTTCGAATATTCGGCGAGAAGATTCTGATGATCAATGATCGATTTTCGTGGGATATCGGTCTGGGTCACTGGGTCTCGGCGGGTTCGAGGAGGCACACGTCTCGACACTCTCGGCAACAGTCGACCGTTCGTTGTCGTCGACTCGCAATCTCATCTTTAAGCTCACTATTAACAGTATACATGATAGATTCTGCCAAACATGCACATGCAGTTCAAAAATGCTCGAGAGAGATTCCTATGATCTTGCGGCGACAAGTGTTGCCAAACGACCCGTTACGTACACGTTTCAGTTTATACGTGATCGCGGTGATCGCGTTTCATCGATCATCGTTGATCGCCTCCCGATAGATATCCGCGGGCTAATTCGAATTTTCACCAAGATGTTAATGAATTCGATGTCTCGTTCACGACAGGAATAGGAACGTCTCTGTATTACTCGACTCCAAAAAGACACACTACGAAACTGTTCGGCTACACGACGATTAAAAAACGACGAAAAACAGGCCACTCGTGTCCTTCTTAATCGCGCGAATGATTTACTCCGATGAACAGGGGTAGAGATAGTTGAAAGCGTTACACCCGAGACAAAGAGAACATCAGAATCTGGTGTGCCGTTCACGAAATACCGACACTGATTAGGAAGGTAACGAGCGACCGAACGTACGAACGTAAAAAAGATAGAATCATGGAAAAAGTCTATCACAACAGATTATATGAGCATGCATTGTAACGCGCAGCGCGAGCACCTTTTGCGATTGTATTCGACGCGCGAAGACCATATCCTTTCAGCTGGTTTTGTTGCCGGTCGATCAAGGATAACGATAACAGAGATTTTAAGAGGTACATACATGAAAGGTGCTCGCACTCATACGCGTTCGCGCGCGCGCTTAACCGCGCCCGTGCCACTACCGATATATGTATAGTACATTCCAAGGCATGCAAAACTAAAATTACAAATACGTGAAAAATCTTCAAAGCTATGTATATATTTATATACTTGCACAGAAAACCGATCAGGATGCAGGCAAACCGAATTTTTTCTCGAGATCTCTTCCCGTGG
Source organism: Lasioglossum malachurum (assembly GCA_028455605.1). NCBI lineage: Eukaryota > Metazoa > Arthropoda > Insecta > Hymenoptera > Halictidae > Lasioglossum > Lasioglossum malachurum. Next base: position 21,883,228 of record CM052313.1, read on the forward strand.
TGCGCTGAACGCACAAACAATTGGACTTTTTCTTTTTTTTTTTTTTTTTCATGAAACTTGAAACGAAAACACGCCTCGTCGCTTTCGTTTATGCAACCGTCACCGACCAAGCGTGCTTTCTTCTCTTTTGCTTTTCGGTTTCAACGATTACCGATTGGTTTTTATTTCTATTTATTTTTGTTTAAATCAGCGAGCACTAACGTTGTAATTCGTGATACAGAGTGTGCACGTATATATGTTTACGTATACACGCTACTTAATTCCTTACGTTTCTTCTCTGTTCTCGTTTCAGAATGGGATTTAAGCTAAACACGCTACCATCGTCGAAGGAACAAGTAGAAATTCATCTGGATATGTATGTATAGTATATAGTATATAGAAATATCAACTACCAAACACGTGCAGAAACGACCACAAGTTTCGTCTCTATCATCGTCTTCCGACGATTTCAAGTTCTTGGCCGAACAGAAAATTCGTTTTAATCGTGAAGCTGATCGAGCATATGTCTTTCTTTTTATTCTTATTTCCTTTTTCTTTTCTTTTTTGTAGTTAACAACAAGAAACTTGTAGCCCGAGCCGAAGCGACATGCACTATTGTTAAAAGTGAGCTACCAAGTTTCTATCGAGTAGAAGTATCATATAAATACGCTGAGCTTAGATACAGCATTCGTGTCCACCTCGCTGGCCCATCGTGCCCCGTGGACAATCTTTTCGAAGGCAATTCTTGTCGATTTTTTTTTATTTAACCTCAAAAATCAGTCATTCCGTTCATCGAAGAGTTTCGTCTCTCTTGAATTGCTTCGCCACGCGTGGCACGATGGGCGACCAGAAAAAAAAATGGAAAAAAAAAGAGAAAAAAAGAGAATAAATTAAGCAATCAGCCAATACCACGGTCTCAGTACGAAATATTTGTACACCCATATCAATATCTTACGTTCATATTGATTTGGATATATAGCAGCCGACGTCTCCAATTCAAAAAGTATAAGTCTCGATCGTGTTTAAACGCATTCATCTCGAAGGACTTACGAAAATACCCTTGTCGTCGTTTCTAAAGGATCACTGTCTTATTTTTCCACATTTTTGGTTCTCTAATTGGATCAGAGGATCCTCCTACTTTAGAGTCGAATCGTAATTTAATCGACGTCTCCATCGAGGAACCATAAAAATTGAAATCACGTTCTTTAGCGAAGTATATCGTAAATCAATATTAGTAAAATGTAATTGATATTGCTGCAAATGTAGTACAATCAAGTTTCCGATAAAATAAAAAGTCGGAAAAATAAACACTATTAAGAATGAATGTTCATTTCCTGGATTCGGGAAAACAGAGAAGTACATACATATATTAATTAATCCCTTGGCGAACCTTTTCGTAGCTGCTAATGTCCTATAAGAAAAATTGAAAATTGTGCGTTTGTCGTAGATCTCCGTTTTACTCTAATTTCGAAAATTGTGATGGCGAGCCTGACACATGGTGCGAAAGGGCAAGGGGTTAATCAATAAAAATATTATCTGTAAAATCGAATAAGTTCCATATCGTTTAAAGTTTAAAGCAGTGAAAAATTTAGAGCACTGAAGTAGAAGAATCCCTGAACGATTACGCGGTCGGAAGTGTACAGGTCGTTCTTCAGACGTAAACTCAAGAAACGCAGACACTTCCGTTTCCGTAACAGAACGACAGATTTTCACAACGAGCGATCTCTTTAAGATTCAACGCGCATCTCTCGATCCTCTTATCGCTGCCAATCATATGGCATTTAGCGTCTAACCAACATAAACCTGGAAAAACGAGGAAACTGAGATTAGTCACATTCATTCTATTATCTTTCCCAGATTTCCTCAAAGTGTTGTCAGATATTATTGTGATTTTCTATTGCTAGCCAGATGTATACAATATACGGAGCAGTTGTGTTACCAACGATCTGTCAATAAGATTAACAACACGAGGAGCCGGAAGGGGCTGGACAGAGACAGAAGTTCGATATCTCGAACGGCCGATGGCGGGAAATCTAGATGAAGCAAAAGCTTTCTGTTGTTACATATTCGGTCTCTCGTGTCTTCACTTTTTGAATCGGGAGGCGCACGGTGCGTCTATATCGTCATATATATATTGGTGGAATATATATATAATATATATATATCGTGTGATACGTAATATATGTTGGTATATAAACACGTAGTGAGTTAAGGTAATATATAGAGTAAGGTGAGGTTAGATACGTGGCTTAGGCTGCGCGAACGCCGGTCTCCGAAGCTCCACCTACTGACTGGGATCAAATCGTCTTTGTAATGGTCCGCTGCAAACATATTGACAGCCACAACTGTAGGCGCTATCCTTCGGTTTTTTAGCGGCTATACCGTGTCACGATAATACGCTCGCAGAGATTTGCACCAGTATTATCCTCGATTCTCGGTTTATTAATTTTTCTTGGCTGCGTGTTTTTTCGTTTCGCATAGCGTACAAAACTGATCTACTTACAGACTAAACTTTTACACATCCCTTAAACGCTATGCTCTGTAATCACACACGTCTGCCTTAGGAACAGAGCCAACTGAATTAGGAATAATCGCATAAGTGTCCGAGCTGTTAATCAAGTACGATAGTGGATTATCTAGAAAACAGTGTAGTGGTATTTCCGAGCTGTACGTCGATTCAAGATTTCCATATTCCACGTACCAAACTCGAGAAAGTCTGTTGCCAAAAGTAAAATTGTGTACTTCACTCGTACGAGCCATAGGCCAATATCTTTGCGAATTCTTTCCACGCATCCTTGTTACGTAGGAGTGTATTATGTATTAGATTGTCCCAAAAATTTCTTACGGAAATATCTTCCTTTAATGTTGCTAAATAAATGCAAACAACGCGATAATCTTCGTGTTAATGTTTCAGTACTTCGTAACAAGAATTTGCATTATGTGTACGAATCGAAAACCAATTTTTCGAACAACCTAATATTTATTTAGCAACATTAAGGGAACTCATGCCGAAAGAAACTTCTCGGACAACCTAATATATATCGATCACTGGTAATACCCGTAGCAATGCTGCACTATTCAATATTGATACATTCGAAAAAAAGAATTATGAGATCTAGATAGAAATCATGTTTTATCTATGTCTAATCGTTGTATAAGCAAAGTATAGCGAGGCTAACGTTTAATAGTTTGCGAATACATGAATTTTAGCTTATAAATGGTATTACATACTCTTCGTTTTATTCGCTGAAATAATAAATCGTTAAATGAATTGTGTCTGAATTCAATTTTGTAATGTATCCTTCGTGTACTATACAAATGAAGATGAATCATTTTTTAACTATCCCATACGCCATACGATATATCAACGTAGGTATTTAGTACTTGCACGGCTTCCAGAGTCAAAATATAAATTGAAGTTTCTCTCAACTGCAAAGAATAATGTAATAATTTACTCTGTTCTTTGCATATATTATGAATCTTTATATCATCTTTTCTATACATCGATTCGTGTGTAGCCAAGTTCGGTATTATCATTCTCACACAATCACAGGTTTTTGCGACAACACGAAAACATTATCATAAATTATACAATATAATTTGAAAAAAAAAAACAAAAATTCGTTCTCTACGTTTATTAACGTTACGTTAAAAAAAGAATCAGATTTCTTTGTTTGCAATGAAAAAAAATATGATTTCGACAGCGAAAAAAAACCATATTCCATTATAAATTCTATCAATTAAATTGCAAAACAGAATTTTTATTACTTTCGAAGGAAAGGGTATTAGCATACGGCGAATCTTGGCGATGTATAACAATTGATCGGTCAATAATTTTTTTTTGTTCAATCGCACGAAGTACTTGCGACTCGTGAATATATGCATAATGCGTACTTGGATATGCACATCGGCCGAGTCAATGAAAAGCGAATAAATAAAGGAGAACGTGACATAGAATGAAGGAAACTGTTAACGGCGCAGCAAAAACTGTCGATTTCCAAGCTGTATTCGACTTTTAATAAAGAGTCGTCGCGAAAATTATCCAGGACGAGCTCTGGAAGCCATTTTGTATTTCCCACACAGAATGCGGTATTGATTTATCTGTCACTGGGCAGTAATTCAAGTTTTTTCCTGGTCGCGCGAGAACGAGGGATCTGGCCGCGTAACAAACGATAAAGGGGTTCGATCGAATTTGAATGTGCACCATTCTTCACAGGTGTCGAATCGCTAATAGCCAACAGAAAAAAAGAATTGTCCGTCGTACGAGTGACAAGTGGGTATATCCTCGACTCGAAAACACGAGATACTCTTAACGTGTGTAACACATACTTCTAGTCGTTATTGCGCGGTTACGGTGTATAATTACCTTTCTTGTCGGTCATTATTGCTTAAAGTTTCACAAATTCTAGCAAAAAAATACGTTATTCCTAATTAAATCACCGATTCAAGTTTCAATACTGAGGAGACGAGCAACGGCTGTGACACTTGACGGACACTAGCGCCCTTTATTGAGCCTGCCCGTGGCTCCCCTGATGCCGCAACGTGATTGGCCGAAAATATTAAGCGCGTCTGGCCAATGAATGCAACGCTCTCCACCTGATATCGACCGCCAAAAATTCAATATACAGTTAGGAGCATTACTGATCACACACACTTTAAATCAGAATAACTTTTTTCTGAGTAGATCAAACGACTTCAATTTTTCTGTAAGACTATAAGAATTAGTTTAGTAAATGACGTCTAATAAATATGTTGAAGAAATGCATTTGGTCGGAATTGTGAAAGACAATAGTAAAAATTTGATTTTTACAACTTTTTTAGCTGGGCTAATAACGAAAATTTTAAAGATGTGTTCTGTAAGGTCGTATAAATTATATATGTTCTGAAAATTTAATTGAAATTGGTTAATTGGTTTACGAATTCTAAACGATCAAAAGCGGTAAAAATTGCAATTTTTCATGATTTTCAGCCTATAACTGCCATTTTATAATTCGTAAACCAATTAACCAATTTCAATGAAATTAATCATAAGCATTTACAATACCTCTTACAAGTGTTCAAAATTTATAAAATTATGGTTTATTCTTTACTCCATATCGTAATACAGAGATGGCGTTGTAGTTGTAGAGCCGAGGCTCTATAATACAGAATAAGATACGGCGACTATTCCCCTTTCCCCTCTAGGTACGCTTGAGCTTCGTGGTACTGCTACTTCTCAAGAGACTACATATATATAGCACTTTGCCCACATCCATCATCTGGTAAATGAAGTAATCTTCGAACACGGTATGTTATCTGAAGCCGAGTCTATAAGTTTCTATGGTCTATGGACAGATCTTTATTATTTTACGAAATTCGCCGCTTGGTGCAGCACGTTGAAAGACAACGGAAACTTGAAGGGGGCAATCATGTTCCTCGAGACGGTACAAGGGCAGAGGGGGGTCCTCGCTCGCAGCCAATGGTTAGGCCTTGACGTCACACACTTTATCCAATAATTCGGCTAGAACCGAAAGTGCGAGTGGAATGATCCAATTGGACGGCTGTCTTGCCGCCGCATTCCTTTCGAATTCCTACATTCCTGCCAGGAGACAATTTGTGTATCATCATCAATATTGTCTATCAGTATGTAAGTAAAAAAACATATTGTTCCATTAAAAAAAACAGAGTTGACCTTCATATCTCCTTGATGCCTCCACCTATAAAAAAACTAGTAACATCGGATGATCAGCCCCTCGATTGGTCTGAGGTGGTCTGAGCAGGACTGAGGCATTTTCCTCTAAATATATATTGATATATCCAACACCATCCAACATCCAATGATCCAACACTGTCCAACACTGATCTGCACTGATGACTGATCTCGAAAAAAGAGTTACGTCTTGATGTTCTGATCAGCCGCTAGATGTATTCGTGTTGATTCGTGTTCAATAGGAAAAATTGCGTCGTCACGATTTACGAAAAGAAGTTCTTTTGTTACATTCGTGCACCGTGGGCGTGGGCGGCGAAAGTTCTTCAGTTGTTGTTCTTGTTCACGGTGTATTATAGAGGTGTTCGGACTTCCCTCAGAAAAGTGTGATAGATAGAGCTTAGTTCTCTGGTCGCCACCAGATGGCATATTGGACAGGATCCCAGTTTTCGTGTACGTGTAAATGAGATTGTGTGTAGCATAGCAGTAGCAGCGTGAGTGATCACCACACACATATACGGTGTAGTTAGTTCCGATCTTTAGCTGAGAGGGCGCCCTGCTACACGCTGCTACCTTAGACCATATATGCCTATAGACCCGGCATAGGTATAGTATGTGTATAGAAAAACCGAGACTGGAGCTCTGCAAAGATAAAGTCATTCGTGACGTCAAAAGATAATTTCAAAATGGCTGAAACGGCAGACCGACGCTAACCGACGCCGACAGTACACCATTATGTATAAACTTGGACCATAACCTGAACAAGTTCGTAAAAATTTTTCAACAATTTTGAATTTCATCTACTCAATTTTTTAGTAAATAAAGATCCGCAGTCTAGTACATAATAAATAATCAAGCGAGGTAAATGTAAATTGTGTAAAACTAGAAGTACTACCTTAAAATGTTGTAAATGTGATCAGTTTATAAGTAAAAAACCATTTTGTAACCTGCATAATATGCGAAAATTGTTAATCTTCAGAATCAAATATCGCGCGATTCCTAAAATAATTAATTATATACATAATACTATTATTATTTTATTATACTTCATTGTAATATCTTAGTAAAACATACAGAATAAATGTCGGTATCTCAAATACAGTTTATAATTGATTATTTCATGATACAATGCCAAATTCTTCGAAATTATCCTGTCCATTCTTTCCGCGTACTGGGTACATGGCGCACTCGCTGATCCCCCTCATCCCCCACATAAGCCAAGCGTAGGCACACTGTCGATGAGCATAGCTTGTACCACAGCCTACTCTAGTACTAGCCGTGCTGAAAGTAAAATGGCAACACCGCGGGAGTCCGGTTGTCATATATATCAATATACCTTTTTTTTTTTTTTTTCCGTGTGAAATGCATTACGCATACCCCGGCTTCCCTGGGGGGGAGCCGGGGTTATGTGGGGCTCCCTTAGGGAGGGGACAGCCAGGCTTAAAAGCAAGCTTCCCTGTCCCGTCCCTCAGAGTACCCACTAAAACACACGCCCACCTGAGCTAATAAGGAGGTGCCCGGATCTCGCGAGAACTCAACGGGTCACCTCCTAGCTTTTTAAAGCATCCCAAGGGGAGGGGTTAGCTCCCCCCATACCTACTCTAACTGGACCCCGTGCGGAGGGACCCGCTCGGTGTCCCCGTCCCTGGAGCCTTCGAATCGGGCTTCCCGAGCCCCAGCTCGGTCCACCCGCAGCTCCCGGTGCCCCCTTGCCCCGCTCGGTGCAGGTAACCCGTAGGTCCCGCAACCGGCCAGTGCAAGAAGGTGCCGACACCGGTAAGAGGGGGTCGTCGAAAGCGTCTCCGTGCGACCCGACCCCCTCCACCCCACCCCCCGCGCCACCCAGCATGACCTTTTATGCAGGTGGCCGGCACCCCGCCGCGAAAACTAATTCCTTGGGGTGCCGGTACACCTCGGGGGGACGATTAACTCCCCCCGGAGGCCGGGGTCAGCTGACTCCCCCGGCCCCCCTATCCTCCGCCCCCCGGGGCGGGGGCACATGTTGGCGCCGCGACCTACGCAACGCCAACGGGATATCAGCCCCCCCAGAAGGGGGAGGCATCAATTGGCGCGGAGAGGGAACATTCCCCGCGCCCTCCCCCCAGCCACCGCCCCCCCCACAACGGGGGGGCCCGTCGCGCCACGGGGAGATATCCCCCGCGCCGCTGTTGGTCTTCCCGCCACCGCCGACCCCCTTCTCCTACCAGCATTTGGGGGCGGCACACGACGGCGCGAGGGACGTCCCCGCGCCATTCTCCTTCTCGCCGAGCTCGGGTCCCTCTCCCGGACCCGCTCGGCCTCCTCCTTCTGCGCCATAACGGTCTCGCAGAAGGAGGATATAGCCTTCCACGACCCTCGCCCCCGGATCATGTGGTCGACCATGACCGGGAGCGAGAGGTCCCACCCTTCCACTGCGGCTCTAAGGACACGGCGCGGCCCGGCCCAAGCCGGGCACTCCTCCAGTGTGTGCTGCGCCGTGTCCACCTCCTCGCCGCAGTGATGGCACTGCGCCGTTGGCTCCCGCCCCATTCTGTGCAGGTACTCACCAAAACAGCCGTGACCGGTGAGCACCTGCGTCAGGCGGAAGGTCAACCCGACCCGACTCCTGCACCATTCCTCGAATACTGGCAGGAGGGCCCGGACCACCGGACGTGCTGAGGAGGCAAGCTCCTGCCTCCATTTAACGTACACGTCCAGCCGGGCCTGGCGTCTCTGGATCCTCATCTCCTCGTCTTCCTCGGCCGTCAGCTCCTCCCCGGGTGGGCGGCGGTACGAGCAGGCGATTTGATATACGGTCGCCTGCCTCGCCGCCAACAAGTGTAGGGGAGGAATCATGGCCAGGAGACCCGCCACCTCGATAGAGATGGTGCGATATCCCCGTATGGCACGCAGGGACAGCCGGCGTCGCACTCTTTCCAGGAGCGCGATGCTACGCCGACTGGCCACGAGCGAACGGTGCCACACGGGGGCATATCAATATACCTAACCCAACCCACTCAACCAGACTCCCAATCTCCCCTACCGGCTTCTTAGTTTCTCGCGTAGTTTTCAAATATTCTTATCAATGTGTAGTACACATAGTGTACTTATTATTATGTAGTATAGCTAATTTTCGAAAATAAAAAAGTGCAATAATGGAGATAAGTATAATTTATTACCTTTTTAGGTTTTTATCTTTGTGTGTAGCACATTTACTCAATAGAATTTATTGTTTTTTCAATATATTTCAATTTAGTATTAATAACATTTTAATAGGTTTTTGGAAAATTTGTTTTACATAGTTCTTTTCACAAGTTTTATACTATATTTATTAGCTAATAATGCCACGGCATTGGAAATTATGATACTACTGTGAAAGAAAATAATTATATTTCTATATTTTTATTCCCCAAAGAGATGAGCAATTGCGGAAAAAATGGATGGCTGCTATTCACTGTAAACATTGGACACCAAAAAAATATTCTGCAGTTTGTAGTCTGCATTTTGCAGAAACTGATATCCAAAGGTATCAGAATATTCTATCTCCTAACGGTGTTCTGAACAATGTTTTGTTCAGATGTCCAAGACTTATGGAAAATGCAATACCTTCCATTTTTTCCAATTCACCATCAAAACGTGTGCTATCACAAAGAAAAGATTCTTTACATGTAGAGCGCAGGGAAAGAATAATTGAAAAGCATGAAAATTTAGTTATAGAGTTTATTGATTCTGATCTAATTAATGGTTTGTTAAATTTAATAAACAATTATAAAGAAAAGCTTGTAATTTCAAAGCATTGGAGCATTAAAATAAAAAATACAAAAATTTATTTTTGTATGTAGTGATAGTTTTGATTTCTTAGTACTTAAAACACAGACTGTGATTAGTAATGACACGAAATTATAAGTTCTTCAAGAAGGTAATGAATTATTATTTCATGAATTATGATGCGATGTGTGTGTGTGTGATAGTAATGATCTTCATAATCTTTCTGTTGATGTCTGATTATTTATCCACTTGTATTGTTGATGATTCCATATATGTATCCAGTTATGGGTTCCATTCTGTTGCAGAAAAATTAAATTGTAATATATGTAAATTATTAATTGTGGAAGATAAAGGTACAACTGTAAATAATGTATATTTTGATGATTTACAAAGGAGTGGTCTTTCCACTCCTACAGAAGATGTAACAATTGTATTTACTCACATGTGTGCAATAATCGAAGCCATAATAAATATTCCTAATTTGGAATCGGATCTTCTGAAATCTGAAAACCATAAACACATTTTATGTAAATTAATCATTTAGCATTTTTAGATAGATGCATTTGTGGTAAAGATTATCACAGTATTTTGTTTTTAAATTATCAATTTTTTAAAATATTTTACTAAATGATTATGTTAAAACTATAAACAATAGTCAATTAGAAATTAGAAATGAATGCACATATCATTTCTAAAAATTTACGATTCTTATATCTTACGATTTTCTAAAAATAAGGCGATTGTATAATAAATATAATATAATACCTGCACAACTTTTCTCTTGAGTAACTGATTACCCAACCTCTTTGACGTATACACGCAGTCACTTAACCTCTTCGACTTCGTCACAATAATTTCGTCTATTTCAGGCTTCTATTAATTTATATATCCCTCCATTCATTTTCAAATGTTGCATTTTAGTCCAAAGATGATTTCCCATTGCTTCATGCTTCTATTTTCTTAAAACCACTGTAAATATTTCAAATATTATATATCACAACACCAAACTGTTTCGAGAGTCCACAAAATGTATACCGCATTTATAAATATTAATGTGCTTTAATATCACTTCTATTTACCATAGTTATAATATTTACACATTGCTTAAACATAATTAACAACAAGCTGTGTATTATAACATAATTTTTTATGAAAAAAGCGTTAATTACAATCCCAAGCACAAGACTCCCAATATTGAAAACCGGACTCCCGATCTGTAAACACAGCGGTGTTGCCAAGTTGTTCAGCACGGCTAGTACTAGAGTAGGCTGTGCTTGTACATCTTTCGAGAATGTGACGTCACGACTGATTTTATCTATACCGAGGGCAAAATTATCTGCGCCGGGTCTATAGGTATATATGGTCTAAGGCTGCTACACTGATATATATACTATATATGTATCAGTGGTTCTCTATCCCAGCGAAAACTGGGATCCTGTCCAATATGCCATCTGGCGGCGACCAGAGAACTAAGCTCTATCTATCACAAAACGTCAACCTTACAGAGATGCTGAGAGGTGCTTAGTGCTTACAATTAGTCGTAACACCTCTATAATACACCGTGTTCTTGTTCTTCCCACTCCCACTTCCCAGTTCCCAGCCAGTTCTTCCGTTCTTCTCGTTCTTCCCCGGTGTAAGAAGAAAAACTTCTTGACATTGTCAGAGATACATCATAAGCATTCTGATCATACTGTAGTTCATTCTTACGGTGTGGTTTTGTGTTAAAAATTGTGAAAATAAAAATGGTTAATATATGCTGCATTAAAGGGTGTCAAAGTGGAAAGCGTGACATTGAAAAAATGTCATTATTCAAGATACCAAATACTAGTTCATTTCAAGAATGGGCGAATGTAGTTTTGGAGGTTGGCGTTCAGCTAAAAAGAAGTCATTTCGTTTGTGAGAAACATTTTAATTCATGCGAAACATAAAAACACAAACGATTATTAAAGATCAAGTAAATTTAAGTAAAATTAGTAAGTAAAATTAAACTGCTTTTCTAAATTCTCAATTATATGTATGCTTCCAAATATAATTAATATGTTTGACAATAATATAGAGATACTTGAAAAAAAAAGTTTATCCGACTCAGCTGTCCCTTGTATATTTGGAAATGAAAGATTAAAACGGGATAGCGATGAAACAGAAAATAATGGTCTTCATAAAGGTGTAACTGGTAATTGTGGTATGTTCTGATATTTTATTTGTTTTGGTATCAGGCATCAGGTTTGCCAGACATACATAGAGCAATTATGGTGGCGTAGGGTATAGTTACGATGTCAAAGTAAGTAGAAGAGAGACTAGAATACATGACGTGGTGGTCGTGCCGTGTTGCGTTGTGTTCTCATATAGATTCGATAAGAATTCAAAAGAGAGAACAGTGGAAAATTTATATAAATGCTTGAAACATGTATTAGAAAGAAACAATTTGCCATTCAGATTAGGAATATGAGAGAATAATGAAATTGCTGTCTTTCTTTGTGTATGCTATTCTATTCATTTAGTAGCATAACATGCTAGCGAGCACATTCCCAAAATAGTTGAAGACATGCACCAAATATACATGTATTTTTCAAGAAGCCCCAAATGACAAGCAATTTTAAATAGTGGAGCAAAATAAAATGATCCAACCTTCTTCAGCATTGGATCATTTTATTTAGTTTCTTCCACATTATTATTCCCAATCATGAACGACCCTTTTACAAAAGCTTATATGTATTTATGTCTTTTTAATTTTATTTTAGAGATATTTATATGGTCAACGTTGCAATGAGCTACGTACATTTGAAGATGAGAGCTTAAACGTTTAAACGTTTGTAGCTCATTGCAACATTAACCGATTCCAATGAAATTTTCAGTATGCATATAAGTTACTGAAATTTACAAAACGCATTTTTTAAATTATCGTTACAGGCTCACAGAGAAAAAGTTGACAAAATATAATTTTAAAAATTTTGTAGGATTCCTACTAATTGCAATCTACACAAATGTTTGTTTACTCATTCTTTAGCAAACTAGTCGGTCTAACATCTTTAGAATAAATTTTAAAAAAGTTATGCGATTTTTAAGAGTGTCCACTTAATATTGTCGACTGTAGATATTTCACATAAGATTCTATAGAAGAATATTAGAACTGTATTAAATTTAATAAGTTCCGTCTCTGTTGTGTCATGCGTCACAATGTCACATGACTAATCTGGTACTGGCAGAACGAGGGTAACTTTTTCCCCTCAATTCGAGTCAATTCGCCTGATCTGGCGACTCTGGTTATGAGTGTGCCCCATGTAGGATATCGTCTGGCAAGTCTGGTTGGGATTTAATTTCGTATTACATAATTTAGTGAGAATCATGTTCATTAAAATACTCTTTTTAATTCATAGATTATTTTGATGAAAGTACTACAAGAAGCTGTATTAGTAATATCGAAAGTAGTAATGCTAAAAATTGTATAACATATAACTGTACAGACAAAATGAAAGCTATGCCTGCTACGGATATTACCAATTTTGATGAAATCAAAAACAAGCCTCAGGAATTTCCTACAACAGAAACTCCTCAAATTGTTGATACGGAAAGTGATTCTTTGATGGAAACCCAGATGGTCAATGAAAGTGATACACAAATGGTCAATTTCTTTGATTACGTGTATAATACTTGTCACGAAATAGAATTTCCATCATTAGCATGGAACTATCATAAAACTAAATCTAAAGATGAAATTATATTTTCTGAAGTTAAATCCGGAGGAGATGCTGCTCCAATTTACCAAAAACAAGTATATAGATGTTATTCTAATATATGGTAATATAAAATGAAAAAATAGTTTTAACTTGATCCACATATCAAATCAAACTCTTCGTATATAGAACAATTAAACAAAACTCTAAAAATGACTGATGCACTAACATTATGTGGAGGAGGTCCAACTTGTAATGTGTATTATGGTGGACAACCTGCTTCTGCTTACATAGATGAGAATGATAAATGGCGACACAGATCATGTACTCTGATTGTATCAAATGGAGTAGTGTGTCAATTTTGTTATAGATTACATAATACTCTTCGACGACGTCTTGATAGATGCCCCAATAAACAACATATCACATTTTCAACTTCAAAGCAAAAAGCACCCGATACATTTAAGTTCTGGAGGTATATAAAAACGCAACTCAATTTTTGAAAATTTGACACGATATAATTCTTACTACATTAATGCAATTACCAAAGTTTGGGTTCGATTCACTACACCGTTTAAGAGTTATAGCAACTTAAAGTTTGCACATTTTAACACGTCTTCTTATGGAGAATTCATAAAATTCCACTTCAAACCCTATTTAAACCTTGAAAAAACGCAACTAGAACCTCCAGTTTTTTTGTATATATAGTAAAAGTTATGTAATTAATTATGTTTAAATTTTATTAGGATTCACTAAACAGTTACAGAGCAAAAAATTATAAACTGTTACAAAACTTCAAATTTATGGTGTTGTCATCTCACTAGCATGGAAACGCGACAACACTGTAGACCACTGCATATAGCTACTATATCATCTATAATGCAGACGATGATTGCGCGCGACGTTTGAATACTTGTCGGTCTTTTACATGCACACAAAATTTACTCTTTTGAAGTAAAATAAAAAAATTATATTAATTTCAATATTAATATATTATGGATAGTATGTGTTCCATGGATAATAATATAAACAAGGGGTTCAATTTGGATAGTAAAAAAGTTTATTCATTAAAGTACTACAAAGATTTAAAAAAAATATAATATATTATACTATAACTATAATATAATATTAACTATATTAGTATAAATACAAAAATAAATATATGAAAACTAATTTTCGAAAAAATCAATAATACGTTTTATCGTCAATGGACGTAACTTAATTTTCTTTTCCTAGAGTTTATTTTTAATAAATTTAGACATTTCATGTCTGTTTGATGTGAATTGTTCTTGTAAAATGTTTAAATTGATTCCAGCAGTCGCTAGCTTCCTCCGAATTGCAGACCCAAGAATCCTTTGCAGTGGTGATACCGTTGATATATTTTTCACGATATCTTCTTCGTCTTTCCAATTCTGCATTTTTTCATCAAATGTCTTTGCATTGTTCACTAGCATTGTACCTGTGACATTCGCATTAAACAAAATTGCACTTAACATTTTGCAATCATAAATTGCAATTATTATTTATATTATAATATGTGCAAAGTCCACCAATGCTACATGCTCCTTTACCCTTTCTGTTTGTTACTTTTCTTATAATTTTCAATGTATCCACAAAACCAGATACGATTTCCGAAAATTCTTCAACTAAGGAGCACCTTGATATGGCTCTAAATAGTTTTGGCCCATCGAATGCCAAATTATGTGCTGCTAAATAGCACTTTCTAGAAATGACACAATTGCTAATCTTATGCTTGTTGAATTGACTCTATTTCCATGGAGCATTAAAATTCCTTGGCAATTCACGAGACCATTAGCTGCTGTTGCTGTTGCAGAAATTTGTTTTGTTGGATTTATATATGTTTCAAAAGTCTTTTCTCCATATGTCGCAGCAATCTGCAAAATATCACAATCCCGTTCAAGTCCGGACGTCTCGAAATCAAAAAGAATAATGGGTGTTCCATTATCATGGAACTCGAAATCTTGATGATTACTTTCGGCCGTCCCGATAAAAAGGGAGCAATTATTTTCGTACGTTATGCCTTCAGTACGTTCTGTATGATAACGTAATGCACGTTTCTTTGCTCTTAATTCATTACGTTTTCTTTTATATTGGGGGGTCTTTATTATTAGTGCTCGCCTTTTAATTAGTTTTTCTTGAGTTTTATTGATTTGATGTATATGGTGTTTTCCGGGTGACATATTCATTTCTTTGCATATTTCTGCTGTGTACTGCTCTCCCAAATTTTTCTGCCCAATAGTACATGCGTACCGGTAATCTGATGAGGCAGTGGTACTGTAACACCGTGATTTCGGATGTTTCGCCATCATCATTGCATTCAAATTTTCATTAGGGTTGCTGGTCGCACCACTTGAAAATTTTTCACAATTTTCAGCCAGCTTGTCAAATATATGTTTCAAATCTCCAAATAATGATTCATCCTGAAATCCACCAGGTACAACTCTGTGCTCATAATTTTCAGAATCTTGGATGTATCCGCACCATTCACCACAATGTGCGTGATTGTTGCAGCAATGGTGGGGAATACTACGAATGGCCTCGGCCATTCTTTTACTATTGCCGCGATTTTGCGTCACGGCATACATGAAACATCGATGGAGATAGTTTATCTGATCTTTTGTCAACTCCTTGTGGCTCTTCTCTATTTTGTATAACTGTTTTTTTACAGCTCCTGACATATGATTTACATCTGATTGTTTAATTATTGGATGGTTGCTTGCTGCTTTACAGGCTGCAACCGTGGAACTGTCATCGTCCCCAATAAAAACGCCAACTTGCAAATTGGCAGACTTTAAGATGTCGCTTTCAACAATAAGTTTTTTTCCAATATATGGTTCCATCGCCTTTGCAGAACCGTAAAAATTTTTGCGGCAATTATGCCCGAAAGGATTATCTTCATTATCGCATTTTCTACATTTGCGATTACATGTTCCATAATCCAAAACTAAACCACTAAAATAGCCTAGGATTGCTCCAAATCCGTTCAAACTATCGTAATTACGTCCTGAACCTCGGGTAGACCACCCCATGTCATATGACACTAACACTCGAACAATGTCGTTGAATGACGTAATATTTTCTGACGATGTAGATGCTACTTGAGGAACATCATCATGACATGAACTTGTCGATGGCAAAAGAAAATTTTTATCAATTACATCCGGCCTAAGAAAAAGAAGTAGAAAAATAAATTAAACGAAATTTAAAAGTAAAAACAGATTCATCTTGAATATGTATTTATTAAAAAATTATACCATATTAAATAATAATATATTACAAATAAATGAAAATAAATTGAAATAATTAAAATGTGTACAACATTTTTGCATGATTTGTGTACAATTGTGTACAATCGATTGTATATACAAATTTGATTTCATTATCATATACAAATGTATGCATTCTTATTGTTATTACATTTTTTACACAATATGCGTAAAATTAGATTGTACGTTTTTAGTGCATAAAATGCTACTTTTCGATACAGCCAATGCCACTCTCGCTACGTTTGCCCACAAACTTCCCTTGTGCTAGAAATGCCAGCTTTCTGTACATGTATTGATCACTGTATCAAGAAGTAGAATTTTGAGCACTAAAACAGTGCATATATTCGAATTTTAATACTTTTGTATAAAACCCTTAATTACAGTATTTTTTCAATATCTTCTATTTGCTCCAACGTCAATTTCCTTTCCAGCAGTGCAGCATCAAGACAGCTATTTTTTGCAACTTTCTCTGCTGCTTCTCCAATGTGTGCTTCGTATGTTTTATATGTTTTGAAATCAAAGCATGGAATATTCAAACATGCAAATAATTTGGAAAGTTGTGTCCATCCCAATCCACAATGTAAAACACCTAAACCAAATACAGATATGTATATATTTATAATAACAATTTATATTCTATACAGTATGTGTGTGTACACATTATTATGTATAAATAATTACCTAAGACTGCTTTATAATTTGTGGTAAAACGAATACTCCTTTTATCGCTAGCAGATTTATCATATTAGCTGGTATATATTTGGTTCATAATCAAACACTTATGGCATCATATTGAGTGTTGCGACCCCAGACCTCGACGTATCTCATTTTCAATATATTGTAAAGATAATGCTTCTTTACAAGATATACACCATAACTGTTCACCAACGGTAAGTTTTCGCTTTTAAAGTATCAGACATTGCAATTGATTTATACTTGTTGAAATAAATAAAGACGCTCAAAATCACGATAGTTTTCAAAAGCGCACAATACCAATGTTCCGATTGTGGACGAAGTTTCTCGCGCATGCGCAATACTACCAACTCTCAAAAACAAAAATACAGCTGAGTACAGTGCAGTACAGTGTTGTCACGTTTTTTGTTATTATCAGAACATAATTTTACGCAAATTTCACATGTTTATTTTCAATAATAACCATGAATATTGCTTTCTGAAGTATTTTCAATTTATTTAAATATTTATTTTTAACTTTTTATTGCGTAATTATATATATTGAATATCACAAATTTATTTTCTTGAAGTTGAAATCAGTGGGCACAATCATTCGCAAAAGTCACTTACAATTTTTTATAATATGAAGATAATTTGATTAAAAAATAAATATAACATGAAATTCACTAATTATACGAAAGCTTTTTAAATCAATCTATGTTTTTAATGCAAAATATAATCATGAATGGCTTTCATTGCCAATATATTTATGAATTTCGAATTTCTTGTACTTTTGTCTCCTATTGTACCTCCAGAACATCCTTAAAAAATCAAAACGTGTACAGTTACAAGCTTTAAAAAGGTACAAGACAAAGGTAGAGCAATTAAAATCTGAGATGTCTAATTTACAACAACAAATGCAGAAAATGAAAAGTACTCAAATTTACGAAGTCTTAAAGAAGTACAATATTAGTGGGGCTCAGGGGTAATTTATATTTAATACGTGCACAAAAAACTGTTAATTCATTCAAACAGTGTATATTTGTAAAATATACTTATAATTACCATATATTATTATCGCATTACTATATGTGTAATTCAATTAATTTTGTACACATTGTTTACAATTTATTATTATTGTATACTATTGTAACTATTATTTAACTAAAAGTATAGACTTTTAAGAACATTAGAGATACCGGAGTACCTGAGAAAAGAAAGGAAAGATGGGAGTCAACGACTAGTAACAGTAGCAAGAGGGGGGATGTATACGCCCGCGGCCCGCGGTTGATCTTAGGTGATTGTTCGGGCTTTGTTGAATTTGTACTGCGAGGTGCCCGCTAAGAATTTCTCGAAGGACCACCTTCCAACTTGGAAGGACTAAAGGCAAGGCAAGAGTACTATACATGTAACAATACACATAATTAATTTGATTATATTCACATGAAGTACATAATCATGTTCGTCACGCATGTATGAAGGTTGTAGCGAATGTATTAAGAAGTTTCAAAATTCAGGTCCGCATAAAATATGCATTTTTTCTACGTTTATTATTATTATTTATTTAATGAACTATTGCGTATATATGTACATTTCTTAAATACGATTCACAAGTGTTACAAAAACGGAACTGTGATATAACAAACTTCCTAGTATAGATTTATGATTGAATTGCGCATTTAGCAATCTACCCAGTAAGCAACAACGCTTAGATTCGGGCCACGGCACATAAGCTCGCGTGGGCTCGTATTCTTGCCTCGGCACCATCCCGGATCCCGGCACAATCTGCCCTCGACACAATCCTGGCCGCTTGGTTTATTTTAAGAGGGCAGCAGTGCCGGGAGCAGCTTGTGCCGCGCTGGTGCCAAGGGCAGAATACGAGCCCATGCTAGCTAGCTTTGCTGCCATTGCTGGGGACCAGCGGCTGGGCTTGATTTCTGCTACGACAGGCCTGGTTGACTGGGTAAACTCATGTTTTTCATAGATAATACACACACAGACGTAGTTTCTCTCGTGCTTGTATAATAGAGTAGATAAGGAGTGTCAAATCAAATGCTCGTAAATTTAAATTGCAATAGTTTATGACAGTACCGTTACGTTGTATAAACTTAAATTTATTGTAGAAAATATCCTTTCTCTCAAATAAAAGTTTCTTTCCTGCAGAAGTTCTGGCCTCTTGTGTCATATCTTTTTAAATAGTAGTATTTGAATGATTTTTTGATAGAAATGGTACCCGACTTTCTCGTGACTCTCGTTTGTAGGTACTATCATTGTTGATCGTTGGCGTAAGTCTACGTTGTGTTGTCGATAAGTCCCTAAAAATAATAAAACAGACATTAGATGTGGAATTTTTATATAATTAATATTTTTAATTACGTATAAACATAGAAATTAAAGCATTTTTTATGTACAGTTAGGAGCATAACTGGTTAGGATCACACACTTCAAGTCAGAATAACTTTTTTTATGAATGGACCAAACGACTTGAATTTTTCCGTAAGGTTAGAAGAATTAGTTTAGTAAATGACGTCTAAAAAATATGTTGGAAAAATGCATTTGTTCGGAATTGTCTTTTAGCTGGGCTAATAACGAAAATTTAAAAGATTTGTTTGGTCACATCTCGTATAAATTGTATACGTTCTGAAAATTTCATTGAAATTGGTTGTTAATTGGTTTACGAGTTATAAACGATCAAAAGTGGTAAAAAGGGCGAAAATCTTGAGAAAATTGCAATTTTTACCACTTTTGATCGTTTATAACCGAAATGAGCCTTTCTTGCCGACCTCTGTTTTAAGGGAAGGAAATTACTTCAAAGAGTAGGAATTTGTTAGAGTGTTGCATGTTTAAAGGAATGTATAATACGTAAAAAATAATTGAAACTCTCTAATGAACTAAAACAATAGAGGTGCATATTACTATAATATCTACATATAATGTACCTGTGATAAGAATTCTGACGATTTCTTTGAGACCATAGATGGAATGCACCATAAATTAATGGATTTACTAAACTGTTGCTCATACCGAAGAAGAATATTCCGCTTTGCAATTCTTCACTGAGCTGAAAGAAATATCAATTTGTTATATCCGACATTCGAAATATTTTACTACTTATAATAATCATTTAATTAGTAGTAACCTATGTTGTTGAATGATTATATTCGCTATAAATAAAAACGGGGCTGCTCTGTAACTTGGGTAACCAGAAATTGTTGCCTTTTTCCTAGGTAATTCAGTAGATTTGGACGAGAAAATGCCAAAAATCCAAGTTTCCATCCTAGAAGATCAATGGTTCAAAAGTTATGAGCGTTCACATTTGGGAATCTACATGATCTAGTGGCTGCGCTCGATAAATGGCGCACGACCTTAACTACATAGCAACATGGCGACACCCTTTCTTGTCAAAAGCATCGAAAATGGCTCAACTTTGAACATTCATAACTTTTGAACCATTGATCGAAACTCTAGGATCGAAACTTTGACTTTTTGCATTTTCTCATTTCTGGTTACCTAAGTTAGAGTTTAACCGAGAGCGGTGCTTTACAATGTGTGAATTTGTTATGCAGATTACTATACAATATTAACC
>CM052313.1:21903958-21929072 GCA_028455605.1 Lasioglossum malachurum
CGTATAATCCGATACCGGGTATATCGGTGTGAACCACTACTAATCCAGAATTACAAGACTTCTTTATTTTCCTGATTAAAATCACACTAAATACGATATAATTTCAACTGTATTTATAATCCAATCAACGAAAAGTTGTGGAGGAAAATGAAAGGAACACAATTTTGAACTTTGGGACTTTGTTTGGACTAGTTAGGATGTAAACATACTAAAAGTCCCCACTCCTGGGAGGTGAGTGGGGTGCAGGGGGCACGTAGAAGGTCCCCTTTTTCGGTTTTCCGCTTATATCTTGGAAACTATGCAAGATAGCGAAAAACTGAACGGAATCAATCTTATGGCACATTTTGTCAGGTTTAATTTTGTATAGAATGGTCTTATCACTAGGACGCATAGTTTCCGAGATATAAGCGGAAAACCGAAAAAGGAGACCTTCTACGTGCCCCCCTGCACCCCGCTCACCTCCCAGGAGTAGGGACTTTTAGTATGTTTACATTCTAATTAGTCCAAACAAAGTCCCAAAAAAAGTTCAAAATTGTGTTCCTCTTTCATTTCCCTCTACACCCCCCTTATGAGCATTCATTGACTGGACTATCTGTATAGTTCAAGTGTTGCGGAGTACGTCGCGATCGTTTCGCGAGAGCCTCTGTTGCGTATAGCACGTGATGTGCGCCGAGTGTTGCTCGAAGGACCACCCACAACGATGTGGGAGAAGGTTGCACAATTTATGAAGGACCGCAGAGTTTTATTTACAACGAGCACTGTGCATTGAGAGCGAATTTTTACAAGTCCCGTGACTTGGTAGACCCCGTTGTTGGTCTTCTGCTTGGAGAACGAAGTGGTTTGGCGGAGCCTCAACGATGTTCTGGTTCCGTGAAAAACTCTAAGCCGCCTTAGACCCGATTCCCTTTCCCTCATGCCTGAAAGTACCCGAAAAAACCCTTAAAAATGTGCTTCAGAAAAATCCGGACATCTGCGTGACAAATGTCGACCCGTTGACAGACCCAAAGGTAAATCCGCGTCTGTGTCATAAACCTTCCCTGATTGCCTAGCCTCGACATCAAGTCAAGCGGTCAGCATCCTAAAACCTTGCGTCATTCGTCAAGTCGATCAGTCAACATTCAAAGTCAGTCACATTCAAGGCTTGTTAGAATTTGTTGAGTATCGTTCCATTGGTTTGTGAAGTTGAAAGGGCGTGTTAAACCCGCCGGAGTATCATCATTAACATCAATCATCATCATCATTATTATCATCATTGTCATCATCGCCATCCCTAAAACTAGCCAAAGCGACTGATGTGAGTCCATCTGCCCCTCTGTCCACCTTTTCTGCTTTAAGCAAAGGATTCCCTTACAGTTTACAGGATTACAGCGTTTTCCGTTCTCAGGAAAGAGATTGGAAAGATTCCAATCGAAATGCACGCTTAGAAAATTCTCTTCATGTAACACGATAATTGTCTAAAATGTCGTAAGATCTAATTTTTATAATGTGTATAAAGAATATGGAAATTTTAAATGCGTATGCAATAGATCAATAGATACTTCTCGGTGGCGGTCATTTTGATTATATAAATACGATAATTTCCATATTTTATGCCGAGGAACTTTTTATTAGACAATTAGACGATCTGCTTCTATTAGCATCTTTAAATATTACTGCCTCGTGTAGCTCATCTTCTGGGTTCCCATATTCTATGTTTTTACGCTTCCCTATCATTGCCGCGAAATCGCGAAATTGTTTCGAGATATCAATATCGAAAGCATTGAAAAAATTGTCGTTCACTTGTAAACATCGACGATCTTCCATTGACCATTTCCCAGTAATGTGACGTAAGAAAATTTTGGCTCGTTTTCTAAATGAAAAATTCTCAGTATTTGTTTCGAAAGAATTTAAGATCACCGAATTGAATTATTCAACTCGACGAAAACAACTTTTAGAAGTGAAAAGGGCACAAGCAATCCGTTCACTTGCTTATTAATTTCGTCATCAGGTATACTATCCTTAATTATATTTTTTATTCAGTAACAGCCAAGACATGACGCACAATGATCACAATTTAATCTGAATTTATTAGAAATTATTGGAATTGCCGTTATTAGCTCAAAATATGATTGAATTAATCAGCATGTCGATTTTCTCTAATATCGAGTCACACTCGACAAAGGAGTGCAAGGGGTTAATCGCTGTAACTGCAGTGGCGGATCAAGTCAAGTGGGGGCCCTAAGCGGTCAAAATTTCGTGGTTCCCCCAAAAGAAAGTTTCAAGAAAAACTATCATTAAGTTATACCCAAAAACGAAAAGTAATCAAAAATTCCATAGAGTGCAACTTAGAGGACATATACATATTATACATTTAACAGTTTGATTTTAGATTTGTTCCATTATTTTATCAGGGGTGGTCTATACACCAAACACCTACGTTTTGTATGATAATAAGATACAACACAATGAATTTCTTTGTTTTTTTAGCAAAGATACTTGTTAACGGTAGCCAGGCTAAATTTTCCAAGCTAAACATTTTCTGCTACAAGCACGGGGGCCGCAAAACCACGGGGCCCTGAGCGGCCACTTAGTCCGCTTACCGCTTAAGGATGCGTTTATACCGAGGTCCTCCGCGGACGTTGCCATAAATTTCGAGCGGGTCGACGGGCCCGCTATGCCCCGCTGTGGGCCCGCTCGAAATTTATGGCAACGTCCGCGGACTAAAGCCCGCGGAGTACCTCGGTATAAACGCACCCCAATCCGCCCCTGTGTAACTGTAAAGAAAATGATACGGTAAGGGGTTAGCTATCAAAAATAATGAAAAAGCGATTTCTAGTTGTAATACATGTGATACATTTTTGTCAAAGTCACTTCTTCAAGGTCAACTACAATCATGAATGAACCGTCGAAAACTCTTGCTATGGTGGTCTCAGCAATTAAAAACCTGCGCGAAATAAGGGGCTCTACAACACGTGAGATTCTACGTTATCTTTGCTCTGCATACAATATTCCAGTTCAAGTTGCACGACGACAGGTACGTTTACTTAAACTCATGCGTATAGTAAATGAAATATCAATTTACATTTGCTCATTTGGTACAAGAATATTTTGTGATCTTTACAATTATAATAATTCTCTTACAAAAATCTGAAATCTGTCATTTTGAGCGATTTTTTCATTACACTCATGTCAGTCGGATATAAAAATAGAATCATTCGTAGTTGTCTATCATAGTGATATGTATCTCGTAAAATACCAGTGGTTCTTTCATTTTTCATTTTTGTGTATTGAAACTTAGAATTGTAAAACTGCGCAACATAAACGTAAACTGAACATACCACATGATTCTTCATCATATACATATTATACATAGCACTGTTCGTCGGTAAATGAAGTTAAAATGGCACTTATGTTTATTAATCTATATTATATAAAGGGTGACATACTTTAATAGATAAATACAATTATCTCCTCGAGAGAATATTCGTTACATTGGAAATATAGTTCAGACGAAACTTGTTCTGTTTCGAGAAGAATTTAATGTAATCAGCCTGTTTGCAGGTGGACGCGTAAAGGACACACACACACATATGAATGTCAAGTTTATTTTTCAAAATAGGATCATATAATTTTCAAAGCAGAAATCGATCCATTTCGGCGAAATGGATAATAAAAAAAGTGCCAAGAGAGTTACTACATATGTATATCGAGAAATCATTAGTTTAATCCCTTTGCCGCGCGCGCGCGTATATCGTTTTCTTTACAGTTGCAGCGATTAAAACGTCTTTATCCCGAAAAATGTCATAGAAAAGGGAAAAGAAAATTTATATTTTTTGTATGGCGACATTTATTTTAATGTTTAAATATTGATTACAAACGAATCAAATTTTATTTCATTTAAAAAGAAATACGTAACATTCATATTTATAATATTAGACTTTGTTTAAAATCTTCATGACGAGCGTGACTCGTTAAAATGCGGCAAGGGGTTAAAAGATATTTTGATATAAATATTGCAACTTTTTTAGTACAGAAACATCTCGGAAGGTAAATTATGTTCCCTTGCTATTGGCTCTCAGTGACTCTGAATTACTTTTGTTAATAGATCATTTTACGCGTCGTACTTATGATATACGTTATGATGTACGTACTAAATGATGTAGGTAAAATATAAGTCATTGCACTTAAAATAACCAAAGTAACCTCATATCTTTATTGGTTTCGATGAAATCTTCTATTTATATTGGATTACGTGCCGCACCAATAACAACCGAGACATTCAGGTGGTCTGCTTTAGATGATTCATTCTATGTATAGTTGTAGTTACGATTTCTTTTCTGTGGCTAATCAAAAATATATTTACACATCAGCTGTCGCATATAATAATGAAGCACCCGTCATGTGAGCTAAAAATTTTGGCACATGATTTGTGATTTTTTAAAAACAATTTTCGGTTCTCCTGGTTATCCGAGACAATGATTTTGACTGAACTAACAAGTCTAAACCTTTGAACAAACACATCTACAAACTTAAAACTTTCTAGTATGTCTTTGTCTTTGAACTGTGCTAAAATTTTTAGACAGGATCTTTATGCAAAATAAAAATTTTCCACCTGAATTGCAACAAACCGGACTGACATAGAGATTTATTTTTTCTATTAATATGTATGTCCAGTAACTTGAAAATGGTATAAAAGTATTGTATTTTTAAGTTCGTCTAATGTTTTTAATGTTTGAAATTACACCAACTCTCTTTTGTCATAAATGCATAAAATCCGCTGTCTAATTATTATATGCGACAGCTGATGTGTAAATATATTTTTGATTACCTACGACCTATATACAAGATAGAGATCATAACTACAACTACAGGATGAATCATCTAAAACAGGACACCTGAATATGTATCTCGGTTGTTATCGGTGATAGAAAAAGATGTGTTCAATCAAAGTTGTCTGGTATCGAACGGCACACACACACATAATCCAATGTAAATATAGCTTTTGCTTTACTGAAATTCTACGGTTAGATTTACTATAAGTAAGATGTCACATTTGTGGACAATAGATGCAAGCAGTACTAAAACGTGGTGTGGCATATGGG
The DNA here is from genome assembly GCA_028455605.1 of Lasioglossum malachurum. Taxonomy (NCBI): domain Eukaryota; kingdom Metazoa; phylum Arthropoda; class Insecta; order Hymenoptera; family Halictidae; genus Lasioglossum; species Lasioglossum malachurum. The sequence goes on from CM052313.1 coordinate 21,909,040, forward strand.
ATTTTGAAGAACAATGATGGTCATTACGTTCTGCCACTTAATAGTGATATTAAGGGTGAGGAAATTGCGTCCCAGGAGATCAGTTTGCTAGACTTCTGCCGCAAGAAGCGATCGCTAAAACGAGCTTGCAAATGCAAGAAGAAACGACGGCGCCGGCGAAAAAGGCAGAAGAGAAGTTGCAAATGTAAGAAAAAACGGAGTAGGAGTAGATCGAGAAGGGGCTGCAAAAGGCAAAGGAGTAGGAGTAGATCGAGAAGGGGCTGCAAAAGGAGAAGGCCCGTGAGCTGCAGACGCAGCAGTGTAGAAAGGGCTAATGTCGATGTGGTGGTTTAGGAGCTAGTCGCAATCTTATTCTGTACTGTATTTCTCTACTGTACTTATTCTATACTGAATGGAAAGAGCTGAGACACAACGAGAATCCGAGGAAGTAACAAATGATCATGATTAGTCCTTTGAATTGCTAGTTGTCTTCAACAGTGGTGGAGTAAACAGCGTATATCAATCAAAGCAATTATATATTTTTCGAACTAACATATTATACACAATTACTCGAAAATTGCGAGTTTGATACGTCACGACTAAAAACAGTTTACATATATTGCTTGTATAAATTGTTACAGTATTTCATTTTTACCAAATATCGTTTTTAAGTCTGCCATGCTTATATACTTGTACGTGTGTTTTTAGATTTCTAGATGTACTGGTTAATAAAAACACAATTGACCTGCTTTTAAAATGTTAAGCGTTATGTATGAATTTAGGAGGAAAGTATTTGTTTTTTCGTTTAGTCAATATTTGTTGCTTAATACAGCAAACAAATTCTTTTACATAATTGACTGTAACCATTACATTACGTATGTACAATTGTTCCGACAAACCCAACACCTATCCTTAAATATTACAAAATATTAAATTAAACGTTATTTCAGTAATTTTTGGTAAGTATGCATTTTGAAAAGCTACCGTCCAGTCAGAAGGAATACCTGATGTCACAAGATTATAAAAAAATAGAGGAATTTGTCTTCTTTTTCAATGTAATATATGATTGTATTGATATACAGTTATAGGTTTAACAAAATTTCAATATGTTACGAGTTTATAGCAAAAGACCTGGAAGGAGTAAAAATTAACTCAAAAGGAGTAAACAAAATTCACACTTTTGTTATTATAAGTGGAAGAAAAATCTTCGAAATAGAATAAATTTAGATTTTTCGGAATTTGTTGTAACCTTTTACTTCTACACTTTTATCGAGCTCTTCTCTCGCTAGCTACTATGTACATACATACATTGCCAAGTTTATTACGACATATCTAACAAAAATTTCTGAAAATGCTTACCTGAGGAAGTGCTAAGATGAAAGACAGTATCCACGCAATGATGATTAGTCTGCAGCATCTGTTAGACGTGTTTAGTCCCTTCATGGGATATCGCACAGCTATGAAGCGGTCTGCGCCGATCAGCACGAGTACGAATGTGCTCATGTACAGGCTGAACATTTGTAAGTATTTGAAAAGTTTACACGCAATGTTTCCCCAGAGCCACTCTACTGTATAGCTCCATATAGCTTCTCCACCTATACAGAACACAGTGACCAACAGATCGGCTACAGCCAGGTGTAAAATCAGTGTGTAAATTGCGGACCAACTGTGCCGACGGCGACGACTTTTTGCAATTGAGTAGATGGTCGCCACGTTCGCCAGAAAACTGAGGATCGCCATTGTTGACAAAACAATAACTTTGAACAGGGTTGTGTTCGTTAGCTGCGGCGCATGTTCCAGGCATGTTGCATTGTTCAGCGAATCGAAGTGGAGGCCACGAGAATAATCAACAAAATTAGTCAGATTGTCACAAGCTGGTGAAACGGTCATTGAAAAGTTCCCTGCCGATTCGGTAGACATTGTCATCATGTGATTTCTTCCGATTGATTTCTCCCATTCGTCATATTTGCGATTGGTGTCCTTATTCAGCCGAGTCCTGATTAGTGAAAATTGAAAATTACGTGAACTAAATGAAGTTAGAAACATTGTGTATGTATGGAAAAATGGGGAATACATGCAACGGTATTTTAAAATTTTTCTAACGGTGTCTCTTGATGTTTTAAGTTACACCTCTCTCTATTCATTTTTTCCATAAATGCATAAAACCCGCAGTCTACATAAACTATTTTTCAAAATGTTTATACATTATGAATCTTTGTATTTACCATAGAAAAATATTCAAAAAGTTGCACTATCGACAGTATTTTTTAAATACTTCACCTTGAATCCAAGATTATATCGTATCGTGTACACTGCCGGTCAAAAGTATGTGGACACTTACCGTGTGTTCATGAAAGTGATATATAATGTATATTTTTATTATCAAACGATATTTGTTGCTAAAGTCTATTATGAATATATGTATGTATGTAATGTATTCTAACAGTACTAATTTAATTGCTAATGACCTTTGATGTTGAAGCAACATTAAATAAATAAAGTACTAAATTAACACACAATTTAGTTATTCAATTTTCTGAAATAAATATAAGGAAAACTATATATGGGATCACATAGATAGACAAATCCGAAAACGATGTCCCAAATCTGAAAAACGTTTGTGGAAAATCTTAGAATCTGAGTAGAACCTTATTGATACTGAAATAACGAAAAAGTTAATAGCCAGGATGCAACGACTAGTAAATTCGGTCATAAAAGCAAGCGATGGATATGTAGAGGAGAAGAAGATATACAGTAAATCCTCTATCGACGCAAAAAGGTGCTACACGATGGACGCAAAAAATAAATATCACCTCCACTGCAGTAATCTGATCTCGGCTCCAATATATCGGTGTGAACCATTACTGTCGTCGGCAGAGTTCAAAGGCCCGTGCGATTAATTGACGATGAACGTTTCGGGCGCAAGGAAGGACAGCGTATGGGAAAGAAAGAGATAAATTATTATTAAAATATGTTTTCTAACACTGTACGAACTGGAATACATACAAGGTAATCAAGTTTATCAAAGGTATCATAACATTTTTCAGATAGTTATAAGAATTAATGAAGTGTCCACAGTCCACATACTTTTGAGCGGCAGTGTACATGGTAATTTTTAAAAGGTTTCTTGAAGAAGTAAGTATGTCTTTGCATTAACGCATTTGATACTCGAGTGACTGCTTACACAGTGGGTAGGGCACATCCTTGTCGAACAATAACAAACGTCACAGTACGCTCCCGACAACGTAAACAGAAACAAAAACAGTAAACCAGTTGATGCGGATATAGTGAACCCACATATCATTATTTCGGCCACTGTGTATAAATTTATTTGTATAAATATTAGATAGATAGATAGATTAGATTTTCCATTCACATATTTTTGTGATCACTCTCATAATAATGCTTTCTAATTTTTCAATATTGTATAACTAGACTCCGGATGTTTATGCAAAATAAAAAGTTTGTGCATCAAGACGCAGGAGCTACATATTTTATATTCTTCATTAATAATCTTAATATGTGATGAAAATATTTTGTAATATATTAATACTCTTAAAGTTATATATATTTAATATTTTCACTGTGTGTGTGTGTGTGTTTTAAATTTCACTCGCTCATTTTTGTTATAAATGCATAAAATCAGGAGTCTATTTATAACACTATTAAGAAAATATTTGATTGTTACATTAAAAATCTCATTTCACCTTAATATCAATGACTTTCTCGAGACGTTATAAGATGGTAGAAAATGGTGTTGCCAGACATATTAATGACACTGTTATTACATGTTATATAAGTAGAATTCATTTCCGTTATACATAGACGAGCGTTCAAAACAATGATCGCCTTACTTATCAGGTATTACAGTGTAAATACAATTGTCTGCCTGCTAAGAGAATAATTCACCAAACGGAAGTTACTTTAACCTTAACCCCAGACCCCAGAAGACTTTAACCACGGAGGAGTTACTTCTAACAATCAAGGTGGTTTTATAACTATTTATACATTTTGCAAAATCTTATGATAACACACTGGAATGTACAATATAATTTCAAATTTCATGTTTTTAAATGTACATATCCGCACACACAGTTTATGTTTTATTAAATGTAAATTACTACTCTATCCTAATGCCGAGAGTATTTGTTTATTTTAATAGAATTACATATGAAACATTTTAAGCGGGATTGTTGAATAAATTTTTTGTTTCTTATAACAACAATGCCAATTGCGTCGAGAAGATATATAATAACATTATCTTGTATGATAGTATTTATTTTTTAAAATAAAAGACTGTATTATACAGGGTGGGGCACTATAAACAGGTCACCAGGAATAACTCGCTTGCTCTTGAAGCTAGAAGAAAATGCATCAGACCAAACTTACTTGATATCGCGGGGCGCTCGTAATCTGATGTCATTAATTTTTGTATAAGTGGAGACGTCAAGGAGATATGAAGGTCAACTTCATTTTTTTAAATGGAATGAAGTATTTTTAATACATCAATCGATGCAGCTGGACATTCGTTATAAAAAAAGTAAATACTAACCTATGTCGAAAAGTTAGTAGTTCAGGAGATATTTCAATTTGAATAACTCTAAAACACCATTACTGTCGTATTTACCAAGACGTTAGGCGTTTGCTTACTAGCGTAACGTCTTACAATTAGTACGACCGTAATGGTGTTTTAGAATTATTTAAATTGAAATACTTCCTGAACTACTAACTTTTCGACATAGGTTAGTATTTACTTTTTTTATAACGAATGTCCAGCTGCATCGATTGATGTATTAAAAAATACCTCATTCAAATTAAAAAAATGAAGTTGACCTTCATATCTCCTTGATGTCTCCACCTATAAAAAAATTAATGACATCAGATTATGAGCGCCTCGATATCAAGTAAGTTTAGTCAGATGCATTTTTTTTCTATCTTCTAAAGCAAGCGAGTTATTCTGGTGACCTGTTTATAGTGCCCCACACCCTGTAGACATATTTTTATAAAATAGATTAAATAAAAGTCTGTACAGAGGTTTGAAGGAACTTGGAAACTTCACCGCCGATATAAATAAACCAATTTAAAAATTTCAAGTTTTTTGAAACATTTATTTTGCTTCAATGCTTGTATGCATGTTGCAAGATATATGGGTATCGTATTCTGCCATTATAAAAAGTTCATGAAAGAAACATAAGTAATCAGATCGACGCGAGTATAATATGTACAGTGGCAGCCATAAGTTTAAGTACGCTCTAAAAAAGACGATAACTATTTTAATATTGTACTATACGACTTGAACTTTTTTGGGAAGCTAGAGCTAGCAGTTTACTACAGGATGTGGAAAGAAATTTTTTCAAAAATTTCAATTGATCCGATTTGTTGAAAAAAATACTAAAAGTTGCATTTTCAACTTTTTCATGTGAGCCTATATTGAAAATTTACAATAAAAAATAGGTTTTGTGTATAAAACAGTGAAACACGCGAATAAAAAATATGACTGTCTACGGACGTTCGTCTTAGCTCGTGCATTAAATTATACAGAGAAACTCGTTAAATGACCAGTAATCGTCTGAAGCAATTCATCGATGCGTATATTAATTAATTGAAAACTGCATCGAGTTCGCGTTGAAGAAACTCATTTTCACGTTAAATGCAGATGTCGAGTCGTGTCGATTCAGCGGAAACGGCGCGATCTGTGTTCCACTTTTCCACTCGATTCGAACTTGTTCAGGCAAAAAGAGATCGGCCTCGTGGAGGTATAGTAGTCTCTCTACAACTTTTTGCTGTGTGCAATTCACAGAGTATTCCATTTACTTGATCGATCGGTAGTATTTTCGTTAATTTTCAAGAAACATTGATGAGCTATTAAGAGAAACGGAAAGTTTCATATTATTGTACACATATACAGGATAATATAAGAAAATGTTTGTTTCAGTGGGGCAGCAATTATTGTGACGGAGAAGTTTTTTTTCTCTAGGACGTTTTCATCGTCGTTTTTTTTAAATGGAACAATGTATTTTGATTAGTGTAACATTATAGCTAATAAATAGACAAACTCAAGCAAAAGTGTAATATGTTGACCATCAAATGACCTTCGAAACAGTTGTTCTTAAGAAAGCATAACTTAATTTCTGTTGATGTAAACACTCTATTTCATTATTTACATTTGTTTTTGGTTCACTTCATACACGTCTTTTTTTATTAGCTCGCTTTCTTGTCTGTCTGTCTGTTCGGTACAAATTTTGCAATTGATTTTAAACTAACTTCCCGATGAGCTGGAGACTTGAAATTTTAAACACAGCTCAGAACACTGGATAACAATGCAATATTTAAAAAAAATTTTAAAAAGCCTATGAGTTTAGGAGATATAAACTATTAAATTTAACCGTTACACCTCCCCGCGCGACGCTCAGTAGTACGTGATCGCGTTCAGCGATCCCCACTCCGTGCGACAGCGCCCTTACACCACTATGCGTTCCCACTCTGACTCATCATCCCCACTCCACTGACCCATTGCGCACCGAAGGAGCTCAGTGTGCTTTCGAGCTCCGTGTGCGGTGTTTACAAAGTTACTACGTATTGTTATACTATAATGTTTGTTTTTTTACCAAGCGAAAGAAGCGTTACACCGAGATTCTCGAACGAACCTTTATGTTTGACATTTTACCACGGTGTTTGTTTTCGATATGACGCGGTCGCAATACCGTCTGAAATTTACTACATGTCTCTGTTATAATCTCATCAAAATGTTTAAAATGGATTGAAAAGATTCACACACACAAGACTAAAAAGCAGAAAATAATTATTTAAATAAAAATAAATTTTTAAAAAATACCACGTTTTTAAAACGGACTAAAAGATATAAAATAATTTTTCCTAGCCCCATACAGATTCCTAACCCAGGAATGAAATAGGCTATGAAAATACTTGTAAGATTTAAAACAAAAAACGTGGGGCGCGTGCAATAGATAATTGATGCATAAATACTTCACCTAAATCACTAATAATTTTATTGCACCGCAAATGATATGAACTGTTTGTGTGGGTTTTCTCAATGGCAGCTACTCTCTACACTCCTTACTATGTATGATTATCTTGCGCCCCACGTTTTTCGTTTTAAATCTTACAAGTGTATTTTCATAGCCATTAAAAATTACTAAATTAATCATCAAAATTAAAAATGTACGGGGTTAGGAATCTGTATGGGGCTAGGAAAAATTATTTTATACTTTTAGTCACGTCTCTGTATAGGGACAGAATTTACTGTATCATGCAGCAAATAATTTTTCATTAACACGTTTGTTGCCGCGTCACCCAGATCTGGGTGACGGGTATGCTTCCGTGGGGGCCCCGTCACCCAAATATGGGTGACGCTCAGTCATGGTTACCAGACAGTGAAGCCAGATTGGTGTGGGGGTAAAGAAATGATGTACCCTCTCACTGATGACGGGGATTGAGTGGGGCGAATGGGAGTGAGTAGGAAGTAGACCGTTGCGCGTGCGCGACGTGTAGAATAGGATAGTGGAAGGGGAAAAGGAGGAGAGTATTTCCGAGAATTTGGGTACCGTTTCATACCCCATATGCTTAGACGATATATACCTATAGACCCGGCATAGGTATAGTATGTGTATACGAAAACCGAGATTGGAGCTTTGCAAAGATAAAGTCATTCGTGACGTCAAAAGGTAATTTCAAAATGGCTGAAACGGCAGACCGACGCTAACCGACGCCGACAGTACACCATTATGTATAAACTTGGACCATAACCTGAACAAGTTCGTAAAAATTTTTCAACAATTTTGAATTTCATCTACTCAATTTTTTAGTAAATAAAGATCCGCAGTCTAGTACATAATAAATAATCACAAGCGAGGTAAATGTAAATTGTGTAAAACTGGAAGTACTACCTTAAAATGTTGTAAATGTGATCAGTTTATAAGTAAAAAACCAGTTTGTAACCTGCATAATATGCGAAAATTGTTAATCTTCAGAATCAAATATCGCGCGATTCCTAAAATAATTAATTATATACATAATACTATTATTATTTTATTATACTTCATTGTAATATCTTAGTAAAACATATAGAATAAATGTCTGTATCTCAAATACAGTTTATAATTGATTATTTCATGATACAATGCCAAATTCTTTGAAATTATCCTGTCCATTCTTTCCGCGTACTGGGTACATGGCGCACCCGCTGATCCCCCTCACCTCCCACATAAACCAAGCGTAGGCACACTGTCGATGAGCATAGCTTGTACATCTTTCGAGAATGTGACGTCACGACTGATTTTATCTATACCGAGGGCAAAATTATCTGCGCCGGGTCTATAGGTATATATGGTCTAAGCCCATATGGCATCTTACTCTCCTTCTTTTCCCCTTCCACTATCCCATTCCAGCACCATGCGCACACTCCAACGTCCCCCACTAAGACCGTAGACCACGGTTCCCGTGCCGTAGACTGGTCTGGTTATCAGAGAGGGGGTACCTGTATTCCCCTCGATTTTCTCGATCTGGCGACACTGGTGACGCTGTTTACGTTCTGTGTTCCGACGCGACGGTCGGATTTGGGCCCCGCGAGAAACTCAACCGAATCGCGTTGGGCGACGAACGTGTTAATATTTCAAAAACTAATAAAGACCTGCCATTGAAATTGTATATTCCGGCTTCTCTCTTTCCCCGACGCCCTTCCTCAAAATTTCAACTCAAAACTCTGCCTGGGTCACACCGTTATAACTAGTCCACATTATATCCACGTAATGCTTGAAGGATCCACCCATCGGACTACGCGTGGAGTAGGTATTCCACTTAAGGATTTTATGGCCTTATGTGACAGCTTTGATGGATTGTACTGTCATAATTGATAGTACGTCGTTTGACATATATTGACACACGTGAATTGGCAGTGATTCTTTTATTATGCTTGTAATGTTGATATTATAAAATCATTTGTCAGCGTCTGTACGGTAATAAATTAACAATGCCATTAAATGAAACACACTTATGTCAAACGTTAAGAGGTTATTATGACGGAACATCGATCAAGTCGGTCTACATAATTATACTAAATATCAGTGACAATAAGCATTTTGGCATTTGATATACTGGGTGTCCCGCATACAATGGACAATCTATTAGGAAATAATAATATACCATAATTATATTTTCATTTACTCAGGAAGTAAGGTAAGCATTTAATCTTTTTAACTTACTTCTCATCAACGAATTTTTTAACTTCTGGTGATTAAGATATTAAATCATTTCAACGAAAAAATGATTTCATTAGTTTTGTTTACAAAAATAGATTTTTTGCATGTCAAGAAGAAAATCTATCCATTTTCTTGAAATTCTGCTAGTTTAACACAGATTTTCAAGGTTAAAAAACGTTCGTACCATAATTTTTCTATTTTTCCCGTATTCTGCGATAATTCAACTTCAATTTTTTAAAAAAATCGTCGCTCTATCTCATTTCTATCAAAAGTTCTTTGATTTTGAAACAGCATTCATCAGTTTGTCCCACTGTGCGCCGGCATAGTTCAAAGCATTTCCTATACGCTGTTCTTCCTTGCGTCCGAAATGTTCATTGTTCATTACTTATACCATATTTGGTATCATTCTTATTAGAAAAATGCCACGAATATGTCAGTTGAAGTAAATATCATAAAAATATCATGAAAAATAAAGAAGTTTTGTAATTGAATTAGTAGTGGTTCCACACCGATATACCCGCCCCAGTATTGGACTACACTGCTCGGCGACCAAGACAGCTCGAGCGTCTTGGCCCCTCGCGGGGTATGCCTCCCAGTGGAATGGGTAGGCGAAGGGACATAGAGCCGTGTCCTCCGCCGCGCCGCGCCGGTCTTAGAATGGCACATTACTGTAGATCAGTGGCGCACTCATGGGTTGGGGTCTGGGGGTCTCCCCCCCAAGAAAAAGGATGTACATGCGTAAGTATATACATATGTAGTTAGTTATTGTGTACAAACTTGGGCACCAAAGCATAAGGGGGCCCGAAATCCAAACCAAGATCCACGTTCTATGTCTTTCCCCGGAGGCCAGGGCAAACGCGAGGGGCCCGCCGCTTGGAGCAGATAATGTTCAGTTTGTAAAATTGTGTAACCGCCCCGGCTACCGTTAACAGATATTTTTGCTAAAGAAAAAGGTCAATCATAGTGTTTTTTTTTTATTATCATACAAAACCTAAGGCCTCCCGGTAACATTTGCTACTGTACATTGGCAATTCTTACACTAGGCCACAAAATTTTTCCGCTCAACTCGGCCCCCTCCAAGATTAAATCCTGAGTTCGCCACTGCTGTAAATAGGAATCGTCTGATGCGTCTGACCATGACCTACCGATTCTACTGCTTGCCATACTAAAGCACGCGATCCCGTCAGATTTAAAATAAAAAAAATGTTATTCCTTAGTTTCGTCTCACTTTTGCGTGTAGAATTACTTCCTAATCGGTTGTCCATTGTATGCGGGACACCCTGTATATTATATAATTATAGTACAGTAGGACCTCGATTAACCGGATCCCGATTAATCAAATTCCGATTATAAACAAAAACATGCGTTTAATTATGATTATTAGATTGCGGATTTTCTAATTATTTATTTATTGATGCCGTAAACCTAGTTTGGTTTACTGCGGATCTTTATGCATTTATAGCAAAATTGAGAAAATGAAATTGAAAATTATTGAAAAATTAAAAAATTGGAAGATGTCAATACATATATGATTTCACCTCTATTAAAATCATTAAGGAAAGAAATAACATTCGATTTAGTTTCTATTTGTTGCAATCGATGCAGACCATTTTTATTTTGCCTAAAGATCCGCAGTCTAATGATTATATTCGAAAGAAGGAAAATAAATTTTCAAAAATATGTAAACAATTTATTTTGGAATATAAAGTACATTTCAATTATTTCTGTTTGTCTCCCGATCAAGCCGGTTAATCGAGGTCCTCTGCATTATTTGCATTATTTATTTTTCACACTATCCCAGTACTAATACAGTGTATCCGATTTAAGGAAAAACCCACAAATACAATCTCGAAAAATATGGCCGACACGAACAAATGTTTCAATGTAAACTTGCATTTTCATTGCATATTTCTGTAGCTGACATTGCTTTATAAACGAGCTTTATAAACAACGCTACAGGCTTATGTCCTTTGCAGCATCTGTTGTCGAGATATAGTATTGTATTATATAATATAACTTTTCATTACAGAGAGCGAGAGAGAGAGAGAGAGAGAGAGAGAGAGAGAGAGAGAGAGAAAACTGTTCCACGAAAGAAACAAATAGTAATTAGATGGAGCAATGTCCGGAGATTGTGGAGGATCGAATAGAAAACATTCCAATTAATTTGTAAGAACTTGTTTCGAATGGCGAAAGATACGCAAGATCTCTTCTGTTTGCCAACTCCAATCGTTTTATGGCGATTGCCGCTTTAAGTTCGGCCAGCTGAGAACAATTCTTCGCAGAGTTAATCGTTCCAATTTCTGGAAGTATAGTCCGTAATAAATTACACCTCTCCGATCACACCAAATAGATAACGAAACCTTCTTCGAGTGAGGTCTACATCCAGCAACACATAAAAGCTTTTTATTCCAACTAGACTAATCAATTACTAAACATTTAAGTATTGTATGAGGTATTATATCAATTTTATATTGATACAATGAAAAAAATTAATATCGAGTGGAATTATTCCAAGCCGGAAGAAATATTTAATTTTCCGGTTAAAGTAGCTCCGAGTGCAAAGGGTTAAATTTCATATACAGTTTTGTCTTGACAAACGGCAGTGGCTCGGAATCGGCTTCTGCCGTTTCTCGAATCAGGCTACCTATGGCCAGTGATGCCAGAACCATGGCACCGTGGTACTAAACGATACCCCCACTATGACGAACTATTGCCCCAACTTTCCTTACCCAACGCGCTCGCGCTCGCGCGTTGAAAAAGGAAAGTAGAGGTAATAGTTCGTCATAGTGGGGGTATCGTTTAGTACCACGGTACCACGACTCTGGCATCACTGTCTATGGCGGCATGCGTTGGTTCTTGAATAGGCCGAGAGTTTATGGGTCCCATAAAGTGGTCGACCGAGCAGCCATATCTTTTGTTGGAAGAGGATAGCATATAACATACTCTTTGTAAGCGGTGTCAAGCTGACAACTTTAAGAGAAGAAGAGAGGATAGAAATGTCCTACTCTCAAAACATACTTTGGTGGTGTTTCTCGAGACAGAGCAGCAGTGGTTGTCAGATTAAGACTTGCGTCCTCGCTTCACCCTTCCTCTTCTACGACACTATTCTCCACGCCTCCGCCGCGCCGCGGCGCAGTCACGTGACGCGTAAAACGCGTTTCGTCTCTGTTCGGGGCCCCTAGACGATCAATAATATTGTCAATACGTTTATCAATAATATTGACGAGGCGCATTGAAGGGGCATATTGACCATTTAGCAGGGGTTCGAACGCATTGTCAATTTATTGAAGCATATTGATAGAAATTTTGATTGAAGCGCATTGACAAGAGCCATATTGATGCGCGCATTGACGTTTAGGACAGTGCTATGAGAGAGATCTAGTGAGATGATGTACCCCGTCTCTGATGACTAGACCAGTCTACGGCACGGGCGCGGGCGCGGGCGCCATGATCTACGGTCTTAGTGGGGGGACGTTGGAGTGTGCGCATGGTGCTTAGAACAGTTCAGTTGCCAGATTCGTGGATCTTTCAGCAAGATCGAGAACCTAGACATACAGCAAAGACTGTTAAGGATTGGTTGCAACAAAATGCTCCAAATCAACTGAATTCTCCCCATCGCAATCCCCAGATCTTAATGTAATAGAGAATTTCTAGGAAACATTAGATTTGAACTTACGCAAAATAAAAATTACGAACAAGGAAAACGTTAAAATCGAACTAGTAAAAGTATGGAATGATATTGCTGTTTCAACAGCACGTAAGTTGGTTGAATCCATGCCATGACGATTAGTGGACCGACAAAGTATTAAATCTACGTAATTTTATGAATAAATGAAGATCAATCATTCTTAATTAGTTGTGTATACTCACTTTCGATTCATATTTTTACAGATCCTCAACTATTTTATGTTGTATCTTAAATATTATTTATTAGATTGAATTACGTTTTCTACATTTAATTACCATCAATCTACACTTTATGTTTTTCAAACAACTTTTCCATTAATGTAAGATATATCTAATAATTGTTAAATAAATGCTATGTTCTCGAGGTGTATATGTACTCACTTTTGACTCTCACTGTACCATATACATATGCGCAGTTGTATGCTTCCGAATAATGCAAATTACGCCTCGAAAACGGAAAAATAGGACTTTTGAGGGCGATATCGGCACAGAACGATCTTTTATCTAGCGTTTTTGACTACTGAAAAACCCAATTTCTTTATTATCGAGAAATGAGAACGCGAATCCTGCAACCTTGCACACACACACAATCCTGGAAAAACGAGTCTACTCCCTTAAGTACATTTGTTGATAAATATTTTGGTTAAAAAGAATGTGTGATATACAGAAAAAATAATAAATAACATCTTTTACGTTTTGATAAATTATGTATAATTTACCTTATGCTGTCAGATACATTCACCAATTCGAATCAAGTAAAATGCTGGATTATCACTCTGTGCTAATTCCGTTGCACTACTGGGGTTCCTCTGTGTTTGTTTTCGAAATACTTTTTCTCAAATATATACAATATATGATTGCTTTGTCAATCGCCGTCACTGTCAGCTTACGAGTAATCCATCTATCGGGTTTTTCATTTGATCACGTATTGGCAGTGTAAGTGTTAAAGTAAAAAAAGTCAGTACAGCACATTCGAGATCGTTTAATGGAATCGAAGATTATTTAAATTTCGTTGTTTCACATCAGTTTACGTCACACGTGCACTAATAAGCAGTTTTGCACGATGAATTAACTGTTATACAGCAATGAAATTGGCTATCAGATATAAATTCGAAAATGCGTTGCTCGAGCGTTGATTTTGTGTGGCAATTCGATCGCGGCGCGAAGCGGAAATCGACTGATGATGAGACTAACCGAAGGCAACGCTAACAGTGTCTGTCACTGTGTTCCTTCTCTATCTGAAATCGCGCTTTCTCACTCGTTCGCACAAAGTGCAACAGGTAATTTCAATGTTCACATAAAATTAATAAATATATAGATGACACCGGTGTGATGTTCGAATTTAATTCACTCAGTAATCGTAATTATTCAGATCTATAAATACACTATATATTGTGAAGACACGAAACTGCAATGACGCATTTACGACTGAACGGTATTGTTGCAAATTCTCGTTTTGCATTTCATTTAAGGTGGAAGTATAGTCACGAGACTTTTCTGCAGGGATTTTTGCAAGGAACCAGAATCTGACTAGATTTTGGGTCGAATTATACTTATACGAGCATATTTTGAGCTGCACAAAGGCTCATTTGATAGAGGAAGGTTCAGCGCAGCCCGCTGTGCCCCATCGAAGTAAGTGACCCGCGAAGCAATGTTCGGACGCTCTAAAAAAGACGATTAAATTTTTAATATTGTATTATACGATTTTAACTTTTTTTGGGAAGCTAGAGCAATTATTTTACTACAGGGTGTGGAAAGAAATTTTTTCAAAAATTGCAATTGATCGGAATTGTAGAAAAAAATACTACAGGTTGCATTTTCCAACTTTTTTATGTTTTATGCCTATATTGAAAATTTAAAAAATGCTTTTTGTAGATCTGCGTGAATTAAACATATTCTGAAAATTTCGTCAAAAAACGGTCGGCGTTGCGATGAACTTCAAACGTTTAAGGATGGTAAAAATTGCAGATTTTCACGATTTTCGGCCTCTAACTGCAATAAATCTAAAGATTCTTATATCTTTCAATGCCTATCGTTTTTCCCACATTAACCGATTTCGATGAAACTTTCACAGTGTGTATAATTGACACGGATCTACAAAACGTACTTTTTCAATTTTCAATATAGGCCCACATAAAAATCTCGTAAAATGCAACTTTTAGTATTTTTTCTACAATTCCGATTAATTGGAATTTTTGAAAAAATCTCTTTCCACATCCTGTAGTAAACTAATTACTCTAGCTTCCCAGAAATGTTCAAATCGTCTAGTACAATATTAAAAAAGTTATCGTCTTTTTTAGAGCGTCCGAATATTACGGACGACCTTATATTTTGTTATATTATATGTATATGCAGTTGACAGTATCTTTTGGGTATATCTGGAAACTATACTTAACATATACCACCTGTATATATTAAACTTAAACGATAGTCATAACTCCGGCTGAGACAGGCATTGGTATGGTAATATGTTAACTACCTAGTATTAATGTGCAATGTAAAATTAGTAATTAATGATAGAAAAAGAGTAGGATAAGTGTTGGAAATAGACGGAAAATACTGAATTATTGGAGTGGAATGCGTTAAGAACGATATATAGAGTAGAGTCGTACAAGTGGGGTGTACGGTCACGGTCGTAATGCCTCACGTGCAAACTGACGGCAAAGTTACGGGCAAAGTTCTCGTAGCAAGGCATGATAAGTGGGGAATCACATACACATTGCTGTACGCGTACACAGTAAATAGATTGTACTGTGCTTCAGATTTATAAAGCGGTGTACACAATGTTTATTCGCACCAGGGATAGAGACGTCCTCGTAATTAAAGTATAATCGCCTGGCTCGTCCCTGTGGTAGTTCTATAAATTGATTAATTTTTATTCGATACGTCTCACACAGTGGTCTATTTGGCCTGAAAAAGTGGGGAAAAGCCGATTTCTCAGGCTTCAATGTTGTTTTTTCTATTTGTACACCCGTGAAGTAGTAAACTTCATCAAAACTCAAGAGATTTTAAAGCGTTCTTAAACAGTCTCTAAAACAGCGTCCGTTAATTGGCGATTTTCAAGTGTTTTAAGGAAAATTGTGGAAATTTTTGTATTACAAAAGTTGTTCAGGAAGGTGTGCAGAACACTTTCGCACAGATTTCATTTTATTATCATCTAAATTAGTATGTATACATAGTTATTAATATCTGAACATTACCACAATAATTCTGTAAGTTTTTTTACGATTACAAAACTTAATTGACGATTTTATTATAGTTCTGTGTGAGTCTGGATGTGCTCTTTTTGGTGTCATTACATTCGGTAAAGATTTGTGATTAATTTTAAAATGTTCTTATAATATACCGGATGAGTCATTTAAAGCGAAACAGACGTATATCTCGGAAATGAAGCATTTTAGAGAAAAACGCTTCAGACAAAAGTTGTATGGTTTCAATGAGGACATAAAATGGTGTCATTGATTTGACCTTGCATAGTCGTTTCAAAATCACGCGAAGGTCATCTTCAATTTCTTAGATAGAACTCCCTACTTTTTATTGCATATTCTTGTAGCTTGTTTTGAGAGCTTTCGAAAACACTATAATAAAATATTTTTTTCTTAAATATTTTTTAAGTTATAATGGTGTGTGTGTGCAAATATTCCACTATCGCCACGCTTTTTCATGGGTTCTCGATAATCTGAAAATGTTTCGAACAAAAGAGGAACAGTATTCAGATGTGTCTACAAATTTCAATGTATGAAGGTTGTAAAAAAATTTTTTTTTACAGAAAATAAGAGAGAGAGTATCGCGCAAAGTCTAAATTAATTAATTCTTGTCCACCATTTTTGTGAGGCAACCTCGTGCCTGTTACTTTTATAGTTTTATATTTATTGCATAATTTTACCTTTAAATAAAGTTTACTTCAACGTCAATAAACTGTCGTGTGTTCCTTTTATGTATATCAGGAAATACAACTTATTCAGTCAAAATTTGGTGATTAATTAACGCACTAGTTAATAAAAACGTTGATGGTAAAAAGAATTACAAAATCAAGATAACAATCAATCTTGTGAATGAAAAACATGAATGTGACCATAATATCTTATATTTCTACCGTAATACAATCAAAAGAAACTTAAAATTTGTAGACATCGGGTACACAAAATTGCGTTTGTTTAATGTCATTGCTAAACATCGGACATTTCATATCCACAAACCTAATAGCTCAATCTCAGGAGATCCATTTATTATAAAAATTAATATCAATTGAATCTTAGTATTATAATAAGGTAAATAACTGTTCTAATTCTTCGAACAGTCATGTTTCTCTGTTTAGCTTGGATAATAATCAGTTCGAAGACTCCCCTTCTCCAAAAGATACGTAATCGTACTGTTACGTTATCACCAGCCTTAACGAACAATGTACACATATTCTTGTAAATAAATTATGCAAATACTTTCGGAAACAAGTAAATTTAGTCATAATTAGATTGCGTTGTACAATCTATTTTATTTTTACACGTGCGCAGATAAAAATACATTTACAGAAATAAATAGAAATGCACGAATAACGTACAGAGATGCATTTAATATTCATTTATCACACGTGTGTACATTATACTTTATAATATTCTACAAAAATGCTAGATTTTGCTATGCTTATCCATGGAAATTTTACGTATATTTTGCTATGCATGTTCGTGGAAATAAGTAATATTTTGCTATGCACACGTCCAACGTGGAAATACGTCCTGAACAGTGTTCCACCATTTTGCAAATTCAGGCTTTGCTCCAGAAATATTAACTGAGGAAAATTGAAAGGTCTATTTCTGGAGGGCGGCTGTTTATACAGGAACATCCACTTAAATCGCAATCTGCATGCGTAAGAACAAACGTGGTATATGTAGTACACGTACAGACACATTTTTACATTTATGAATGGCCATCTCTTTTTTTGTACCTACACATGAGGAGAGACGGCTGAAATTGTATCCAACATATTTCATAACGGACACTGTGCTATTTTAAAGTACATTAACTGATCGTCTAAACTCTGAGGATTCTGTATCATAGAAGCTGGCTCGCAGTTCGGACATCTGATGTAACTTGATTTATTTTGTGAGAAATAATTTTTCATTAAAATTACGTCTACACCAAATTTTTTATTTTGAGGTCATTTCAAGGTCATAGTATAATATCTGTTGAATTCGTCTCGACGTCGGCAACAATCCTATGACGTCCAAGACATATGGTGCCATTCAAAAAAGTCAAGGTGACATTTACTCTTTTACGTAACAAGCATTTATTCAGATTTAAAAATATGCGAACATGTAGCTCACCAAGTACTGATAAACTTTTGTTTAAAACATTTTTTAATTGCACTACCGGAAATGCCTAAAAAATGGTGACATAACTTACCGCGTAGACCCTGTAAACAGGGTGGAAATTACAATATAAAGCGTTACAGACGAATATCTCCAAAAATATTGATTATACGCAAAATGTTTGAAATGAAAGTTGTTCAGTACCGAGGGGGACATCATGTGGTGGGACTTTTATTTTTCCCGGTGGACACTCCAAGGTGAGGTGAAGGTCAACTTCCTTTTTTTAAATGGAATGATATGTTCTTTTATCCACCGTCAACTAGTGCATTTTAAAATGAGTTCAATGATCCATGACTGAAGGTCATTCAAGGTCAAACTGCCAGGGGAATGCAGAAAAAGTATAAAGGTTGATGCGATCTGTATAAATACATAAATAAAGTAAAAAAAGAAAAGATTAGATTAATATCCGTCCCACTAAAAGTTTTCTGATGACCGGTCTGGTAATCTTTTCTTCTAGAAGTTAAATAAAAGCGATGCCTACCATAAGCTTACCGTGCTTCATCGAAATGCCTGGTGTTCGGATTTATCGATCTTCTCCGCAACCAACTGGACTGCATAGAAATTCAGACTGTAGAGTGAATGTTGATTTCATCAGGGATCCAAAGGTCCCATCAGGTTTCACCCAGTTACCGTCACAGAATATCAATTTTATCAGAACCCTCTTTCGCCGCTGGGTTAGTCAATCGCGTGGTTAAGACTGGGCGAAAGTTCTCGCCCTCTGAATTACGACCATCCAGATGGGTGAGATGGGGAACCCACACCCCAAGAACTATACTCGATTGATTTACACGTGCACATACACATACTACTTTCATCAGGCGCCTATGCAATCGTATTTTTTTATCCTCGAACATCCGCTGATAAACCTCTAAAACAAACATTCTTGGAAAAGGCAATTACTTGTTTAACCCCCATACGTTTCTCAGGGTGGAAAGTCACCCATTTACTTATTTTTGCATACTATATTTGGTATTGGGATGCAAGGTATAAATCGTGCAATAAAAAGGCAGATATTTTTTGAACGCGCGCGATATATTGTACAATACATTAATGTCTCTATTGACGCAAAAGCCTCTCGGGGGGATTCGGTTGCGTCGATCGTAGACGGGTAGCTAGCTATGTTTTTGAGGTTCAAAGGCCGAACCGAACGTAGAGAAGGACAGCGCGTGTAAAGCGAGACCACGCGCGTCGCGCGGGCCTTTGAACTGTGCCTCGCGGAAAAAATTTTCCGTAAAGTTTATGCGACACTTATGTGACATAAATCTTTATACAATAGCCATAATCTAGCAGTAAGTATTAGCATTGGTATTACTTGTTCGAGTTCTTCAGTGTTTCTGCTTCAATTTCAATTTTTATTCTGATTTTAATTCTAATTCTAATTTTAATTTTTATTATTTTTAATTTAAAATTATAACATTTATGTACCATTAAAACTTGTTAGGGACGTCTAAAAAACCTCCCGAATATCCTACGAATGTCAACGTATTTGAGACGTCAAACAGATGTCTTGAAGACGTTTCTAAAACGTACCGTTTTCTAACGCAAGACGTATTGTAGGACTAAACTTATTTATATCGATCGTATTCTTGTTAATAACAACTATCAATGATATCGGCGCTACGGTTCGATCGTTAAATACAAAAAAACACAAAATTAACTAAGCAATTTTGCTAATTTTCAAATAAATCGACGTTACGTCTGTAAGAGAAAATAAACACAATTTATACATGTTGACATACAATTTTCAAAAGTAGTAACTATTAAAAGTCTAAATGTAAGGGAA
>CM052313.1:21935756-21952425 GCA_028455605.1 Lasioglossum malachurum
TAAAACAAATTGGTATTGGTTTTAGTTGATTTTATATTGTTTAATGTGAGAACCTTCTTTTTAGAAACACTGGGTGCGTGTGAAACACTGGGAGGTTGGGTGTGGTATGGTCGCTTCTTATCTCCACAACGTGTTTACAAACAAAAAATAAACAGATGCGGCCCCGGAACAGGTTTACGTTGCCACGGAGCGTGCACGAAAACGGAAAATGCAATACAGTATTAGCAATAGTTTTTTGCAATTATCTCGGAAACTAAAGCCGAGCACCGGGTATGTGTAATGACAAAAATTGTTCAGAATGTTGTTGTTAATAACATATGTCAAGGTGAAGGTCATCGGAGCTGCCTCCCCTAAACGAAAGGTTTACCAATAAACGTGTGATTTTAATTGCACACATAATAATTAAACTTTTCATTTAAATAAAAGTAAAATTTAAATAATTCCAAAAGTGATCTATTTATATATATATATTATTTCTTATTTGCACACAAAAATAAAAGATTACTTCTTATTTGGATTGAGGTGGAAATCAAATAAATAGTTTTCGGTCTTCTCTTATTTCTTGTACTTGCTATATATTATACACACAATGAACGTGCCATTACAATGTTAAATGTTTAGTGAAAAGCATACTTCTATATAGGTAAATACTACATAAAATCGTCAACATTTATACGCGCGCGCGAACGTAAGAGCGGCGTTACCGAACGGTCGCGGTGTTACGTTCGGAGAGGCAGGAGAACATCAAGTTTACCATCGTTTTTCCTGTGAGTATTTCTATTATATATATATCTTTCTGTCTCGCAATGCCATAAGTAAATCTGATTCTAAAATAAGTGGTTTTTGCATGAATATGTGCTTTTTATGTATTCAGTAAAATACTGCAATCTGTATGCTGTCCCCGTTAGCTTACGTATAGAATTCTTTGGGTGAATTTATGTGAGGATGCGTGGACCATCCAAAGGGAAAGTAACCCAAATCCAAGTATTCTTCTGTCGACGCACAGGCTTCGTTGTGTAAATCTTTGAATACGACGGCGCGGCGCGGCGTAGGATATCGCAAAGCTTAACGTTGCTTTTACTTCATCGATAACAGGCTTTCTGATAAAATATCTTTGCTCGTTCGACCTCCTATAAACTGTAATCCATCTCGTAAAAATGTCCTATTTGGCTCATTCTATTTTTCTTCTTTGTAACATACTCACGCGTGGTACGTACCTATGCTCTGTCTACGTATGACTTTTTAAAAGAACGCGACGAGCGCTTTAGTAATAGTTGCTTTTTTTATTAATGCAATTTGAATCTCAAGGAAGAGATTATTTTGCAGATTATTACTGTACAGACGCGCGCGTTTGAATACATATTATAATTTATGATTCGACAGCGGATTTTATGCATTTATAACCAAAATGTGTCGGTGTAATTTAAAATAGCGAAAATATTAGAAGAATTTAAACATATTAGAGGTGTAGAAATTAATACGGTACCTTGGTATTCAATTATTTATAACTCTGGTTTTTGAATGCAAATTATCGCTCGCCGTTCTGTACCGTTTAAAAGTACCGACACTTACAGTTATGAAACATTTGAGATCTAGTCGAAACAAAAACTATTAGTAATCATGATGGTAGCGTCTGACAACACTGTATACCGTTTGCTTTTCAATTAAAGAAAAATGCTTCCGAAGCCGCTGAAATAATTTGTTCTGCTTCGATTTTGATGAAATTTCCATGAAATTTTTTGAAAATTTTCAATATATATATATGTATATATGTATATATATATATATATATATATATATAAATATATATATATATGTATTTCGATCGATTCTAGTTTAATACCATTCTTAATTAACTTCGTATAATCGCGAATGGGACATGCGTTAACCATACTATAAATCGTGTCCTGTATGCAGCAGCGGTTTGCAGCAACCAGTATTGTAGTACCTATGATGGGAATCCCGAATGAAATACCGGATTTCACGATCGTATAGCTATTCAAAATACAGTAAAAAATCTCTACCTAATTAATCCTTCGCACTTGAAACCGCTCTTTTGCAAGAAATGCCGAAAAATATAAATTATAACTTTTTTTAGAATGCAAGAACGAAAATTTTGATTTATCCGCATTTTGTATTTGGGTATGTACTCCTTGTACACAATTATTCAGGAAAATGGATTAACATTTGCATGAATGATTAAATAAAGAATGCTTCTCAAAAACAGAAATAACAATTATCATAAAAAAATCAGCATTTCATGCTATTATTGATATTTAGATTTCTAGAGCTATACGCGATATATATATATATATATATATATATATTGGCACAACTTAATAAACAATGTAACAAGACCATTCGTTTATGTAAAAGTGAGGGTCTATGACAGAAACTTTAAGACATGCACGTGTCATGCAGCGAACGAAGATTGCAACTTTGCAGTGACGCAAACGGTCACCACTTCGAGCATCTCCTGTAATATAAGAAAGTTTATTTTACTACCACATTTTAGTCGACATTTTAGTGTTCAATATCTACATAGGCTCTCCCTATTTTGTTCCCTATTTTGAAACAAATGGCAAACGTAACATGATATCATTTCCAATTAGTTGTGTGAGGATTTCGTAATAGCGCAGTATTTCACTTTAAGCACGTATTCCGCATTAAGGAAACTCATTGTATCCTTCGAACGTTAGAAATAGAAGTTTGTTCTCTTCCGAATGTTTATACAGGGGAAATCCAAGTGTCGTTTATCGTCTCGAACCGTTGACGACTCTTTTCTTGTGCATGCTGGAAACTGGAAACTGTCCGAGTGTTCGTTCAAAATCTCGCCGCAAGTGTGTGAAACTTTCAGTATCACCTCCTTCGATTATCGATTTGAAACTTTCCGTATACATAGTAGAACTTGTTGAATGCTATGAGAGAAACTGACTATTCGATTTTATCACACCCGTATCGTGAACACAGCAATTGGAAAAAGGAATTTGTGCAAATTGATCGACTTTATTTTATAAAGATCCGTCATTTATCCATTAACACAAACAACGAAGTTCGTTTCTTTATTTTTGCCACTGCGCTTATTTGGTGAAACAGTGGTGCAAGAAAAAAATCATGATCCTACGAAAACCGAGTTTGAATAGTCTTATTATTTAGTAATATGTCGCTGTTGTTAAAGCGTCGCAATAATACGAAGTAATATCCATGAAATTTTCATATAATTTATGCTTGAAATTGAAATGTAACAACTAGATTGTCAGTGTCGAATGATTAAATTCTCTAACGCAATAGCGGGAAAAATGTTCTCACAAGGTAAATGGGAATTCGCTGACTGCACTCTACCCGTGGAAAATCTAAGTAAATTCACTTTTCTGTGTAAATCGTGTTTTTTAATTTCGAAATAAATTCTACGCTTTCCCGAGCTCTACATTTTTCTGACAATTAGCTTTTCATCAATTACCGGTTTTGTCGTGATCGATTGTGTGCTGTGTCAAAGCGATATTTGACGAATTGAGTTACTGGAAGGTGCGAAGTGTGAGTGTATCTGATAACGGTTTTTTATTGTCAGAGTATTGCGAATGTGAGGCACGATGTTGATTTATTGCGGTATGTATCTACAGTTGTCCTTTTGGTGGGTCTGGCGATTCGGCATCCGGATATTCGAGACTTCAAATTTTTGCGGTACATGTGGTCATAAAACAATTCGACTAACCGTGGAGATTAAACGTTCGATCAGTTTGGAATCGAACGTTCTTCGTGAATACTACTTCAATATTACTTCTAACAAAATGAAATATAGCGTTTTCCGTAGAAAATATATTCTTTACTTTCTGCAGACAGCAGATGTAGCATCAGTTGGTAAACTTAATAATTAAACTGCGGATCTTTATGCATTTATGAAGAAATTGCTGGGCGAAATATAAAACTGTGAAAGATTAGATAAATTTAAGAATACAACTGTAATATTGTTTTTAATGTAGCGAAGTCATCAAGGAATGAAATTAATTTTTATTTTATTCCTGCTTCCCACAATAAATGCAGAACATTTTTATTTTGCACAAAGATCCGCAGTCTATTACTAATAAGCGTGAAGAACTTACGGTAATTAATTTTAATTAAATTGAAGGATGCCTACCTGAGATGTGTGCTAAATGTATTAAAAGATTGAAGTATTTACTGATATATCAAAAGCGGTAAAATTTGGAATTTTCCAAAATTTTCGGCCTTTTTACCACATTTGATCGTTTATAACTCGTAAACCAATTAACCGATTTCAATGAAATTTTCCGAGCGTATGTAATTTATACGAGTTGACCAAACACATCTTCCAAATTTTCGTTATTGGTCCAGCTAAAAAAGTTGTAAAAATCAATTTGTACTATTGTTTTTCACAATTACGACCAAATGTATTTTACAGAGAAATTGAAGTTGTCTGGTCCATTCATAAAAAAGTTATTCTGATTTAAAGTGTGTGTGTGTGTGTGATCAGTTTTGCTCGCAACTGTATGTGTAATAATTGAAATAGACCAGTTCTGCTGTCGTTATCTGGGATGAAATTCTGAATACAGTCCTTTCTCCGTGATAGTAAATGGATTATATCTGGTTTCGTGGCACGCTTTCGACCGGAAATTGGAACGATTGGTTGACCGGTTGAGGGCAAGATCCAACGGTGACGAGTCCAAGAAAGTTTTGTTATTTGGTAGGGTCGGTCATGATCTCAAAATGGTCTTTGGCCTGTATACGACTGTGTCCAATCTAACTTTGTTTGCAGCTCCCAGACTGAAACGTTGAGATCGGACACTCTGCATGTTTCGTCCAATCGCCGAGGCACAAATTACAAATCGAGCATCTTGCCGTCTTGCAGCCATTGTACACTAGACGGAAATTAGACTCTTCATCAAACCATGTCGTATTTCACATCTTGTGTGGATAAATATGAACAGTAATACTGTGCTATGTTTGCTTCCATCATCTCTACATTTTGGTTAACAAATGACACCCTCCTGAAGATAGTATTTAATAGAATACTGGCAAGGTAAATCATGTTTGAAGCGTTATCCTATTGTGAGAGTCGATCATAGTTATATTAGTAATCATAGTTATTGTTTTAATTTAATTTTAATATTTCGCGGTCTACTTGCATGATTAGTAGTAAAACAAATTTTTTGGTAAAATATCGCCGTAATGTAACGATGATGAAAAAAAATTTGGCTTTAAATCATTCTTTCTCTTTTGAGTTTCTTTAAATATCTATTTTCATTGTATAAATCATTATTTTCCAGGTCTAGGATTCTTCACCCATTTATGTTCATGAGCCATATTTCCAAAATATGGCATAGTACGATCGACCCGTGTGTGGACGGCCTTGGTTGTTCCGCGTACTGCGTGAAGAGAAAATCGAAGATAGTACGTAGAGAGAGTCACCGGTTCGATATGGCTCGTCTTGCGAGCGGCTTGACAACTGGATTCAACTTAATTCGGATCGAATCGACAAGCGGCTTAATGGCTTGTTCTGCTTGATCCTAACTGAGTTCGCCAGGCATACATGTTAGGTGAAATCAGCTCAATCTTTTAAGTCGTCCAGTGGCTTGCGAATCCCATTGAATGTCAGTTGTTTTATTTTCGAGCACTAGCGTTCAAGATGGATGAACCATGCAGTCCGCTACTATCTAATGTATCTATCCATTGCATAGGTGGGGAACGTGCGGCCTCCGTGAGTTTCTTGTGCTGCATTCATAAAAGCTAGCTCTTGTATTAATTAATATTTAATCGTATAGATTACGACAACTTGAAAATTAACCATATAATAAACTTATATGTCGGTCTTCTTTATTACTGCCTTTAATTTGAATGTGGTCTCTAACGGTGAAAAGGTTCCCACCTCTGATCTATTGTCTTCACTGTAGGCTAAAACTGATATCGAAAATTATCATAACAAGACAGCGGATCTTCATGCATTTATGAAGAATTTGAATTCATGAAGGTTGGCTGGGCGAAGTATAATACAGTAAGAAATTAGAAAAATTTAAGAATACTGTAATGTTGTTTTCAATGCAATAAAATTAAAAAAATCGCTGTTCATTTTACTCCTGCTTCCCACAATCAATATAGAACATTTTTTTTTTCGCCTAAAGATTCACAGTCTGATCATAACGATTTTTTGTTAGTCTCACTTACAGTTCTAGAATTCTTTTAATTAATCACCCTTGAGGAACAACATTTTACCCAATCCATGCTTAATGTCGCCAATCACCAGTCTTGAGTTCAGAAACAGATAAAACAGATAGAAAATGCTGTGGTCATTAGAAAGATATTTATTAGAAAAATTTCTAATAAGATAAAATAAGATAAGAAAGATAGTAGCGGATTTTGTGCGTCATCTTGTCGCACACATTTTGTGTGTGGCTAATAATATTACAATCTCTTTATAATCATACTTTGTTTCACTGTGCTATGAAAAAGGCGGTCAACTATTTAACACGTTCGTTACTACTGTTACATCTCGTGACCTATAGTGTGGCTGAGCACAAAGAAATCAGACCCAATCTACTGCGCGCTGTCTGATTAGGTCTATAGAGACACGTCGCGTCACCCTCGAGACGTCAATGAAGTGGAGAGACACCGAGAAGTAGTTCTATTAGCACCAGGTGCTTCTCCTAAGGTCCGAGGAAAGCCGCTGTGGGATTTCAGTCGATAAGAATGTGACACTGTTCCTGACTCGGTCAAAGGTCTCCACGAAGGTTTCTCCACATTAAAAAAGAAAGGACGTCTCTTGCATTGGTGTTACAATTGCCAGCATCTTAGGGGGAAGACTCGTTTCCAGGATTGCAAGGGTGCGGGATGCGCCTTCTCATTTCTCGATAATGCAAAGATGTGGTTTTTCAGTAGTCAAGAGCGCCACATAAAAGATCAGTCTAGGCCGAAATCGCCCTCAAAAGTAATTTGCATTATTCGGCAGGTCTTTCAGGTATAAAATTCTACGGCTATTTACAGTGGGTAACGAAATCGGTTGACGCTGGAAAAAACGACAGGCATCGAAAGATGTACGATTTTGTGGATCTTAAGCAGAAACTGATCAAAAGTCGTGTAAAACTACGAGTTTCAACATTTTTAATCGCTTGCAGCTCGTGTGTATGTTAAAAATTCTCCGCTCTGTAAATGTACCTCGCAGCCAGTGCGATACGAGCTATACGAACAAAAGAGTTATATATAATACACTTTAAAAACACTTTACTAAAGAACAAACACGACTTAATCCGGTAGTCATCGTGGGAAAATCGTTTGTAATCTAAATAATTAGCCCAAAATAGGAAATCGAGACGGCTGCTACGGTTCCGGAGAAAATTAGCTGGTAATACTTCTTATAGCTCATTTTGCATGTATACTATGACATTGCATTTGTGTAATTTCGAAGACGTTCATGCCTGGCTCCGAACGGTATTTCGAAGGACCGAAACGCTTTCTATTAGTGCACATCGGTACTTGCAGGATACACGAATATTTCCCTGAGGATTTCTCTGTTGTGTTGGCCTACCGAAACATTCACTGTCGGATAATTAAAAGAGCGCCAATGAAGTCGGATACGCGCAGTGATTTATCATGGGACAAAAATCAAAAAATAAACTTCCATATTATTATACAATGTCGTCACTGTAGGGTTCTCTTTGGTATATCTTACTAAAGGGGCCTATTCACGATCACGCATGTTGCGCAACAATTGTTCTGCAGCACGATGTTACGTAAATCCAAATTGTATTCACGTTGACACATAATTTAAATAGTCGTTCAGTTTTTCATTCCGTAGCGATGAGACTCGTCTGACAATATTTGTGCAACACTGCCGTTCACAGTACAACACAGTGCAAACGCAACCCGTTTATTGTGCACAAAACATCAGGAAATTCGGATTTGACATAACAGGTTGCGCAATTAGTCAATCACTATCATTCACGGTCAATCATGTTGCGCAAAATGCTTGATCGTGAATAGGCCCCTTAAGATAAGTCACGTTGCGCGTGCGAGTCTAATATTTTAATTGAAATTTTTTCCTGCGTCAACCGATTTCGTTGAAATTTTCAGCAGGTGTGCAACTACTATAGATCTACAAAACATATGTTACAAACTTTCATTGAGGGCCCAAATAAAAAAGTTTTAAAAAATCCCTTTTTTATTTTTGCATGTAACCTTGTATGTAAATTATAATTTTTGGAGAATCATTTTTGCATATCATTTCGTAAACCAATTATATAGAGGTGCGCGGGTTCCCGAATATACGGGTTCGGGTGAGGTCGGAAAAAATTGGGCAGGCTCGGGCGAGTACTCGAAACATCTGAATATTCGGGTAGCTTGATCGCATCGGGTAGCTTGGTCGCGTCGGGTGCTTGATCGTTACAGGGTAGTCGGAGACATTCGGATTGCATAGATTATCCAAACTCGGACGCGATCCTTTGATACTCGAGATTGAACATACGATTCGTAATTCGCACTAATGCGGTCCTGAATTATGTACTCGGTTTTATTTATAGAACTGTTATTTTTCGGTTGTGAATTTCGGTTTCGGTTTTTCGGCTATGATTCGATCCTGTAATTGTGTATTCTGTTCTGCCGAAGAACATACAATGTATGCAAGCAACTAAATTAATTATAGGACGACTATAAAATAACCCCATGAAATCTCAGTTCTTTATGTGACAAACACAAAAAATTTTTTCTTTTTTTAAATCAGAACCGAAATCTATAATACAACTGAAAAAATAACAGTTATAGAACAGAAATAATATCGGAACCGTAACTGTAACCGATATAAGCTGTATTACACATACAATAGTGAATGAATACTATGAAAATGTTGCATTTGAGATTATATTACATATATTGTATAATTGATTTCGAATTTCAAATAAGACTTCTTGAGTGAATCTCGAGAATCGAACTCGTCCGGCCGATGCCGACTGCTGCTGATCGGCAACCCGTGAACGATCAAGCATCCGATGCGATCAAGCTCCCCGATGCGATCAAGCTACCCGATGCGATCAAGCTACCCGATGCGATCAAGCTACCCGATGCGATCAAGCTACCCGCCGGACTTTTTCCGGCTCGGCTCGACTGTCGGGTACCCGTACATTTCGGGAACCCGCACACCTCTAAAACCAATGCTTCTAATTGATTATAAAAAAACAGGTCGTTTGGTACAATTATAAAAAAGTTATTAGTTTTTAAAAGGAGTACGAATACTTTGTAAATACACTCACACTGTAGAGGAAATTTAAATACTCCTTAGTAAAATTTAAAAATATTTCTAGAGCGCGTAGAAAGGGAAATGTGGCCATTCATTCTACGTATAAATTCATCCTATAGTTAACCGAATTTTAAGTTTTAATATTCAATGGTTTGAATACATATGGTTATTTTAGATTATATTAGCGCACAGTTAGTTTTTGTTTATTTGAAAGTGAATTTGTTCAGCTAAAATGGTCATTTGTCGCACTGTGACGCCCCGTAGATGATTGGTAATCTCGTTAACTGCACGAACCGTAAGTACGTAAATGCTTTTTCAGCCCATCTTCATGTAACTATCGGGCTTCTACTGTACGTAGGTGCATCGTGACAAAAAATGGAACCCATTAATCACTTGATTTCACACTTGGGTTTATAGGTGACCATCGATTACTGCGAATTGTATACGCCTACATATGTACGCAGAGATCTTCCGTTTGGTAGTAATTGGATTGCGGTCGGGTCGCGCGAACGTGAAACTAGCCAAATTTTTACACCCGATTTTCATCCGGCTTTTTCTCGTCGTGCCGTAATTTAGAGCCTCCTCCTGTGCACCCTCTCTTCGACCGGCTTTTGAAACAATCGCGATCGGGGAGCCAACGCGCAACGTAATACTCCACGGTAAATAATGATCGCGACACGACGCGACAGCGCACGGTTTCCCCGATATTATTTACGATTGTGCGGGGTCTCGATATATCGAGAGTAATTAATAATCGGACAATAAACGAACCTCAATTGCGACCAACAAAACGGTAGTCGTTTTTCCCTCTCTGCATTCTCTCTTCCATTCTCGATATTTCGTTTCTCTCTTCGTGTCCACTGTTCATGTCAGTTCACGTCGACATGATACATATCTCCCTTTTGTCTTCCTTTCTTTCCGCCGCTTAACTACTTTTCCTTTTTAAGTATCTCGCGTCTTTCGCATTCTGCCTTCTGGTTCCTGTATCCTAACTTTTTTCACGTATCACACATATGTTTTTCTTCTCTGGAGTATCCGCTCCTCCTTCTGCTGTTCCCACTTTTTACGAACCAAAATATTTTCGATCCTTGTTGTCTATTTACATTCGGTTCTATCGAAATTTTTTGCATCGCTGTGATGCTTCTAGTCTGTTATTTTTCATTCACGAAGTTTTTTAACAATTTCTTCGACGATAGAAATGGTCGATACATTTCAATGACCTTGGAATATGTTATTAGGGCGGTAGACTCGTTTCCATGATTGCAAGAGGGCGGGATGCGCGTTCTCATTTCTCGGTAATGTACATAGATGGAATTTTTTTTTCAGTAGTGAAAACCGCTAGATAAAAGATCAATCTAGGCCGCGATCACCATGGAAAGTCCTATTTTTTATTACTACGTTTTTATTAGATAAAAATTCACAATCACAAATTTTCAGGGCTGTCTGTACTGCGTTAGGAATCTGCATGGGGCTAGGAAAAATTATTTTATACTTTTTAGTCCGTTTTAAAAACGTGATATTTTAAAAGAATTTATTTTTATTTTTTACGGGGGGTTATGAGGCGTAATTTGCATTATTTGGCAGCATGTTTTTCATGCAAATATCTCGAAAACGGAGCTCGTTCGACGCGACGATGACGTGTAAAAAAAGAATTTGCATTCTGTCTTCTGGTTTCTATTAGGGATGGGATCAAGTACCTCGCAACAAGGTTCGAACTTTGATTGATGGAATTCGAACTCTCTATAAGTACATCGAAAAACAGAAATAGTACTCCTAAGTATACTCGAACCTATGCCAGACAGTTTCGAACCTTTTACAAGTACTCTGGTAAACGGAAATAATACTTGCAAGTATATTCGAATCTTGGTCGAACAGATTCGAAACTTTTATGAATATCGTACCGGAAATTCTCTGAAATTCTAATCATAATTTTTTCATCGTCTGCTGTGTAAGAAGTGGAAAATTATCTAAAATCACAATATTTACAACGAAAAGAAGTCCCGTTATTATTTTGGCGTGAAAATTCATTGAAGTACCCCATTTTATAAAAAATTGCACGTGATTATCTTTGCATAATGGCCACTTCTGTACCTTCAGAAAGTTTTTAACTGTGTTTTCGAAAGCAGGAAACATCATGGATAAAAAAAGTAACAGGACAAAACCAAGTATATTGTAAATGAAATATTATTCCTAAATAGTTACGAATTTAATAAAGAAAGTGCTTAAAACCTACTATGTATTCAGTTCTGATTTCCAAGATTCGAGTACTACTTGTGAAAGATTCGATTCCTTTCAACAACGAAGTACTTATAAGTATCGTTTCGAAACTTGTAAGTACTCATTCCGAGGTTCGGTATCAGTTTGTATAAAAATGAATACTTTTCAAATATAATCATTGAGAAACATTATTGCTCTTAAGTAGTAATCGAAACCCATGAAATGAAACTTGTGTGTGTGGTTATTGAGATTGACTCGGATTCGTGAGTACATATTCAACTTGATCCCATCCCTAGTTTCTATGTCCTAACTTTTTCGATGTATCATATGTTTTTCTTCTTTGGGATTCCCGCGCTCCTTCTGTTGTTCAGACTTTTTTCAAAGCAAAATATTTTCGATCCTCGTTGTCTATTGACATTCGATTCTATCTGAATTTTCTTTGCATCGCTGTGACCCTCCGAGTCTGTTATTTTTCATTCACGAAGTTTTTCTATACTTTCTTCGTAATTCCGGCCATTCCAGTGTTTTTTCTCCATTCTTATGGCGCTTATAAAAAAAATGAAAAAGAAGAGACAGAGAGGTAGAAAATGGGGCGCAAGAGGAAGAGAGTTTTATCTAAAGTTTCATGTTTCATCTTAGCTTCTAGCCCATTAATCCACTCGTTAATAAAGTTAGGTATAACGTGCCTAGCAAATCCTGTCATCCAGTTATCTTTAAAATGTATGGCCGTTAGTTGAAGAATACTCATACGAGGTAATCTAGTTATGAAAACCTGCATACGATTTTCAAAGCATTTACATTATAATTATCATAGAAAAATCAATTTGCAGAAGTTTTCGTGCCCTTCATATGGACAACGAAATATAGAATGTTGAAAAATATTTTGACTAAAAAAAACCAATATATGTCAAATAATTCATTATGTATGAACTGTGCATGATTTGAGATCATAGTTTAGTCACTGTATACATATTGTATACATTAATTCAGAAACACTAAAGTAAGAAATTACCTATATGTAGAGTCGGGAGAGGTGTATATTCACATTCGCTAATTTTGTTGCTCTATAAATATTACGATTATTATAATAAAAAATTTTATTCTATTCGTCAGTACATCCGTACTCGGTAGTAATTATTGGTAATTGGACTCTGTCATCTATTTTAACCCTTTGTACACCGAATTATTTTTCAATTTTTTTTTATATTTGTTGCCAACAACTCCCTATTATTTTAAACGTGTTATTTGAAATTTACTTCAAACGATAGTTCCTTGACTGCTACCTATTTTAAACAATTTTGTTTACTAATTATATTATATTGAATATAGCTTTCAAACTTTCATGTAATTTATATTTGTGGAACTTATATTTGTTCTTAACTATAAAAAATAAGACAATTAAATAAATAAAGGAAGAACCAAATACATATAAAAACCCGTTTTATTGTATTTACATTTTTCTTTCTCTGATGTAATCTTCTTTCTCGAGTCACACTCGACAAAGGAGTACAAAGGGTTAACCCTTAGCACTCGAGTGGTGACTGCGAGTCGGGTTACTCTTAACTCACCGACTATTATTTCAACAACAATCGTTTCACCGAGATATTAACTCACCGACAATCATTATCCTGACAGTCATTTCATGGACAATTATTTCACCGACAAACGTTTTTATTGTGTGTATTCGAATTTAGTTAATTTTAATTTTAAAAGGTAATTTATTTCATAATATTGGCGGTGAAATGACTGTCGGAAAAATGATTGTCGATGATCTCAAAATGTCGTTGAGTTAATATTGTCAACGACGTCGTGTCGGTGAAATGATTTTTGTTGAAATAATTGTCGGTGAGTTAGGGGTAACCCCTGAGAGTCACCACTAAAAATTGCTGTACCATTATTTGAAATATTGTTTACTTTATATATGTATATCAAATATGTTGGTATCTAAACAGTTACTAAACATTTATTTATTGTGTACAAGATATCATATCAATTTCATATCCATAAAATTTAAAAAATCGTATAGAATGGGGCATACTTCAAGGTTGGAAGAAATGTTTAATTTTCGAGTTAAAATTGCTCTCCGAGTGCAAAGGGTTCAGATGGTAGGAACACTCTTTTGTCATTTTGTCAACAAATATAAGAACGGCGTTACTTTTTAGCAGCTACTCGTTTATAATAATTAAGGAATTATTGTTTTACATATTGACACTGCAGATTTGGTTATTCACGCACAAAATCAGGCTGTCGGAGTACGTAATTTTTTGTGACTGATTATATTTACTGATACGACTTTAAAACATAATTAGGTGATAATAAACAGACTCTACAAAGATGTACATATCTGTTCTATCGAGCTGAACCTTTTTTGTTTTAGACTTCCTGTCCCGGTTTATTGTTTCCTGTTAGTTTCGAATTCATCTTCTGTTTGTTTTCATACATACGATACTGACACATTCGTTTCTTCTACCTCCGCTTTTTATACTCTTTACTCTTTCAATTCTTCTACATTATTTCTTCCTATTTTCGCCGTATACCCGCCATGTCGCCTTTTATCACTTTTATTCGAATTTTCCTCTCCTTTCTCGTTCGATAGTTTTTCCACACTGTCGCAATACTATATCACATACGGAGTCATCGTTTACCCGTTTATTTGATCTCGTGAACACGAACAAACGCGAAATATTGCGCCGAATATTGGATTGCCGTTTATCACTTATGATTGGAATTGGTGTATGCGAATTTTTTTAATATCGATGCTTTCGGCCAACCGGTAAATTCATAGTGCACATCGTGTATTTACTCATCATCGATTTATTATTACGTGCTCGTTGAAAAATGTGTTATTCTTATCGAAGCAAGGTAACAAAAACCGAAATGATCGAGGTTGAGTGACGCAATCAGTGTTATTGTTAGACTGCGGATCTTTATCTGTTTATGGCTTACGAAAATGTTCAACACAAATGCTGAAAACAATTTCCATTTGTTTTCAATCTACAAAGGCTGTTTCCATTAAAAATATTGTTTTGTTTCATTCCGCTTTCTTAAAATTTGTCGACAAAAATTGGAAAACAACAAACTCCCCTGCTTGGCCAATGTCAACGTCACGCTTAGCAGCACTTGTCGTCGAGCCGGAATCAGTGATGCCAGAAATGCGCAACATTTCACATGCATGCGCGACAAACAGTAACGTATCTATGATGAGGTAGCAGAGCCCTGAGGCAGTTATATTGACGAGAATGTATCGAAACAATCTTACCGCACAAAAAGACTCCAGGGCGTGTCTTACGAGTTACAAAATATACACAAATACACTTGTTATACATTCATTTTTCAGAATCAAATCATATAAATTTTTTAAAATTCTGCGGGGTACTCAAGGTACCCCATTTCATTGAGAATCTTAGTATACCGAGGCTATTCGTCGCGCATGCGCGTGAAATGTTGCGCATTTCTGGCACCACTGGCCGGAATCCGTCTGTTGTAGCCGCGTTGTAATTGTACCGTGTTTATCGTTTATAATTTCTTAACAAAGCCGCGCAAAAAATATTTTCGCAAAAGATAAAATTACTTTAGATGAGTTTGGACATCATCCCTTTTAACGAACTACAACATTTTTGGATACCTTGTAGAATGGAATTATTCTAGTATAATTATAGTAGCTCCGAGTGTGCAAAGGGTTAATATCTCGCGTCTTTTATCTCTATTGTAAGTTGCGTTTCAATCGCCACAATCGCTAATCTCGATTAGTTTCTCTAACTGAGTTTCCCGGAGAAAGGTTACCGTAACCCCTAATAATTCATAGCAACTTTAAGCTAACGTTACCGAAGTATCTTGGAGAGCGGATTAAACCGATTACCGTAAGTTACCGGCAACTCAATATACGCCTACAATCAGATTATACAAGGTGAGCTTCGAAAATGGGTAACCTGAATATCTCGACTGTTATTGCCGTTATATCGAAGAGGAACACATCATTGGATGTAAATACTTTTTGGATAAGCGGACGCGTCTTATGGCAGTCAACTTCGTTTTCCAACTCCTCAAACCAGAGTAGGTGGAAAAAATCCTACACATCAGATGCGGCTACTGATGTCAACTTATTTGGTGTCGTTGTAAAGACGAGGTCTCAATCATTTTATTTATTATGACGTTAACCCGATCGGTTTACTTAGCAAGTACAATACTGTTACATGTAGCTAACATTATCTAGGTGCTACATTGTTTTTATATCCTTACGGAACATTGAGAGGTCTCAAACTTAAGAGTTTATGGTATTTTTGAAAAAAGATACTTGAATTACTAATTAAAAATTTCAAAATGGGATTCTTTGAGACTTTCTAGTAGAATGGGGTCACACAAGTCTTAAGGATGTTCTGGAGGTAATATAAAAACGCAACAAAATTTTTGAAAATTTGACAAGATATAATTCTTACTAAATTAATGCAATTACCAAAAAGTTTCGGTTCGATTCACTGCACCGTTTAAGAATTATAGCAACTTAAAGTTTTCGCATTTTAACACGTCTTCTTGTGGAGAATTCATAAAATTCCACTTCAAACCCTACTTAAACCTTGAGAAAACGCAACTAGAAACTCCAGTTTTTTTTTATATGTAGTAAAAATTATGTAATTAATTATGTTCAAAATTTATTAGGATTCACTAAACAGTTACAGAGCAAAAAAGTTATAAACTGTTAGAAAACGTCAAATTTATCGTGTTGTCTCTCACTAACATGGAAGCGCGACAAGTGTAGACCACTGAATATAGCTACAGAGGGTACAGTATTCGCAAAAGTTTAATGCAAAATATACTCATGAATGGCTTTCATTGCCAATATATTGATGGATTTCGAATTTCTTGTACTTTTGTCTCCCATTGTACCTCCAGAACATCCTTAATCTGGCGAAACTGTCTTCTCGATTACACTTGTTTTTTCGGTGTCCGCGATTTTCGCATGTTTTGGCGGTACGTACCAACCGCACGCACTTAACCTAACAACTTATGCAAATGTTAGGGAATCTGGCCATCCCACATAACTTATATGAGTCTACAAAATGTATTTAAATTTGGAAATATTTTAGGTCTGAAGATATATATAATAATTTTCGAGTTAAAATTGCTCCGATTGCAAAGGGTTAAAGATAGAGAAATTATGATTTCGACAATAGTACGTCTATATTCGTGTACTTTCTTCATGTAGATATACTTCTT
>CM052313.1:21952525-21963619 GCA_028455605.1 Lasioglossum malachurum
ATTGCACCTACTTATTTTTGCCGTAAACGCATAAAATCCGCTGTCTACAAATTACAAATCTATCGTAATAGCGGAATAGAAAGGAACTGAGTGTAAAATTTCACTGGCAAATTGCGGCATATTTCATTAAATAATAGTTCATATAAAAAATGGGTCTACAAAATTTGTTAGCCACTATAATTTCACATTCAACAAGGTTTCATAACGCTGTGAACTCGATAATAAATGCAATAAATACTTGATGATACTAATTCGTATAATTTATAATTTTCAACAATTCCATTAAAGATTTCGACTTTCCAAATTTTATACAAATCAATTTAAACGCAATAGTTTACATAATTTAATTGTCACAGTTATTTTAACGACTATTACAGGAGTATTGAAAGGTTCTCGATAATTACCATTCGGTTGTTCCACGAACTATATTTTAAATTTATGTGCAAGAATTATACAGAACAGAACACATGAAATGCTTTGACGGGATTTTCGGAAACCATTAATTGTAGCTGCGAATTTCGTTTTTCGAACTTCAATGTACCATTTCCCCTCTATTAAGATTTAAGATCATTAACCCTTCGCATTGGAATCTTCCTTTATTTATTTAAGTCGTATTTTTTAGTTAAAAGCAAATATAGGTTCCACAAATATTGTATAAATTACAACAAAGTTTGAGAGCTATATTTCACATAATTAGTAAAGAAAATTGTCTAAAATAAGTAGCAGTCAAGCAACTGTCCCTTTTGAAGTAAATTTGAAATGAAACATTTAAAATAGTCGGAAGAGAGAGAGAGTTGTTGGCAACAAAGTTGAAAAATAATTCGGAGTGCAAAGGGTTAAGTTTCTATTTCTTGCAATTGATGCAGACAATTTTTACTTCGCAGAAAGATCCACAGTCTATTAATTAATATCCCTGCTGAACTGGTAACATCATTTATTTGTGCCACGAATATACCATCAAGTATAAGTCTGGCACATATCACACCTCACCATTTTCTGGTTGATCTGTTAAGTCTATGCAATTTACACACGAATACAATTCTATAGTAATTCATTTGTTGTCACTTATCATGTTATGTTGGACGATGAAATAATATTGTTTGGTCGAACGATCGCGGTGTCATCGACTTCAAACGCTCAATGACATCCGGTATTATTTGACGCTCTGATTCAACATAGTTTTCTATAAAACTAAGTAATACTGATAATTCGAGCCCTGCTCGTGTGGTCCGTACATCGTCGAATGTTTCTTCGCAACTGTTTCTTCGCGTGCATCGTTCAATTTTATACTGATCGTAATTCAATTTTAAATAGAATTGAGAACAGCCACGTTCTTATTACAATTATTTGAGCATACAGCGTAGTTTCAATACATACCTCCATCGTAATATCGATGATGCTGAGTTTCAGATTAAAATTCAAGCAAATTACATAGGTCTTCTAATTGTGAATAAAACTGAATTTAGTCACTTCGAAATAAGAGCACCATGTTTTGTTCATTGCTTCAATTGAATAATCAATTTCATTTTATTACATTATTTACAATCATAAATGCAATCGTACTTTTTTTTCAATTATTCTAATCGCAAGTCTAAACGAAATTACTTCATTATCAATTATACAAACATTTATCATATCAGCTTCAGCTCGTTTTGGTACTGTTTCATACTGTACATGGATATTCATCATAATTGATCCATTTAATTAATATTACATACATCAAGCGATGTTATTCTTCGTGACATCACTTGCATTAAATTGCTTATTACGATAACTTGTTGGTTTAATTGCAAATCAGAATTCTTCAATACAGAGAAACACGTTGTTAATCATGGTGTTATTTAATTGTCTTGTGTATTACGTAGCTCTTATTTTTAATACAAACATCACTCTCCATACACTGTTTTTCTTGTTATCTAAAACATGGCTATAAAGTACTATTCCTTCAACAAAACAAGGTCTGTTAATATTTAAAATACAAAATGTGCTATACTTTACAAACGGACTCTATAATCCGTTTATGTGTAAAATCTGTATTTATATTATATTTATCATGTAGTGGAAACTTTGACAGAATCGGATACAAATTTATTTTTCACAAACCAAAATTAATGCATTGGATTTCTGCTTCCTAAATCATTCTATAAAAATGGGAAGTTAGAACAACATAATTCAGTTTTTATCAATATCATTACGTTTGGCTAAAATTCACTTGAGAAAATCAGAAATGTTTATCTTTTTTTTTTATATAATCCTGTAGATTTTTCACCAGAAAATTTGAAATAAACTTATTTATATCGATCGTATTCTTGTTAATAACAATTACCAATGATATCGCGGTGTATCGATCTATACATATAACCTAGATCTCTACCAAGACGATCAGTGTCGTGAAAACAGACATGGTGAACACATGTGCTTCACGAGTCTCACGATTCTCGTTTTATCATACTTAATCACACCTAAGCAAGTGAGTGAAAAATTGTGTAATTGAATTTGTTTCCCTTACATTTAGACTTTAATAGTTACTACTTTTGAAAATTCTATGTCACTATGTATAAATTGTGTTTATTTTCTCTTACAGACGCAATTCAATATAATCTTGAAAATGGTCCAAATCGGTGACCGAAACGTCGATTTATTTGAAAATTAGCAAAATTGCTTAGTTAATTTTTGGGTTTTTTTTGTATTTAACGATCGAACCGTAGCGCCGATATCATTGATAATTGTTAGAAAATTTGAAAGTATCTCGTCAAGTGAGGATCATTCGGACCAGAAAATTGAATGATACTGTGAACAAACAACCAATGGTTTTATAAATAAACTGAAATTGAACCGATCGTTCCTTGTGTGGAATAATAGATACATTTTGTTTCTCATGTACGAAGTACATTTCAATACAAAATATTGTTAATGTGTATTTATGTTTTCTTCCCGCCGTTCATCAAGTTCATCAATCAAATAATCGAATGCTAATTGTAGTAACGTATTTTTAAATGATCGGAGCGTAGTATGGTAACCAATATCTATTTGTATAGTCCTGTCCCATAAATTTATACTGATGAAATCAATCTTAAGCTGTCGGGACAATTTGTTTCACAGTCAATTATGATTTTTCCATACGTTTTTTCACGATTTTAGAAAATGATAACATTTAAAGCATCACCGTTGAAGAACAACATCGATCTCTGCGATGGAAATTACCATTGTAGTTCTTTAGAAATCAACTCCGGTGTCTATAATTGGTCACTACACATACTGTTAGTCCAAATATAGGTATTTCCAATATTTTTGGTACAATTAATTGTAGTACATGTTCCTGGAACTTATATCTCTCTGCTGGAACAGTTGAATTAATCCTAATGTTTTAGTTTACGCGTGGATATGTTTTATAAATATACAACTCTTTATTAACAGAATTTATTTTCTCGTAACCAATTACGAAGAGGTTATTTGAAATCATTTCGATTAGCGTTAAGGTTACTTCAGATTTTCATTTCAGCTTTCTTATTCTGATTCTCAATTCGAGCATCTTTAAATATATGAATTAGTACTTGGATTATCAAAATGTATTTATTGGAATCCGTAAGCTTTATTATTGCAGATCTCACTTTCTCACTCGTCATAGAAGACGACATGTAAATACAGTTATTATGTATAAGGTATATCAAATAATACAATACTACCATACATCATATGTACATATAGCATTTGTGCTTTTCTACTTGCTCGTCGAGTTTCGATAAATTCATCTATATTCTTTCTTCAGCTTTATCGTCATATTCGTGTGATTGTGTTGGAAACTTATCGCAATCATACTCGTAGGTAAACGAAAATAACATTGAAACTGGTAAAATAGTTTTACACTGTGAAATTAAGAGTTGAATTTAGTTGCTATGTCAATGTTCGTTTCCTAAATAATTTTTGAAACAATAGTAACTGCAAAGGGCTGCTTTTTACTTTACCGGACTCAAAATTGGTGCCTTTCTCCTATAAATTATGATGTATTTGGTATGTAATTCAGTAGATTTGTACCTGGGGAACCTGCAAATCGAAGTTTGGATCCTGTAGCATCAATGGTTCAGGATCATATTTGGGGAAAGACCGGCGCGGTCTTCATGACAAACTAATATGGGGCGCCCTTACCTGTCAAAAACACTGCAGATTGCTCAACTTTAAGCAAGCATAACTCCTGAACCATTGATCCTACAGGATCGAAACTTCGATCTGCAGCCGCCCCGGGTACAAATCTAGTGGATTACATACCAAATACATCATAATTTATAGGAGAAAGGCACAAATTTTGAGTCCGGTAAAGTAAAGTTTAACCCTGTAAAGAAATGAAATAAGCGAAATCATCGGCTCTAGTTAAAATTTCAAAATAGATTTTTACGTCGGTTTTATGTTGATTCTTTGTATGTACATCGATTCTATAAGATTGTGTCAGACATTTTTATGTTTCTGGCAGCAACATCGTTTTAGGGTTTTATACATATATGTATTATACATATAACAGTTACAGCAATAAAGTTTACATAACGGTTACTGCATAACAATAAGTAGTTTCTAGAAATGTTTCATGTTTTATTTGTAGACCTTATTATTTCGAATGAAATATTTAATTTTTGTTGTTGTCAAATATGATATTTTCAACTTATTAGAATATTTATCTTGCGTGCATTTAAGGAAGTCGCAGAGAACATTTTCGTAAATAACTCCTTAACGAAAAGTCGCGGAGAACATTTTCGTAAAGGAGAAAGTTAATTCAAATGGGGGGGGGGGGGCAGCTTTTTCAAGGGAATGCAATATTTTTCGAACACCCTGTGTAAAAAAATAACATTATATTGACCATTTTCCAAAATATGAAAGAATACCATTTGTTTAATACGTTATTATGAATTATTCACCATCTTTCTCACACTTCCTTGCCTCAGTATGATATTTAATACCACATTTGTATGTTTTGAATACTTCGAAAACTGTATTCTATTAAACGAAATCTTTTCTTGAATTCTAGATATTATTTTATTACGTATAAAGTTTCATAAAGTTGACCAATTTTCAAATCGGGCGGACTGTTTCGCTCAGACACGTGACGATTGAAGCCCCATAAATCCACTAGAATCCACTAGAATTTTGTCAGTGTTTTCTTCTGTTATTTCTGTATCGTTCTACGTTACAATATGTTGAATGTTCTTTTCGTTTCGATTGCTATTTTAATGTAGTGCAATACAAAGGAAACGTTTTTCGTCTTCGGAACGACTTGATCAACAAAATACAACGTCTATGTATAATTGTCCTATAAAATAACACTTCTATCTCGTATATTTTCCATACGCCTTTCTAAACTGGAAAATACTAAAGATGTTCACCGTTAGGATACTATCCTGCGTAATATCATCTATTTTTATATAATATTATCACAAATCGCTGTACGTTTAGTTTCAATATTCGATAATCTTAACCTTGCTATGTTACAATCGTTTTTTTTTTTTGATAAAGAAGAAATTTTACATCGGCTTGTAAGTTGGATTTCAAGGTTACCAATATTTCAATATAAAATTGAACGATCCTTGCAAGATTAACATGACAGGACATCAACCTGTTTCCGAGCTGCAAAAGGGAGCGCTGACCGTTGAATGCTTGGCAGGAGTTCGAAGACATTCTCACTTCAAGGACATTTTTAGCCTGTAATAGTTTTCTAGGGTAGGGTCTTAAATCGTCGGAGCGGCAGTGAATGCGCTTCAGTGAAATATGCGAGGTGAACTGCAGTTTCCGATCGCGATTCGGTGCGTCGTCGTTTACCAGTACAGGAAATCAATGTCCGCACATCCTCTCTGCGCCGTCAGCATCTTCGCACCTCGTATTTATGCGTTACACCGCGTCAACAGCCGTGAAACGCGTTCATGGAAACTCGTGGCACGGTAGTATCATTCAGCCGAGCATACATCGCAAGCGCCTCGAGTGGCAGACTGAAACGGAAGCTCCTTGAATGTACGTAAGAAGCAACTCGTACGTGAGCGTAAAATTTGCGAACGATGGTTCTTAAGCTATATTTTGACCCTCAAGCCTTGCACGTGTTTCCAAGTTTTCGAACTTATGCGTGGCTGTTCTCTCTCTAATTTATGGGACAAAAGGAGGGGGGATTCAGCGTGTGAGTAGTTTTAAAATGAATTTTATATTTAATTTCATATTTAAATTATATTAGATATTGTGTTAAGTCCATACTCTTGTCTGTGTGTAGTATTACTTACACTACCGCTCAGAAGTATGTGGACACTTGTTCACAATTCTCCTCCTGGAAGAAGAAGAACCTTCGAGGGATTTAATTACGAATTACATTGTAATTTAATTGAATGAAGATCTGTGAATTATAAATTACAATGTACAATTGAATTACAATGTAATTCTGATCAGGGTACCGTTCGGGTAATCACAACCCAAATAACGATATATCGCGATCATCCGGAATTGTGCTGTGCGAAGTCAAAAGATTATTTTAACAAAAACAAAGAAGCAATTGCAATGCAAAAAATTGTTGATGTATTGAAACAATGTAAACCAGACTTTACGGTTGAACAATTAAAAAAGAGAATGAAACAGCGCTGACCATGCAGCACGAATATTTTTCTCAGAACGAGTATTGGTGCGAGAAATGCTCGCCGAGAATATTGATGCGTTTAAATTGAAGCATATTGATGCGCGCTTCAATATACAATACATAGAGCGTCAATATTGTAGCGAATATTGACAATGATCGTCTAGGGGCCACTTTACAGAACATGCAAAAAGTGGTACCAAAGATTTAAAGCCGGATATTTGAATCCGGAAGACGACGATCGTTCAGGTGCGCCGAGAAAGTTTGACGACGGTCAGTTAAAGGAATTGCTCAACGAAAATCCGACCCGGACGCAAGAAGAATTGGCAGAAAGATTGGGAGTCGCCAGACAAGATTTTTTGTTATATATTTTACGTACATAAAATGTAATAAAATGTTGAATCTGGAAAAAAAGGGGAAATAACTTATTTGCACACCTAATAAACATTGTACAAAAGAAAGTAAAATTATAATTACTCAGGAAAGTGTACGCGATAATTTAGTGTAACTAGGAATATTCCAAATTACTCCAAGATGTTCATCCATATACAGTAGGTATTGCGGAAACAATAAGATGTGTAACAATTTTTATATTGGTTCCTTAATGGATTATTCCGCGAAATTTTCTACATTTTTGAACGAATGGTTTCAGCAGCGAACATCGACGTGAAAGAATTCTGTGCCAAGTGTTAAATATGTAAAGCAGCTGTTCACTGACAACTTTAAACTGAATCCCTGTTACTTATTCATCGAAATCTCAAAGTAGAAAGGAGAAAAAAGAATGGAGAGTTTCTCAGAAGTTATAACGACGAAACCACAATTCATATACCAAAGAGTGGAATTTGCGTAAACGAATAAATAGTTACATAACTTGAAGCCATGCATTATTACCTCTGAATTTCGTAAAAGATGAGGGGTATTAACAAGTACTGGTTACTGCAGTTGTTAATGTTGAATTTCTAGAATCGAAACTTTCAAAACAACTTGGCACATGTAAATGTATACACGTATACAGTACTCTGAATACAAAAAGAAATTCAAATTCAAAATAAATACACGCTGAAGGTACTACACACAGTTTCTGTTGTCATCAAAATACAACGAGAAGTTGGTGATAAAATTAAATTTTTCAAAAGTTTCTTCCAATTGTAGAACTTGTAACATACTCAGGAGTCCTGAGTCAGGACAGGTCTCCAGCTAACATTTTTCGTTCTGAGAGATTAAAATATTTCTGACATATTTAGTTTGAAAACAACGTTGCAAGATAAAAAATTTTTACTTTAGAAGGAAGAGACTCAGCAGTGTTGATACTGATTCCTATTTTATGAAACAACTGAATAAAATTTAGAGAATCAACTTTTTTATTAAATTACTGGATTTATCAGTTCTTTTTACAATGAATTCATTTCATTTATAGCGGGCTCGAACAAATGGAAGATTTTTTAATTTATACAAGGTGTCTCAAAAATGTTGTACTTCCTTGAAAAGGGTGCTTCCTAATTAAGGTC
Source organism: Lasioglossum malachurum (assembly GCA_028455605.1). Taxonomy (NCBI): domain Eukaryota; kingdom Metazoa; phylum Arthropoda; class Insecta; order Hymenoptera; family Halictidae; genus Lasioglossum; species Lasioglossum malachurum. The sequence goes on from CM052313.1 coordinate 21,960,632, forward strand.
ATTTGAAATAATTTTTTCGTTTGCGAAAATGGTCTCCGCGGCTTTGTTAAGGAGTTATTAAGGAAAAACGCGGATTAATCAACGTTCTGCTGAGCGTGGCGTTGGGATTGGCCGAACCGGAGTCCGTTCACTCCAGCTTCACTCTGATTGGTTTTCTTGTTAATAACTCTTTAACAAAGCTGCGGAGAATATTTTCGCAAAGGAAAAAGTTAATTCAAATAACCTCAGGAATCTTTTCAAGGTACTGTGCAACATTTTTTTTTGGAAAACCCCGTATATAAACTTTCGCAGTACCTTTTAGAAAGGTGAAGTATAATAATATGTCAATAATTATTTACAACAGAACAGTAAGCTCCAACGACTTTGACTACGCATTATACTGTCGGAAGTACTCTTTTAAATAACATCTTGACGGTTTTCATCATCGCTGGTTATTTTAAAAAAATTATCAATTATTAAAAAGGGTACATCAAGAAACAATGAATATGAATCATGTAAATATATGCTTTATCTTCAGTTGTCTTCTTATTGTGAAGTTGCTCTATATTGATTCGAGACGGTAAAACACTTCAATCGACAGTGAAGGGACATCAGATCATTGGTTTAAGCAGACGAATTCAAAATTGTTTAATATTCGCTTTTATTTAGTAACAGTTACGTTACATAAACGATATTTCAAAAATTACTCATACTTCTGAAGAATATTGTTTTCGTACAAAATCGTGATTCCAAATGCTCAAAACATCATAAAAACTGATGACGGAATCGGTGATCGTAAATTTATAATTTATAACAATGAGGAAGGACATAGTTATATAATTTGATAAAAACCCCGGTATAACATATTACACGTGAAAAATACTGTCTTTGCAAAATTGTTGAAGTTTGAACAATGTAACAGACACCATAATTTGCGCAGGATTCCCCAAGGTTCTATCAAGTCAGTCCTGAATTTTGTTATAAGAATTGCTTTTGTCATGATCCTCTTAAAGTTTCAGCTTCCGTTTGCAAGTGGCACGCGAGGCGTCGAAGTGATCGCATTTGTCTCCAAAAATAGAGAGACGTCGTGGAAATACCTGGAAGGACAAAGGCCTGAAGTTGACGTACTTTCGAAGTCCGACTGGTACAGGAAGAAACATCGGGAAAGCAGTAACACTGCCGTGCAGCGACGCAGAAACAGTCACTTTCAATTGGGCCAAGAACAATGTTGAATCAGCGCTGCCAACCCATCCCCCCTTGATGCAGTTCTTTCTCGCGCAACGACGCTTCAACCCCCTTTCTACTTTCCCCCCTTCTCATTTTTCCGTTTTTCTCTTATCCGCGCGCACACACTCTGCCACGCTCATTCTTTAGCGATAATATAAAAGTTCGTATTGTATTGCAGTGCCGTGTCGCGATACTGTCCAACGTCGCGTCGCGTCGCGTCGCGTCGTCACGGAGCCCCGCTCCTATGCCTGTTTCGTCCGTTTCGCGTCTTTCCGGGACGCAATGGCAGGCCTTCCGTCAGGCCTTCATCTGAGCACCTGTTGTATTCGGTCGAGGAGAACGGACAGGAGAAGAAGCAGCGAACTGCCGACACCGCCCACACCCGCTGCGCTTCCATGATGCAGCTCGGCTAAGCTTTCTCCTGAAACATTTGTACGTACACTCAAACACCGTCAACCTTTCACTAGACTTTCTATCATTGCATTCAGTATACATAAAGTGTCCACTAGACGATCAATAATATTGTCAATATTCGCTTCAATATAAACGCATCAATATTCTCGCGCCATTACTCATCCTGGCAAAAATATTCGTGTTCCATGGTCGGGGCTGTTCCATTCTTTTCTTTTAATTGTTCAACCGCGTGAAATCTGGCTTACATTGTCTCAATGCATTAACAATTTTTTGCATTGAAATTTCTTTTTTGTTTTTATTAAAACAATCTTTTGATTTCACTCCGGTCACAGATCCGGATAATCACTGTATGTCGTTAGAAGCAGGGTTGTGAAATCCCGATCCCGATCCTCACAAGCAACTGATATTGAAGGAAATATTGACGTTAAACCTCCTAGACGTTCAAACGGTTCTTCGATATTGACAGAAAATATAATTATCTATTAATGTCTGTTGTGATAGGATAGGACGCTGCAATACGCTCCTAGACGATCAATATTTCCATCAATATGGTCCTCCGTCAATATTGAAGCGATTATTGACAATATTATTTATCGTCTAGGGGCCACTTTAGGATCGACCGTATTTTTCAACTATGAAATTTTGAACACGCCGCACACACAGCGGTCCGGGCAGCCGATCTAGCAGTTTGTTTGGTAAAAAATGACTTGTCTCATAGTCTCATATACACTCGTGTTCCAGGATTGCAAGGGTGCGGGATGCGCCTTCTCATTTCTCGACAATCCAAAGATGGGGTTTTTCAGTGGTCAAAAGTGCTAGATAAAAGATCATTATAGACCGCAATCGCCCTCAAAAGTACTATTTTTACGTTTACAAGGCGCAATTTGCATTATTCGGAAGCATAAAGGTCGTCGCCCACTAGGCCGTACCGTGGCGCACCGCACCGCAGCGACGCGTAGCGACGAAACGCAGCGCTGGTGGGTTGGCCGCCCACTAGCACGTACCAGCAACTACCGGCACTAGGATTTCCTGTAGCCAAACAACTCTCTATTGCACCGTTATTTGAAGGTTTAATGTCATATTGTTATAGGTCATTGAATTCGTCTCGATACCAGTTAGAATATTCTGAAATAAAAAATATATGTTAATAAATAAAAAATTGAGGTGACTCCTTCGGTTTTTTATAAAAAAAAATTTACTTTCAATTTTTTATCCGGTGATTTGTAGAAAAGTGAATACTGAGCAACTTTTGTTGGAAACATTTTTTTGTCAGACCATCGGATGTACAATATTTGGAAAATCGCGTTAGCAATGCTCACTTGTGGTGAAAATTCAAAGTGTCAAAGTGGCAAAGGAAAATTTTAAGAG
>CM052313.1:21963719-21975479 GCA_028455605.1 Lasioglossum malachurum
GAAGTTGCTGGTGCAGTGCCGGTGCGCGAATATCCTCGCCGAGCATATACCTTCTGTCGAAGCTTGCAGTGTTGTGCCGGTGCGTGCTGTTCCAAGGATAGTGGGCGCACTCCCATTGAAATACACAGAAGGCAATCCCAACTGACCACGTGGCTCCGGTGCGGCCCGGTGCGGCACGGACTAATGGGCAAGGACCTTAAAGCTGCGCATATATCTTTGGCGGCTGTGATAGGAAGGAAAAGGAAGGGGAGCGTTTCGTCCTAGATTCGCTAGAGGACTCATCGGTAAGGCTATCTAGCGGGTCCTGTTTAGACACTGGGATATCGGAAGGCGGTTGAGGACGAATCAGGTAGTAGCGAGAAAGGTCCGTGACTATCTGTCCATCTTGTGGAGAGTGTAGGAAGTTAGCCGTCACATAGCTATTTTTATAAAGCAGCGAGAGCTACATGCTGCGAATAATGCAAATTACGCCTCGTAAAAGTAAAAATAGGACTTTTGAGGGCGATTGTGACCGTATTAATCTTTTACCTAGCGCTTTTCACTACTGAAAACCCCCATCCTTGTATTATCGAGAAATGAAAACGCGCATCACGCACCCTTGCAATCCTGGAAACGAGTTTACCACGTTAATTGGTTTCTTATGTTCCATACAGTTTCTTCACTTACTCTCAACTATCAGAGAAAGTTACGCGATCTTATTTGGGAGGTCCACCCTGTAGAATAATAGCATTGTTCCACGGTGTCCACGGTACATGCACTGCCACTCTCTGATATACATATATAAGCCTCCGAGACACGAGGAATACATTACATGTCACCTCAGGCTCAACATGTTGAAAACTAACAGTCTCCACATATTCTCTTTCACTTCGTCACGCTTATAAGACTTCTGGAAAATGCTAAATGTCTTTGAGGAATATTCTGTTTATTTTTTTGTTTTCTTTCTAGGAATGAAGAATTTACGTAGAATCTTGCGATTTAGTAGCATAGCAACAAATTCAGTGGATCTGAAAAGTATTTCGACACTAAATTTACCGTTCTCGAAAAATTGTCTATGTTTTAACTATATTCCGTTTAAAAAAATAGCATGATAAAATAAATTTGGATACGTTTTAAAGTTCGAAGCATCATAATTTCTTTCTAGTATATTCGTGCATGATATAGTAGGTGAAAAACTGAGGACACAGTCTTCAGTTTCCATTCCTTTAAACTTTAAAATGAGTCCAATTATACTCTTGTTCTATTTTTTTTAAACGAAATCATCACAGTTTAAATGTTGCCAATTTCTCTCGCGAGAGCGGGAAATTTAGTATTCTAATGCTTTTTGGATCCACTATACATATAGGTGTCCTAAAAACATTTTTTTTACTTTTCTTTTGTTACTTATTACATAAGTAACATTTTCCTTTGTGAAAATATGTTCTTTGCGGCTTTGTTACGGAGTTATTAGCGACAAACGCCGACCAATCACAGCGCAGGTACAGCAGACGGATCGCAGCTCGGCGACAAGTCCCGCTGAGCGTAGCGTTGGCATTGGCCGAGCCGGAATCTATCCGCTGTAGTCGTGCACTGATTGGTCCGTGTTTTTCGTTAATAACTTCGTAACAAAGCCGCGCAGAATATTTTCGTAAAGGAAAAAATTACTTCAAACGACTTTAAGCATCATTCTCTTTTTAAGGAACTACAACATTTTTGGGACACCCGTCGTATACTGTTCCAAATTATACCGTTGCAACTTTATGTTTACGTTGTAATATTTTTTACGTTGCGATAAGTTGTGCTTATCTTATCAGTTGTTCTTCCGTGCATTGCGGTTCTGAGATCGTTATAACTTTTTACTAACGTCATAGAAGTTACGTTCCACGATGCTTTGCTTAGTTCTTTCCTCACGAACACCTATAATTAGCAGGCGTACATAGATATTACATGATATTTAACGTGGTCACGGGAGTTTTATTCTGGCCAAGCTGTAAGATTATGAGTGCATGTTTTCCGTGACCTTATAACATTATTCCAGCCGAATATTTTAAAAAGATTTCATCATGGACACATTATACATACATACAGGTTTGACTGTATTACGAGTACAATATACTTAAACTAATTTAGCGTGTTATTCGATAAGGTAGGTTCAAAAGAGCGACTTCAAAGATATTATGCAATGATAACTAAAATATTAATCTACAAACGAAAAGCAAGAATTAAAAGATCAAGGAATACCTACTCATTTTTAGAAGCATTCTATTTTAAAAATAGAATTCTCTATCATTAGAATCAATTAGACAATTTTAGCATCAATTTTAGAAATAATTGAAAATTCATATCACGAAATTAGTTAACGTTCACGTAGGTTGTATTCACAGTGAATAATATTCGATTGTAGTCTTCGTATTTTTAAAATGCTGTTAAAACTTTTTCAGAACGAAAATTGGTAGAAGAGTTTAAATATAAAACAATCGATGCGAAACTTTCAGCTACGCAGATTCATCATGCGTGACGCATTTGAAGAACAATTGGTAACGACAAACGAGAGAGTTCGATTGCAGTTATCTCTGTTCGGAGCTCCCAAAATTTGTATGTGTACTGTTCCATTCTGAAAACGTGTAAAAGCTTATGAAATTCAGCGGAGCTAGATGAAAACAATACACGTGCACCAGAACAATTGCACAGCGTTACGATGTAATGATTTGAATAGTAGTATCTTTTGTGAATGACGATACAACAGATTTTAAATATACAGAATACAGATATTTCCCATATGTATTTTCAGTTATAAAATTTCTTCCGTAGTACTTTATTTCGTTAATGATCGTTAACGATATTTCGTTATGATTTCGTTAATTCCATTGAATAATGAAAATTTCTTTGTTTCAAACGAGAATAACAGAGAAAAATCTTTTGATCTTTTTAGCTTTTGTTCAGCTATGTACAAAATGCATAATTTTTTTTTTCAATATCTGAAAGCCGCGTCAAATATAATTACTGAAAGGCTACAGGCTACACAGACAAAGGAAATATTTCAAGTAACAAAGGCGGGATAAATGAATAAAAATGTTCGTAGATGCTCCTAAATTTTCCCATTACTTCAGACGTTGATTCAATATACTTTACTTAATATCGTCCTCGAACCCGTTGGGAATTAACGATAAAAAAAGATGTTCTGCAATTAACAGTACCATCGAGTAAAGTACTACATATCGCACGAATGAGCCCTATTAGAGAAAATCAGATTTTAAGATCCTGTCCTTAATTTTTTTCCTATACGCACAGTTTTTGAAAAACATGGCTTTGAAAAAACAAATATTGTGATGTTATTAATAAAAGATATTGAATTGTTCTTTACAGCAAAAGATTCTGTAGACTTTCCCGAATCCAGTGATACATAATATTAATACATGATGATTGTTTAAACATGTTTAAACAATCATTAAAGACGGAGAGACACCACTTTATACTACGATTTCCAGCCCACCCTGTATATATTTGTTATTAATGTTAAGTACCTATGCCATTTATCAAACTGGCATGAAAAAGCGGTGGCAAATTGAGAAAATTTTAAACTGCATTTCCGGTTGACACATGACTGCGCTATGCAGCACCACTTTAACGTAACCGGTGCTGAGCGTAGCTGTTCAGTGAGCACTTGAGCGAGCAATTCTTAAGCAGGGTTCACACGCTTGTAACAGGACCTTGTCGCGTCACCTCCTCACAAACACAAACGTTCGTCTCAACGGTATTATACAATTACACCGCTGACATCAAAGCGTTCGCAACGGTATTAGGTCGGTTTGCATAGGCTGACGGGTTGTCGAAGATTAAAAATTATATGCAATACAAATTAATGTTTATACACTTGACTACAGCGGTCAAACTATAATCAAATGGCAAAAAAAAGTCTTCCGGCCAACGGAGCGATATTTTTACTTTATTACATAATCACTCCGCGTGTTGATATTTGATACGTATTCCTCTCGGATGGTGTCGAGTTGGTAAAGAAATGTTTAAAATCGTTAAAGCTCTAAACAACTTAATCGTAATGAAATCGTATGAATTTCTAAATTTACGTAACAATTACGATAAGCTGGTACGGTTTTTAATCGAACGAGAAGTTCTCGCCACGATGATTTGTGTAAAGTGCAATTAACCTCATTTACAAGGTGGGGCAGATAAAGTGTTACAAACGGCTTTGTCCGAAGCCATTGTACCTATCGACTTGAAATCTTGAGCTGTTAAGTGGTTTAAAGGAGCTAACACTTTAAAGTGCAAGGTACTCCCCGTCGAGGATGAGTTTCTTAAGGGTAGAGAAGGTGCCATCTGCATTTCTTGTTAAATGCAATATGTTATGCACAGTGTAAATTCTGATTCTTCGTATCCTTTTACATAGTTTGTGTCGTTGATATCACTTTTCCTTTTTTATGCTGCTTCATAAAAAAAATCAATCGGCGCATTGCGTGATATTTTAATAAATATTCTATATTTTAACAAATATAGAAAAAAACATTATGTGTGTGTGTGTGTGCAACAGTCTCAAAAATTGTCTCTATTTTATATAGGCACTTCTTTAATAATTCTCAATTATATGTATTTATAAGAGTCTCAATTTTCTCAATGTAGCGGCTCCGCTCGTTATAGACGATACACAGAGGGCTGTATCGAGAATTATTTATAACGAATTCCGAAGAGATTGTATTGTATTTAAGTTCGCGTGTATTCTATCTATCACATAAATTAAATGGAAATTATTTCATACTTTTTAGTGCATTTTTTTAGTTTGTTTTTTCGAAGTCGGCTTAATTTTTTTTAAGTATGAAAATATTGAAGATTACGAAAAAAGGCCGAGAACTTATTTGTACACATAATACAATATACTATATGAAATGTCCGATTTTAGAATGAGACTCTATGTAGAATGCGTCTATAGGTTTATTATATGTATAAAACTTCGTGGTACAAAGCTAATAAAAAAGTGACCGGTTCTAAATTTTATTTCACAATTAATGAAATTATAAAGATGCTTTCATAAGAAATGACTTAATAAATATCTTTATTAGAGCACATATTATATGTATAATAAGAACGCCGCGCAAAGTCTAAATAAATTAATTCTTGTGATTTTTATAAGGCACCCACGTGCCTGTTGCTTTTATAGCTTGGTACACATTTAGAGCTAATATCCTATGTACAATTTTAATTTAGATGTATAATTTTACTTTTAAATAAAGTTTATTTCAACGTGTCTCACCCAACGTGACTGTCGTGTATTCCTTTTCTGTGTCTGGAAAAATAACTTTTATGTGATTTTTGGTGAAAATGTGGTGATTAATTAACTTACTAGTCGTTGACGGTAAGAAAGAACTACAAAATCAAGCTAACAATCTTGTAAATGAAAAACGTGAATGACCATAATATCTTATTTTTACCGTAATGCAATCAAGAAACTTGAAATATCCAGATAGAATACATTAGGTACAAAATTGCGTTTGTTTGATGTCGTTGCTAAAAATCGGACATTTCATATGCAACAACCTAATATTCGCACGTCTAAAATTCTAGAACATCTTTTACAAGAAAAAAGAAAAGTTTATTCTCACCGTTCAGTACGTGCACGTGAACAGTGGCTGGTTGATCAGGCATGGTGGTGAGATGACACGTATAGTTTCCACTGTCAGCTGGTCCTACCCTCGCTATACTGAGAGTCGAGTTGGCCCCCTCTTCCATTAAGTCCGTTTTCACACTGAAACACATGATCCGGACCGTTAAAATTTCAATTTCTAACGCTGCGCTGGGCTCCTGGTAGTCACTTTTTATGAAATACCGATTAAAAGAAGAATACGTGAGAAGGGTACTCTATTTTTTTGAGAGATTAATTTTCAGAAATTCTTTCTCTTCCGTCCTTATTCAAGCTTCCACTCTTTATCGCCTCATTTTACGTTTAGTACTCCGCGCCGCGTCGGATTGGATGATGACATGCGCGATAAAACGAACGACACGCTTCCGTTTCATTTCTTTGTCAGCAATTTGATCTTTACTCATTTTAAACGACGGGATATTTCCGAACAGATTTTCGAGTTACTCGGTCACAATGAAGTGTTAGAAGAAAAATATGAAGCAAAACGAATGTATATAAAACTAAGAATTACTAAATTGTGATGAACTATTCGTTTCGTTTTGCTTCGCCTTGTTTCTTTATTGTTGTTTATTGCCGTGCGTACGCTATCAGAAATTGTTTTCTTTGCTGCTCTATCTCTCTCGTTTTCTCCTATACTTCTGTTTACTACTTCAATTTCTATTATTAGTTTACGCTTTCATTAATTTACGTGCGGATCTTTATGCATTTATGAAATAATTGGTTGGATGAAATATAATGCCTCGTACAGACTTGCGCCACGCGGCGAACCGCGCCGCGAACGGCAAACGGAACGGATTTGTGATATTTCCAGAATTTCTTGCAAACAACTATGGGAGCTGCAACGGCGTATATCACACAAAGAAATACAGAAAATGTTGGCAGTTTATTGAGTGAATTAAAGTTTCAAAGTGAAATGTTCAAGTCTGTACGAAGCATTAAAGACATCAGATTCGAGATTAAATGACTTTAATTTTTGGAGATGTTGCAACATGATCAATTTTCGTCTTTATATGATTCTACGATACATATTCTGAGTAAAAACGGAAGGGTTAAGTTCCGAGAGCGTGTTCCGTAAACAACAACAAGGTTGGTCACACATCGAGCCTTTTTCGGTTTGGCTGAGCGTTCCAATTGTAAGTTGTGAAAATCGCACACGTCTTTTGATATGTAAATACTAGAGGTGTCCGGGAACCCGGGAATTCCCGAATCCCGATACCGGGAACTGGATGAGAAGCCTCATATCATGTTGGGACGGGATCCGAAAAATCCAGGGTTTTTCCGAAATTCTCGGGATTCCGTCTCGATCCCAAGAAAAATTCCCGTCCCGACTGGAATCTCGCACACCCCTGGATTTCTGATACCCCACGAAATCTTTTAATATTGTTTTTTAGTCTTTATCTGTGCTACAAGAGTCTTCATTATAATCTCGGGCTAAGTTTCTCATTACGTCCATGCTGAGATGATTGGATGAAATTTTGGAAATAGGTTCTTTTTTTTACTAAAATGATGATTGTCAGAAGGATGTTTGGCGACTCGAAAAAAAATTTTTCAGATTTTAATGGCACTCCTCCTGGATACGCGCGCAATTATTTTAAACAAATATAATGTTTTCATAGCCGACGTGTCGTTTAGCTGAGTCATTACAATGTTTTTATTTATGCAAAGTTTTCATAGCAATCAAAATTATTAATTAGCCTCTTTAATAATTTCAGACAAATTAGGAAGTAGAGACATAATATTTTTTCAGATAATTCAAATCGCCGATGTCTTTGTTTATTTTCTTTGTATTTCTTGACATTTATTCTTTATATTATGAATGTTTAGGATATGATATCTACCCGGCAAACAGATTTGCAACTGCCACCCGTTCGCGTTCGTGCGCACCGAAATGCGCGCCGTCGTTCCCAGGGTTGATGGACACACCGCGCGCACGAATGCGCGCCGAAATGCACGCCGAAATGCGCGCGGCGTTCGTGGCACCGTTCGGCGCGCCGAAATGCGCGCCGTTCGCCGAAATGTTCGTCGAAATGTCATAACATCTCGAGTCATTTAATCTCGAATCTGAATCTTTAATGCTTCGTACAGACCTGAACATTTCACTTTGAAACTTTAATTCACTCAATAAACTGCCAACATTTTCTGTATTTCTTTGTGTAATATACGCCGTTGCAGCTCCCGTAGTTGTCTGCAAGAAATTTTGGAAATACCACAAATCCGTTCCGTTTGCCGTTCGGGGCGCGGTTCGCTGCGCAGTTCGCCGCGCGGCGCAAGTCTGTACGAGGCATAAGACAGTAAAGAATTCGAAAAGTTGACGAATATCGTAATGTTCTTTTTAATGTAACAAAGTCAGTAAGGGATGAAATTAATTTTTATTTTATTCCTGCTTCCCACAATCTCTATGCAGAACATTTCTATTTTGTATAAAGATACGCAGTCTAGTAATGACCGTTGTTTTTACTAATAGATAGAAATAGGAATTGCATATGAAAAAGTCAATCACTCATTTAACACTTGCGTATTATATATATATATAAATATATAAAATATAAATATATAATATAATCATATTATATAATTATATAATTTATATAAATACATATAAAATATAATATAATATGATATTATATATATATAAATATATAAAATATATATATAAAAAAATATATATATATATATTTCAAGTCGCAATTAAATTTCTTTGTCCTTTTGGTTTAGGTAAAAGCGACATATTGTTTTGCTAGCGAGAACAGAGAAATCAAGCCCGCTGCGACACAATACAGTAATATACTGCGACTTTTATGAGACAGCCTTAGTAATTGGTACAATCAGTTCTTCAAATCGATCGCTTGACCTCTTGCAGTCGATCAACTCATATTCTATGTATATATGCGTTCTGTGCGAAGTACATATCGACATAACTACCAAAAATTCATGTACCTGATAAATGTATTGATATTAGCGTTCAGCAAATCAGTGTAGCTTCTATTTTTGATAGAGATAAACATTATATGTATATGGTATATGTATACATATTTTACGACCAGTTTAATGAATACGTATCTGCTGCAACCCCAATTCTATGGCTGGTTTAACATCGGACCGCTGTGTCCGCAAGCGGTTAATTAGATCGATCTGCCACGTGACCGATTAATCCTCTAATGAAATTGTCGTCTGCATTTAAGAATTAATTAACTAATCAGCACTTAACGATTTTTCGCTTTTCAATTTGCGAGATTCTATAACACGGACATTATGAAAATTGAAATCCTAATTTCTACTGAATATACAGGGAGTGACCGGTTTTAACCTTTAAATGAAAATTCAATTTAATTTATCCAGATAAAAGAAAAATTACAGACACTATTACATTACCTGTGCAAACGACAGTATAATTTTTTCTTCTTTCACTTTCTTCGAATCACAATAGTCCTCAAAGAATAACGCTGGCTAGTAACGCGCGAGCACCCTGTACATTACTATTTTTCGTATTTAATATACTCGTCCAAATAATTCGTTCTATACAGGCATATTTACGCGATTTTGATCGAATATTTTCTGCCAGGGGTAATATCATGAAAGAATTGTTTTGAATTATCGTAAATTGCCGTGTATAATCGAAGTCAATCATTATCTGAATATGTAAACCAATTTCATGTTACGTTTACTTCAATAATGGTATTGTTGGTTTTATTTGTTCTTTTTGGCGAATGATTGCAATTTCGGTCCAAATGGGGAAATCAGGTAAAATAACTCTTTATACGTACCGGAGGATTATTATACATTAATAACATAATGTCGCAAAGACAATTTTATTGTAGAAAGAATGAAGCAGAGGAAGACTTTCTTCGACAAAAGGATTTGAGAATAAGGAGGAAGAGAAATCTGAGAGAGAATCCGTCGCTTGGTGAGAAATACGATGGATAGGATTATTAAAAAATATGGCACATCAGATATTCTATAAGACGTCTATGAATGATGACGCGACATCCCACATTTTGGATCTTTCGCCTAAGGAAAGACCGAATCTATGAGTATGGAAATATATGTAGAATTATTTCTACTACGTTGGCATCGAGCCAGTCACGAAGGAGAAATACACAAATATATGTATGTGTGGTGATGATGGATTTATTGCCATGTATCCCGCGAATTTATCAAAAAATCGTGTTAAAACCCTCAAAACAAACGGAATTGAATGTCAAGCAAAAGTAGGATCTTTCGTTATCGAAGAACAAGATTGAAGCGTTCAATTACCTGAAATTAATTGTGTTTGTAATTCCTTTCCCTTAAATCTTTTTGGTCTAACACAAAAATCATTTGGGTTTCTAAAAACATGTATCTGTATCAGCATTTCGTAAAATTGTACAACGATAGGTAAGTTTTTCGTGTTATCAAAATATAACTTGCTCTCATCTTAAATATCTCGCTTATTTTTATAACTTATAATTTTTAAAAATTTCGAAGCATTCATATTCTCTACTCTGAAATGTAATCGTCCGAAGTATAAGCTACTCTTGGTTAAGTTTTTACATTATTTGTAGACTAAAGAATACTTTACTTTGGAATACAATGATATTGGGTTGGCAAGAAAGTAATTTCGGTATTTTAGGGTGAAATAGAGCCCAACTTTTGAATTCAAGCAATGAATTTTAATGAATAAGAGAATTTTCCCTTTTGTTCGATGATCTTTTTTGTTTTGGATTACTTGAGTTTGAACTTTCACAAAATGAATGACTTATTAAATTTAGGCTAATGAGAGAATTTATGAGAAAGTTATTTGTTTAGATATTATTTTCAAAATTTGAATCACTTTTGAAATATTTTGTATAATATATGCATTATTAATAGGAGAGGTAGGTACATTGAGAAGTTTTTAGTTTATGCCATTTAACAGTAATTGTAAAATTTTAATATAAACTTTTGTGTAATATTGGGACTTTAATATTCTGTTAGATTTGTTAATTGGTTTTTAATAGGCAGAGGAAGTGCTGTGAGTTATTAGTATGACGTGAGCTAATTATTGCCGCATCGTAAAGTACGTAGTAGACTTTTATAGCCAATACTAAATGTGTGTGTTTTCTAAAAGCCGTTAGATTCACTCCGTATCTGAGAAATTTAATTCCGAGAAAATATCGAAGCAATTGTAAGATGAATTTAGGCAATCATGTGAACATGAGTATGTAAAACACAAAAGGGTAACAATATTGAATGATTTTAAGAATTTGAATATATTAATTACGACTTATTAAAATTTTTAATAGAAGAAATAAATGTCTATGCAGCTCCTGCTTTTAGCAATCAGTGTACAGCATTTTACATAAACATTCGTAGTCTAGTTATAATTCTAATTATAACTAGTCTAATTATAATACAAACATTTTGATAAAACAATTCCATACTTTGGAACGTTATAAACATTCAATGTTTATATAATGTTTGAGTCTGAGAGAAACACCCATGTTAAATCAATCTTCTTTGAAATTTTTCAATTTACTTTGAAACTTAGGAGTCTGAAGCAAAATTAATTATTGTACATCACGCGATGTGTAACGAGCTTCCTTCACCCAGAAACCGTCAAGAAAAGCTAAATCACAGATTTTCTTCTTAATTGGGACAATAAGATAGTTCCGTAGTAGATGGGGTATTAGCAATGATTTTGTACATCGAATAATGTAATTAGAGATTTCGTTTCAGACGCTTCATTTCAGAATAAATTGAAAAGCTTCCGAGAAAATTTGAAACATTGTTTGAATTGTTTAAGCGTTCACAGTATTATAAAAATGTGCATACTTAAGATAAACTGATCTATAGCCTTTGTACATGTATTGTTTTCACAATACAATATAAATATTCAATTTTGGTGGGACACAAACGTTGCCCGAATTCTATCGAATGCAACACTTGCAAAGGAGCTGTGCACTTGAAATGCGTTGGGATGCCTGCAAGTCATTTCACATGCAAACATTGTAAAAGTGAGTCAGACGATTAAGTTGGTTATTATTGAGTGAACAAGGTTTTTTGTGTCAGATCACGATCTAGGAAATAAATGCTCACTAAACATTGAATATAAAGCGTTTTGATTTTATTTCAACACTTACTTTTCAGTTTATGTAGCATATACAATACATGAA
>CM052313.1:21975579-21988102 GCA_028455605.1 Lasioglossum malachurum
TTTTTTATTTCTGCATAATTTGCATGGAAAATATGCCAAAAAAGATGAACCGCCAAAACACCATTCATTGCAACGTCTGCGATCGTGCCATCCACTTGGAATCCGCCGGAATGACCGCAAGAAATTGGACATGTGAACTTTGCATTTCAGATTAATTGTGGTTATTTTTAACTTTTTTTCTTATTATTAAAGAATTATTTTGTCATTAAGATACATGAATAAGCATTTCATAACAGAAATTGTATTTTTTATTTGATTTTGAAAGAGTGGCTCACGATTCGCCGGGATTTTTCAAATTCAAGAAAATGCACATTTTTTGTAATAGTCTTAAAATCATCTAATTTGCAGATATTCGAATAAACTATTGTGTCTAAAAGAAAGGTAAATCTTCATACTACAACATTTAGCGTTGAAATTTGATGGAAAACTTAATTTAATAACAGTTTTTTGGCAATAAAGAAAGGGGCTCACAATACCCCGACTTCCCCTACTTAATACTAAAAATATTGAACAGCCAAAATTACCTAATTATTTCGGATACTTTATGAAATTTTGCAAGGAATAGAAAATTTTGTACAAATAATTCAAGAAAATAAATAATCCCCAATTATGTAGGCTAGTTTCACCCCTCTAACATAGACGATTACCTATAAGAGAAAGTATATGTTAAACATTTCTTTGAAAGTTATCTCTCACAAAAGCTGCATTAGAATCGGTGTGTTCGAGTCCGGTGTATGTTTTCCTGTAACTTTGACAGAACTCTTTTGTACTTTGAACTGCGAACCATAGTGCCTGGAATGGCAACGAACTCTGTGTAACTTTTAGACTTTGCATACAGAATGTCCCAGGGCGGGTGGTACAAGCAGAGACGGGATAATTGTACATACATGAAAAACAAGTAAAAATACGAATAATAGTTTTTCCTTTGAGGCTTTGAAGTGCACATACAATATCGGCTAACTCCTACTCGACAGCGTTCAGAATAGATGCCGGCGAAGTATCGACGGTTTTATAAATAATAGTTTTTGTGTGCATGAATTGGAAAACCTTGGGGCGGAAAAAGTTGTGGTTCCCAAAATCCCAAAAAATCGAAAAGATAATTCCTCCAGGTTGAGCATTGAGCAGAAAGTTTGCGATTTTTCGCAAAATTTAGTGAAAATATCGACTCTTTGAGAAAATTAAAACTGATGTACACAGTAGTGAGAGTCAAAAATTAGTATACTCCCCATACATATCAGATTCTACATTATATTGTATTTACAGCATATTTCGCAAAAACCAAAGTTGTGATGTTGTAGTACACGATATTTCTAGTGTCACAATCATATATAAACACACATCTTAGTGAATTACGTTTCCAATCTTTTGTAAACGAAAAGATTGAATTCCTCAAAGATGAAACTCCCTTAGAGAATAGTAAACTAGCTATAAGTTTTGTATTATCTGATTTTACAACTTCCTACCACGCTTACATGTATATGTCTTTGCCGATTGACTATTAAAAACCTCTCTGCTTAAGACAGCAACTGATAAGTAGCTGTAATAACCAGTCTAATTAGACGGTCCAAGACGGAACGAACCTATACTTTTCTTTCTCCTCTACCTACCTTCCCCACTTTTAAGTACCGTAATAGTACCCCTTTACGGATATTGCGCCGCCATTGTCTATATACATCGTTGAATAAAATAGTTGCCTACCATATTCTGCCTTCGTTGCCAAAGGAACCGGCATTCTAAATAGAATGCTATTCATTTCTTTGCGCATAGTACTCAGCAATCATAGTGTTCCTCCACTTTCTGTTATATACAGCAGCATTAACCCTTCCTCTTATATCTTCTTTTTTCAATACTGTTCGTTGGAATAACGTACATTAAGGCTCGTAGTTGGCGAATCGAAAAATAGATTCCATGATCATTTTACGCCCATTTTATGGTACAACTATACTCGGTACAACTACGAACCATTGCAACAATTTATAAATGATAAATAGACAGCGGATCTTTATGTAGAATAAAATTTAATTTTTTTTCTTAATATTACGTTTAACACTAAACTTACCACCACCGGTCGAAATGACCGATTACAGATTTTTTATTTTAGAATTATTGAAACAATAAAAATTATTTCATAAGAACACAAAGTCTAAATAAAATCAATCTTGTCATTTATATAATGTAAAGGATCATATGTACCAGTTACTTTTCAGGCTCGGTAGGTTTAGTGTTAATAAGTTGCAAATAATATAACAGTATCTTAAAATTCTTCTGATGTTTTCACTGTTTTAAATTACACCTACTCATTTTTATCATAAACGCATAAAATCCGCTGTCGAATGACAATGACTGTCTACTGTCAGAGGAACATTTGTGATATGTAATTTTACTAAACACGTGCGAACCTTTAACTGTATATGGGTTATTTTGTTCTAAAACATAACATTGAAGGCAGATTTTAAACAGTAATTTTGGAAAAAAGATTACAGTGCTTATAAGCCATGTACGTCATCATAAAATCGATATACCGTTCATTGGACTGAGTACTATCATATATGAGGTACAGAATAGACCTAAAATCCAATACGCTCTTCTATTCTAGGCTCATCGGGCACCTGAGCCCCGTTATTACACCTAACGTTAACGATCAGCCATAAGCATCCATCTACTTCGTTACATTATACATGCCCAACACGGCTTAACAGGAATAAATGCAAGCGACACTTGCATTTAAGTGTTGCATTAAGTGGTAGCAGTTATGAAATGTAACAGTTCACAAGTATCAGGTGATTGCAGAAGAACCAATACAAGACGGGTGTCCCAACCACAATGCTATTATAATTAGGGGATATATGGGATATAGGGGATATATATATGTGTGTGTGTGTTTTTAATACGCCTAAAAGAAAATCATACTGAAATTGCAGAAGTATAAGTACAGAATAATTATAAAGATATTATCAAAAAACGTGGTGGCTTTATGGAAATTTCGGGCACTGTATGCAGAAAGTAGAATTGGTTGATCATGGTCAGACGCGCTAGACGATTCCTACGCAATAGCACGTGTATTCGCTGCATTTTCAAACTCGACTTTGAAACTTCGAAGTACCATAATAGTAGTACATACCGCAATAGTACCACAAATGCAAAAATCAGTCATACTAAACACAACAACACTACAATGCACTAGTATGAGTTTGCCATAGCCAAATTCGTCAAAATCAAGCAAAATTCTGTGCCTACAAAACTCTCAAAATATGTAGTATTAATAATAATAATGATGATGATGAACGCGTTTTCGTTGTGCCCTCAATTTGTTGCTGTTACAAATCACAATGACAATGCAAATCTAAATTTGTAATGTATCTTTCCTGTTACTATGTGGATATTTTAAAGTTTATAATTAGAAACAATGTGGATATTGTAATCATTTCTGCTAGTTAACTGTAAAATGTAGGGGGGGGGTTAAGTTTTAACTTTTTCAATTTTGAGGATAAGATTTTTTAATAGGTACAGAGTACAGGTACAGTAATGTTTCATTAATTTTGTTCATTTATTGCTATGAGAACTTTACACCTTTAAAGTGTAAAGGTGTGAGGTTCACTCGGCAATAAGTGGACAAAATTCAGAGAGGGCGAGTTTGGAGTTTCTGATGCCATTACTTCAGGCTTCCTCTAATCCTCGGAAACGTGTGCATCGCTCCTGCACCGCATATTCGCACTCTGAAGGTGGCGAATTGAGGACAGGCGTTGGTGCAATTAGGACAGCAGTCTAACATTCTCATTCGTGATATTTTTCCCCAAATTTTTACTATTTCATCAGCTTGGAAGAGAAACTATACCAACGATTGTGATTATTGTTAAATTATCACATTCTTAAAATAATATTGTGCCCTGTTAAACAATGATCGAATATTATTAATAATTAATAATTATTAATTATTAACTATATAATTAGATAGATGATTATTAATAATAATTATTTATTATTATAATTCGAAAATCTATGAATCTCGATGATCGAGACGGGTCGGGTTCTCGAAAATGTTGCAGATTCTCAAAGGTTTCGGGATTCTCGAAATTAACTTCTCAAAATTATCGAGATTCTTGAAATTAACTCTAAAATTTCGAGATTTTCAGTACTTGATTACCGTTGTAAGGCTCGCTTCGGAAACGCTCCAAATATCGGAAATCTCCGTTAAAAAATCCCGAAAACCCGGGAAATTTTCGAGAATTCCGGTGCTTTCGAGAATCTCGATAAATTCGAGAATCCCGTTAATTTCGAGAATCCCGGAACCTTCGAGAATCTGAAACACATTTTTGGGAATCTCGACATAATCGAGAATCTCAAAATTTTTGAGAACTCGTCCCGATCTCGAAAAAAATTCTCGTTTCGTCTCGACTCAACATTTTCGGGATCTCGCACACCTCTATGATATAATAATGTGTTTTCTAGTAATTACTAATTTTCTAGTATTTTCTAGTAATCATCTAATTATTTACGTTGTTTCAAATCGGTTAGTCGTTGACGTTCATCTTGTTGTAATCGTTTAGAAAAATTTGGTGACACCAGTCACGGATGACCATCATGGTCCCATTGGGAAACGGGCAGCGGTCATCCGTGACTCACCCTGTAGTACCGAACAATTTCGTAGCGTAGGTTCAATTGACGGAAACTGTGTATCAATTTTATTTCATGTTCTACCTGATATTTGTTGATATCTTTTCGTTTCAAAGAATGATCATTGAAAAACCACAAAGATTCCGTCAGAAATTGTTGTAAAGCATACCTTTTGTTTCCACTGTTTCGGTGAAATCCTCAATTGTACGACATAGGCACAAATTCGTTATCTAACGCAAACCATGTACCGTAAAATTGTTTCCCGCGAAGTACATTGTACTGCTTATGAAATTTTCGCTATTATAATCGTCGCGTGTTCTAGCAAAGTTGTCCAACAAGTTGGGTGTAGCAGATTAACCAGCAATGTATATGGAGTAGAGACGTGTGGTAAAGTGTTACAAACAGTCTCACTGTTGGACCTCTCATGTATGAATAAATACTAACCACTGCAGCGCATAATAATTTTGCTAGAATTGTCTTCATTTCGAAGGAACAGACTTAGGAGGTTATTATATACGGGGAATTAGCTAGCATTATAATAATATTTTATATAATTTCGGTAATAACATATGTTGATATTAGATATAATACTTTTTCGAAAGTTGAATATTTTCTGAAATCGTTCTATGAACTGCCTATAGAAATCACTGTTTAAATCGTATAGTTTCAAAAGATAGTAACAATTTTGCATAGGAGAACCGAACGATCGATCGACATTTAGTTTAGTTTTGTTCAATTGTAAGTAACAATAGGCTCGTACTTTATTCGAAAGTGCTCGATTCGGTACGGGTGACAGGTATTTACTACGTCTGAACGGAGCGGAGGTCAAACGCGAACAAGTTTCAGGGCATTGTAAAGGTCAGACACGCTGAGACAGTTCAATGCTTTTGGAGAATCGATCGTTCTAAGATGGTTGAACTTTCCGAGGCTGCGATTCTATCTACATACATATATGTATACGTTCTCTCCTTTGTCTATAGTTTCGAACATCGCGAATTTCCGTCGATTCAGAATCAAACAATAATGTATGTAAATACAAGGTATATCACGCGTAAATGGAGTCACCTCAAAAACTAAGTAATTTCCTTAACTGTACCACCTAAAGTACAATGTAATAATTAGATTTTTTCTGTTTTACTTTATCGAATAAATGTTAATCTTGCGCTTGAACAAAGAATTGGATTACCACTGTAGTCGTTTCCTTTCTCAGATTAAAATGACACGAAACATGATATAATTACGATCAGAGTTACTTGTGCAACAAGCGATTAAATATCCAACCTTGACATTTACAGTAGAGGTACACGAATTCGTAACTTTGCTTGTTACACAATTAATTATGATCGTAACTACGTCGTGTTTGGTGTCATTTTAATTAGAAGCACGAAACGAATATACTGTGATAAAAGTTTGCTTCACGAAAAACCAAAAATTGGAAAGTTTAATTTTTGACTTAAAGATCTGAGCTCACGCCAGTCTTTCATCTTTACCGAACGCTTGCGCTTCGACTCTCTGCCTCTCTTACTTCTCCATTTGCCGTCCTCTTTCATGCTTGAAACTTTAATAGCTTATTACGTGAGTACTTATAATCGTAATCATATCGTGGTTGCTGCCAATTTAATTACGAAACGAATACGACAGTGAAAATTTCATTAAAAAAATAAAAAAGTAGGAAAGTTGCAATCTTTTGCTTCACTTGAGTTAACGCGAGTCCCGCCGATTATTAATTAAAACATTCAAGACCTCGTGAACTCGATATTCGAGACACATTTGTTAAAACTTTGACATAACTCTTTACTATTATTTATTCCACGTTGTACCTTTAAAACATGATTTTAAAGTACGGAGTTGTTTCGAGTTAGCTAAGTTATGTTACAAGGTATGTGTATCTTGACTTTCCAGTTCGTGTTGCGTTCAACAAATTTTTCGGATATTGTAGGATTTCTACGAATACTGTTCCAGCGGAGAACTGGTTAAGCATTGTGCGGGTCTTCCCATTCGAGCTAAAAATAGCTTTCCATCTGACAAAGAATAGTTAGAGAACACCAGAGTGCAATTGTTTTCCTCTTTACGCCACCACGCTGCAAACGTCCCGTCGAAATTCAATCGTTTTGAATAGCTGATGCGTATATATTTTTTAATTGGTTCTTTTCGTAGCGGGGGACAGAAGTCACTTGAAAATGGTTGATAGTTCTAGTTCTTTTCTGAGGCAAATATGTGTATGTACATTTGAAGCGTTAAAACTGAATAGATGAAATATAAAACAGTGATAGAATTAGAAGAATTTAAGAGCATCGACATATTACCGTCAACCTATTAAAATTATTCGAGGAAGAAAATTAATATTTACGTGGTTCTAGTACCTTATTTTGCATAAAAATCCGGACTCCAGTTATAATCGTTTATGACATCTCTTTCATTGGATATTACGGAAGCAGAATCGAGCATACTCGTATGTGTATCTTACATTAGTGTGCAAGATCCAATTACTATCGAAACGTGACACGAGGACGTTGGAAAGTGCAATATATCCGTGATGAAGACAGATGACAAGCGTTATCATGCGGATAGATGAAAGATATTGGTCAGAACGCTGTTAACAAGCTACCAAGTAGCGAGTGTATGGGCACAGCGAAAATTGTATAAACAGATGTCAGATAGTTTTTGAAATTGATTTAGTTTGAAAATATAGAAAGATTTTGTTTTAAATACGTAGCATTTTTTCTAAAAAAAAAAAATAACTTTGGCGAATTTTTAGTGGTTAATGCAAAATAATAATGTTCTGTGTCTGTTATATGGACTAGGAGCTACTTAGAAAGTTTATACATGGATAATTATAGTCACTGAATTCCTAGTGAAAGTGTATTGTAGGTGTTTAAATTTAATCTTGTTATTTTTATAATATTACAATACACACACACACACACATCAGTCACTTTGAATGGTCGGCTTAGTGTTAATCATTTCAGATTGTGATTTCATGATGGATTAAGTTGCAATACCTTCTCAGAGAACATTGCGTTACGAAATAAGTATTTACACTACACAGCGAAAGTATATTTAGTTACCTGATACCGCCCCTTGTTGTATCGTAGTTGAGAATTCGATTGCCGTGAAGCCACTGGACAACGCTGTACTGGACTTGCATCGCTATATGGCGTATAACGCACAATAGTTCGATGGTGCTATCGGCCTCGTAGTACTTGTCCCTCAGGGGGTCACCCAAGGCGTCCACTATTTGGACGGACGGCGCTGAAAACGATATAACAATTCCATATCAATTGCTATTTTTGAAAAAAACATTTGTTCACACCCTGTAGTCAACTAATTGCTCTAGCTTCCCAAAAAACTTCAAATCGTATGGTACAATATTAAAAAAGTTATTGTCCTTTTTAGAGCGTCCGAATATTAATTCGACTAACACCCTATTTTGGATCTACAAATGCTATTACCAATGAACATCGAATTTTATTCGGTAGTACTTTTTCAAAAGTTGCCTACAAAAAATGAAAAATGCATAAACATCCGCGGTCTAGTTATTATTTTTGAAATTCCAATTAGGAGAGTAATTCGTATGGCGCGGGTAGTATTACATGTACTTTGAGTTTTATTTTCGCCTAGTCAGCTCCCGCGTGTCCATACCGTTTCAATACCTTTCTTAGCTGTCAGCATATCTGACTGTGGGTATATTTGCTTAACAGCGCGTATTTCAATATCCACTGTATAAAAAGAGCTTTCTCTATTCCGGAAATGGGGTATGGAAATTGTGTTGGGATGTACCGTAAAGGGAAAAGGAACGCATGTTTTATTTGAGACAGACTGTCGTCGCGTTACATCGATGCAAGCTTTGAAAAATGTACGGCATAAAACATTGTTGTGTCGCGTCGATACTCAATTACAATTAGCGAGCCGCTGAGATACACGCTTCAAAGAGACGTTATAAATGAAATGAAGGAATAGTCGCGCGCGTTTTTCGGATAACGGTGCAACTTTAAATAGGTGGTGTGAAGAACGGTATACAGTATACAGTGTCACGTACAGTGGTTTAGCCGATAATAATAATTAATTATAAAATAAAAAATGATATACATTTTCTTAATTTCTTTTTTTTTATATATACAGGGTGTCCCAAAATTCCTTCAACAGCCGGAAATTGGAGGTTCCTGAGATCATCTGAAGCAACATTTTTCTTTGCAAAAATGTTATCCATGGCTTTGTTTAGGAGTTATTAACGAAAAACACGGACCAATCAGAGCGCGTCCTAGACGCGAGTTGGCACATTCGGCCTGGCGCGCCAACTGTCTATTGGCGAATGTGTCTATTGTGTCTGTCTATTGTGAATAACCCCTAAACAAAGCCATGGATAACATTTTTGCAAAGAAAAATGTTGCTTCAAATGATCTCAGGAACGTCCAATTTCCGGCTGTTGAAGGAATTTTGGGACACCCTGTATATTTATACTTGCCTCAATAATGTTGTACGAGAAATAAAATATCAAATATGTGTTAAACTATCGTATATTATATCACACTGCGTGCGATAGAATTAAGAATACTCATTTGGAATCTTCATTAAACAAATTAAGATCGTAGCGAGATTTATTTTATTGTGTCACGTTCTAAAAATAAATCGTGAGCGAATATTCGCTGAAGTCTGTTCATCACTGAAGAGTGTGAGGATTTTCGGCAGAATTGATCAGCAATGTTCTCCCCGATCAATACAATGTGCACGATTCAGAAGAGAGCAATTACGAAGAAAACGATTAAAAAGAATCGGTGATGATGTAGTCACCTCATGACTAATAAATCTAAGAAAATGGTGCATTCCCCTAAATTAGGAAGACGCACAGAGTAATAAGATCCGGCCAAGAGAAAGATAAAAGATGCAATGCATACGATTAAGAAGAAAGAGTCTAAGAAGGAAAGTGATTAAAAAAACGGAATTGGCGAAGACGCACTCACCTACGAGAACAATGGATTGATCAACCTATAAAAGGGACAGCTCATCATCAGGAGCTCATTATTCTTTATTAGTTATTACATATTACACAGTACACATTAAACCGCGATTAGTAGACGCAGTCAAATATAAAAAGTTCAAAAGAGTTTAGTGAAGTGCAAATCAGTTCAAAATCAAGAAAGCCAGTAAACCCGCAGGAACAATATTGTGTGTGTTCAATAAAGTGAAGGAACGTGTACACTTGTTGGAGAACCACCATCTCCAACAACTCCAAAGGAATAACCACATTTTCTACGTCATTCTAAAGCGTGCTGAAGCGACAGCATTGTGCTTCAAACGCGAAAACTGCGTATCGGTAAATACTAACAATTTATTATAAGATTTTTATAACCCAATGTACCCTAAATTTGTTCAATAGAATTTTGTCAATTTTTATACAAAAATCAATACTTCAAATCATTTTTAAAGAGTTTACCCATCTTCGATTTCTTCGTTCTAATTCCAAGATCAAAGTCACTTAGTATTTAACAAATCGTCAATTATCCGAACCGAAGCCGGTGAATGCAGGTAGGTTCAAAACTGCGTTTTATTCTCAATTTATATAAAATCTATCAAATCAATATAGTTACGTCCATCTTAGGACGTAACAACAGTAATGTCCCATTCTAAGTCAATTCTCGGTTCTGTGTTGTGACATAGATCGGAACAGAGGGCACTATTTTTTTGTGGCTACGTTAACCGCGCCGAACGTAGAAAATGACAGCATGTAAACGCGGTCGAAGGCGGTAACAAAAAATAGCGTATCGGTGAGACAATACTAGTGTAATACTGAAACTTCTTTATTTTTTACTTATTTTTAATGAAATTTTACCAATACATTTGTGACAGTTTTCTGATTAAAATGACACCAAACAATATACAATTTGAACTATATACATATACTGTGCATGTAAAGCATAACTTACAATTTATGTACATAATGTACATAAACAACTTGACATCTTGAAAATACAATTACAATAAATAATGTATTAAATCCTCTAATACGTACACATAGAAGTTTTGTTATTTCTTGTTGTAATATGTATCTAGTATATTGGAAGAGTATCGAAAACTGTTTCTAATGTGATCTAGTTGAAAATGATCGAAATGCGATCGGTACAGTTCGGCTCAATTCAGTTCAATTCAGCACGAGATTCTCGTGTATCTCAAGTGTTGGAGCATTCGTGAGATGTCCGGGATAGTACGGGAAATATTTGTTTATCCGAGTATCTTTCGAGTACCTGGATATCCGCGTACCTCGCTTGATTCACTTGAAATCACTATCTCTAGTCTACACCCGATAACCTTAACAATAAAAACTGTATGATGCTGCGCTCCGAAAACGTAATTCTCTTTCAAGATGTTTAATATGGTTTGTTCCTTAGTCGCAAGCATTCGAAACTCACCCTTTAGGGGGTAAATATTCCTTAAATAGGAATATTTAAAAATAATTATTTATTTATTTATTTAGATTAAATTGTACATTTATAGACACACGCGAACGGTGTCATTACTTCGAGGGAAACATAAGAATCAATACAAAATACGCTTCAATAAATATGATACATGTGAACTTTCATTTTAAAAATTGACTAATCAGAGAGAGAGAGAGAGAGAGAGAGAGAGAGAGAGAGAGAGAGAGAGAGAGAGAGAAAATATGGCTACAATGAATATACATACATATCTACACACAGTGTTCGTACATTACAAAGTTAACGAATTTGTAATTACTTTTAAATCAGTATCTGATGTGTAGATCTTTGCAATAAATGAAATTTTCAATTTCTAAACAATTAATTTACATTTGACTTCATCTTTTTCTATAAAAACTTACTTAGAAATACTTTGTTTGTAAAAGATTGAATTTGATTCGCAAAAGGGTGAAATTGATTTGCATAAGGTTGAATTTGACTTGCGGAAAGGTGAATTTGGAGAGCAAAACCTAAAACCAAACGCTTGTTGGTAATTCAGTTCTTTGTAAATCTACGTCCATTGTGGCTGGACAACAATATTATTTTTCAAATCTTATGTTCAGATCAAATATGTATTTTCAATGAATTTTTCTCGTTTACAATGCCCCATTGAACGTGCAATACCGTGTCTGCGCCTTTCCAATGTCTCTCTCGCTCTCACGTTGGTACAAGCATAATGTGAATACAGCGCGGATCTGCTGAAACGAAACTGCGAGAACGCGTGGACCGCGAAGGGATAATATCACAAAACTAGTTAGCATAGGGTGGTGTTTGTTTGAAACTTGTTTGGAAACACAAATAATTTAATATACAATATAATATCAAAGTGTGTTGCGTGTTTCTGTGCGCGGCAGTAGGACGTGTTCTGATGCTTCAATGTAAAGAATATTTGTGTTTCTATTGGTTGATGTGCCGCACGTATATGTTGGTGCCGCTGGTGGCGGCGATAAAGCTTAAAAATGGTGGCGAAAGTAGGAGATTTGCATACGCTCAAATAAGGATAAAAAATGTCAGTCCGCAAACCCATGTTTCGACCCAAAATCTAGTTAGATTTTAGTTGTTTGCTAGCTTTGTCACGTGACTACCCCCCGACTTAACGCGTTTGGATCTCTTCCTCTGGGGTTTTTTGAAGTTAAAAGTTTATTAAGCGCACGAACACCCAAGCCTTGAAGGAGGCGATTAGACGCCGCGACGCCACGATGGGCCAGATCGACGCGCTAGCTGTTCACGCCTATTTCACCATTATTTCAAAATAAAGACCACATTAAATATATCGTTGGATTCGTCTTGGCCTCAACTACAACATTATTGAATAAAAAACATATAGTTATAAATAAATAATCAAGGTGAACACAATTTTTTATTAAAGAAAGAAATTATTGAAATTTGTTTTGTATTGAGATTTGTAGAAGACTGAGTACTGATTACTTTTTGTA
>CM052313.1:21997741-22014267 GCA_028455605.1 Lasioglossum malachurum
CTGATTACTTTTTGTAGGAAACATTTTTTTGTCACACTATCGGAAATTTCTGTACTCCTTCCTATTTTGGCCACGATTTCGATCGAATTCACCACTGTGCGCGTGTCACGCGACGCTTTAAACTATCGTAACTTCCAGGTCTGGATTGGTTAGGATCTGAATTTTGCACGATCTTTTAGAGGAGATCTTGCCGAAAATGTTCCACTTTGTTTGAACTCACGAATCGACACGAATGATAACTTTATCCCTTGTCAAAGGTGAAAAACTTTGACGATCTTCCTTAGTAGAATAAATATTTTTTTATAATAGATTATGAACAGTAATGTTTAGTTCCTGGTGCGTTCTCAACATAGATATTCTTTATATAAAAAAATATTGGCCACTTAATCTTCAGTAGGTTTTCCAGGACACCGTTATGAAGAAAAGGAATTTTTTCGGTGATAAATCGTATCTGAAAATGTTTGATCTTTGAACGCTTATTGTGACGAGAGTTTTTAACAACTTTAATTAATATTATCGTTTTCGAATGTAATGGACATTTAAGAAACATTGAACAGCTAGCGCGTCGATCTGGCCCACCGTGCGCCGTATCCCTGAGATCCAGCCACAATTATGCCAAAATGTGACTGAAACTTTCATCCGAAGAACGCGAATGTGCCAGCAAAGCCGCGAGGAGGGCGTTTAACAGATGTGTGTTCCATACATGATTCCCACATGTCTACTTTATGATAATAATCTGTTCAGAATCTTCATCACGAGTCAGATACGATATTGTAAGGCATGGGGTTAATACGAAAAAAAGGAATATTGTTTATCTAAACATATCTGTATCTACCAACATATATGCGAAATTTTAATAAATTCCTCTGGCTCTTTTAGAAACACGAGAAATGCAGAGAGGATCATATTTTATTGGCGCGGGATGTAGACATTCTACGTTAAACTGTGAACGGAACGAAAAGTCACTTGTAATGTAAAAGAGATAGCAATTGCCACACACGGTGGAATAGACAAACGGAAACCACCAGTGTGAATCGCTTGACTTGGCTACGTTTGTTTTGTTTCTGAGCGCATCTACATACATACCTACATGCTAGCGCTCTGCAACGAGCATGGGCGGGTATGGGCGGGTGCGATCGAATTTATCCGAACGCGTCGTCAGCATTGCCTGAACCGCTCGCCCGAAGCGGAATCAGATCGGGAACCCCGAAACATTTTTATCCTTCCAAACCTGCCCGAACAGAACCGGAATCAGATCAGGGCACGCAACTTCTATCCGCCGCGCCGAAATCCGCTCGACTTTACTCAATTTTACACATTTTAATCTCCGAGCCTGACGCTCTACGTTTTCGCTTGCTATGCATAATTTAAACCGCGTATCCCATTTCATATTCGCATTTTATCATACCATTTTAATAATATTAATTACGTAAAACAATCTTTGTTTTTATCATTACTGAGTAGCAGTACTAACCCTTTCGCTACCATGATTTCGTCGTACATTAACACTATCATTGATACTCACATTGACACTAACTTATCTTCAACAACATGGTAATTAGAGAATACAAGATTCCAGCTTAATTTTATTGTTATCTTGATTAGAATATTTGAATACAAAATTAATTATATATTACGATGGAGGGAAAATTCTTTCGTATTTTAAAGAAAACATTTGAATCGATTTATAAAAATATATGTTTAATATTATTCAATGATTTATACTAGTTGTGTAAAGTATGGAGTATTTAATATTGATCATCTTTAAGCACCTTCCACCAACGACGACATGTCGTGAAAATCGATTACTTGTGTCAAATTTTCAAATATAAAACACTTCATATTAATAATAAAGCTCCCCTTTCTTTTCCTCCTCTCTCTCTCTCTAACAGCTCTTATCAGCCACCAAAAATTTATTTAAAAAGTTATGGTCTGGGGTAAAAGTTGCAGTAGGTTTGGGATTAGACGTATTGGCAGGGAAGGGATTAGGTCTGATTAGGTATTACGCCTATCCTCGAGTTCCTTCAAAATTATAAGAAATATCAACAACAGAGATTTCAGTGGAGAAGGTAAACATAAACATTGTGTGTTCACTATACTACAAGTACTGTAAGTGATTTCTGGAAAATGATTATAGTCTATCTGGAAGAGGAAACACATTTATTGGATTGGAAGAGGGTGGCAACCAAAACCCTTCCCTGCCAATAAATCTAACTCCAACCCTACTCCAATCAGTCTTCCAATTATTAAAGTGCTTTTATTTATTAATACTATTAAACCACGATACTACGCTTGTTTTGACCGTAACGTTTTTATAAAGGTTAAAAATCGTTTCAAAACATACTGTTAGTAAATAAATCGCATTTAAATATTCCAACAATTTTGAATTTTATCTATTTAATTTTGCTATAAATGCATAAAGATCAGTCTAGTAGTTAGTTATACTCTACCTCTACACTCTAGTCTGGTGTATGTATTTCTTATTCGAAAATATAAAAATATTCTTGAACAGTAAAGGAGATAAATCCTATAAAAATTAATTTGTTACTCTGAAGATAGAAGGTAAAAATGTGATACTGAAGGAATATTAAACAGCTTCACTTGGAACATATTCAGCGGTGCCAATAAATAATGTTAATGTGTTATTGTTTACGTGTAGGTGTGCTTCACGAGCTAGGCACAATTCAGGCTTGATCTTTTATCCACCATTTTCTGGACCATTTCCAATACCGAGTTTATTATGCAACCCCTGCGGTTCAAGAACGTAGAAATACGAGATGAAATCTTGAATGGCGAGAGAGAAACGGTTCGAACCCGGTATATTTTACAAGAGCTCCGCGATTTTCTGTGGCTAGCGGGTACGAATAGCGAACCACAAGACGAATACAAATAGCGTTGTTTAATACTGTACTATACAGTTTTATCGATCTTGTCAGCAACCAAGAAATTACATGTTTATCTACTTTGAAATGTGTAAGCAAGAAACATGTTGACTTCAAGTTTTACAATATTTATTAATTGGAATTCAACTTTACAACGTTTTTCATTGTCTTTGTAAATAACACTTTTTTCAACCCTTTGAACTCGGAGCTATTTTAACTCGAAAATTAAACATTTCTTCCGCCCTAATATAATTCCATTCGGTATGATCTTTCCTTTTGATAGATATAATATTGATATAATACCTGATACAATATTTAAATCTTTAGTAATTGAGTAGATACCAACATATTTAATAATCTAAACAATATTTGGAATAATGATACAGTCATTTTTAGAGTGCTAAGGGATAAATGTTAACAAAAAGACAAATGGGTATTTTAATATGTTAAAATTTGAGGATATCAAATTTTCAACGACGAACAAGGCTTTTGTACATTGTAATATTAATGTTATTACTCAAAAGCATAACAGTTATTATTCCTATATTTAGTAACAACTAGAAAACGGCGGACCTGCGTGCAAAATAAAAATTCACTGTATTGATTGCAAAACATACAGGAGCCCCAAATAAAAATTTCTTTCTTCTTTCAATTATCTTAATAAGCAGAAACTAATGAACTGGCGTCCTTAAATCTCTTTAACATGTCTGCCACTTTAAATTGTACGTACCAATTTTTATCATGTTTGCATAAAATCAGTAATGTTACTGGAATCCAGTTTAATTAGAAGCTAATAGCGATAATATTTCGGATTACTTCGACAAAAATTTGGTTGATCTCGAAATGTTATGTTTTATCATTTCGTTGCAGAAGTAGTAGCACATTTACTTTTCTGAGAGGACTACGTAGGTATACTACGTAGGTAGCGCGGCGCGGCGTTCGACTGAAAATTTCCCTTTGCACTTTTTGGATCCTTTCCAGTGCTTCAAGCGTGGATGCCTTAAAGAAGTGCATGTCTGCCAGTAAAGAGTAGAGCACATGTAGAATATCTGAGAGATATACATTTTAATGAAACGTAAGTACTGAACCCTATCAGAACTTTATTTCTATGCTTGAAATGAAAACTTTAATGTTAATATGGAGCTGTTGGATAGTAGTATGCATTTTGTATTTATAGCACTAAAGTGGTTCTTTATATGTAAAAGTTTCATTGTTCGTGAAATTTTGTTAATTTCAGTAAATAAAAATCGTATTCAATTCTGTGGAATTCTATGTATATTCTAGCATATTTCGAGAAGCCATACATGCATGAAGATCTGCAGTCTACTGATTACTAATCAGTTCTGCAATTAATTAATTGTGTATAGGATAAAAGAAAATTCTAAAGAATAAAGGCATTATATCATCGATAGAATTTTAGTTTTAAATCAGAATAATTTTGGTCTCCTTTTTCGCGTTATTCTTCCTTAAGTTGAAATGAATTCTTTAGATCGATCTTCTAATTTACAGATGACAGTTCTTACCATGTTCTCATTTTTAATATAACAAATATGTTTGCATGCTAATCAACCTAATAAACATAATTAAAATGGTATAAAAGAGAAACACCATTTCATATTTTTATGGCACACGAGATCACGAGAATAATAAAGATTGATAATAAAGACTTTACAAAATTTTGTAAAATATAAAAATTGATTTGTCTTTGCTACAACTATAGTGTTTAAAACGAAATACACAGACGTCTGAGGTATATGTTTAAAGACGTATTAAAAATAACAATATTTAGTAACAAAGTTTAAACAGATTATGATGAAGAAGAATGATGAATTATAGAAGAAACAAACAGAAAATGCGCGCGTCTTAATAAATCTGTCTAGCCAGTGTAAATATTCACAACAATTTTGTGAGAGATTAATATGTAAATTATTACTGCTTCAAAGTTTTTCGTCGTGTTCCCATTAATCATGATTTAACATGATTACTGAATGTTTACTTTGAGATTACTAAACTGCGGATTTTTATGCATTTATAGCAAAATTGAGGAGATGAAATTCAAAATTGTCGACAAATTTTCAAAATTGAAAATGTCAATATATGATTTCTCCTCTGCTACAATCATTAAAGGGAGAAATATCATTCAAGTTAGTTTCTATTTCCTGCAATCGACGCAGACGATTTTAATTTTGCATAAAGATCTACTCTTGGTTTAAAATTATTTTCTAGCAACCGTGTAAGTAGCAATTTCAAGAAAATAAGTAGAACAGAACGAGGTCAAAGTCGATAAGGTCTTTCGCAAATAAATATCGATGAGCTCCGGTCGTTTGCGGGATTTGCCAAAAGATGTCCGAGGATAATCTAGATAAAACTGCCTTGGGATATCGTACAGCTAGTGAACGAAGTAGATACCTATGTAGAAAATACGAACAGAAGTGAATTACCATTACCAGTAGGAAGTGTAAACCGTAGAAAAATCAATACATACATGTAGAGGGTACAGAAATAATAAAAGAAGTAGAATGGAGTTCTAGTTAATCTGAAATTAAAGAAGACACATCTCAGGGGAGAGAAAGACTTTTATATATGTGGCGTTCTTCCTGCGACGTCCATCCTAGTCTCTTTTTCTTCTAAATTTTCTCCCGTCCTTGCAAGTATCTTATAAATTATAAGTGAACTTGCAAACTGTCTATTTAAGGATGATGTATATGGCAGAGGATAAAATTAGAAGTAAAATACCGTTTTCGGCTAGTTGTTACGAATGGTTTGCGTGTCAGTGTTCTTGACTATGAAAGTGGTTTGTATTCCAATACAGTCCGTATCAGAAATTTAGAAACATCCTACCTAGGTGCACGGCAGTGCACCAGCCATGTTCTCGCACTACCTCCTTTTACACGAAACAACCTATTGTTAGCCGTTTTTTAGAGGCTTATAACTCGGCACTGGAGGCAGATGGAGAGATGTAATTTTATCATGTCTCAATATTGACAAAACATTAGTCTTCCAATATTAGTAGGTTCCGAGATATAGAACCTCAAAAGTCGCTAAATTTTTCATTGACTGACTGACTGACAGATCATCAAAATATATATGAACTCCATTCACATAAACGAAATTTCAGCAATGTCTGGTTAACTGAATTTCTATGAAATGAACCAAAAACCATAGTCAGCAGCTGGAAACAGGTGGACTCCTATTATGTGCATCTCCCGATTATGTGCACCAACTTGTGTCCCGACAGGTTCATAGAAATGGAGTTCTGCTGTATTGTATATTGTATCATGTCTCCACCGCTTGGCCCAAATTGCCGTACTTCGCATAACGAGTATATTCGTCATTAGCTATAAAATTGCCATATTTTCATGATGAGTATATTCACGAATAACACTAAAAAGTTACCATAGTTTCGTGGCGAGTATAGTCCACGTCTCTGATATGTGAAACATTTAAAATATTTTTATGCGAATTTTAAAATTATTATGGTGAATACGTATTTTTATTTAGTTGAATTAACTGACTATTATTTAACAAGTCTGTGTTTATTTAAAGTAAAACTGATTCGGATCCCGGCTGAATATCCCGAACCACAAACTCTGACATATGCATTGTGCAATGGTAGTAACATCGAGCGATTAGTTCTATCATTAGCTAACCAAGAACATTGAAAAGTTTCACGCTTCGCGGTTGTAATTTATAGTGTTCATGAGAATGTTCCCTGTTTTATGACTGACCACGCAAGCTGGTACGTTCGCTGGCAACCGATTTAAATTCAACATGCATAGTTTTGGGAAGCAATGCAACAATGGGCCAACTACTCAGCCATTGTTTTTCCTTACTACGCTACGGTACGTTCAGTGGCGGGTATATCTGTGAGCTGCTCGTAGCTGCAACAGATTCTAGCGAAATTAATTTATAACTACCTGCATACATACGCAGTCTTCGCCAAGCTTCGTGAGAATCTGATCCACGCCTCGACGTAACTATTCGTTAACATGTTCAAACTGTTGGAAAATTTTCCAAAAAATTAGCGTCCAATATTTATAATAATGAATTCCAAGTCATTTTCTATCGACATTTCTGATTTGAACTTTGTTACGAACTCAGATTCGAAATTCTAGTAACTTGAAAGTATGACGTTTGTCTCAATTTTCATCAATATATTATGCAGGGTGTCCCATTTAAATCGATCCAGTAGAATATTTCCAAAACTTGATACTAAAAAATGGTTCAGACAAAAATTAAAGACGGTAAGTATCACTTTCCCATGCAAATATCTCTTTCGAATATGTACTGACTTTAGAAAAGTAAGTGCTAAGACCCGTACAGCACTAACTCCTGTAATCATTATTAAAATCAAAATATCTTCCAAACTAATGATTTTTGCCATAAGTGATCTATTGGGTTGTCCGGAAAGTTCGTGCCGTTTTTGATGGAAAATTGAAACGCTGCACATTTAAATTTTGGTATACATTTATTAAATTATATATGTGCCATTCTGTTCCACAATCTTGCTCCATCTATCAGGCAAAGTTGAAAGTTCTGTCCTTCCAGAACCTCTCAGGTTTTTCGGCGAAAAACTTTTCTATATGATTTTTTATCTCGACCAAAGAGTTGAAGTCTTTTCCATTAAGGGAATTTTGCAATGATCGAAATAGGTGTAAATCTGAGTGCGCGAGGTCCGGTGAATATAGTGAATATATCTCAACAACTTTTGTCGAGATGTCAAAGACACACGAGGCCGCGATTCATCAGATTTTTCTCCGTTAAGTCGTGGGGAACCCATACATCAAAACGGTTTGTGTAGCCAAGCTTTGATATTTTTAACATTTCTGCTAATTCACGGGTCGTATAGCGTGGATTATTCTCGACCAGCGTTTTAAACTGTTTTGTTCATTTTCATTATGCTACTATAATTTCTTGGATTTGCTTAGCGGCCTAGTTTCTTGATTATGATAATCAACTGTTTCACCAATGGATTTTGTCATCTTGACTATGTTAACCTCTGCCACATTCCTAAACAGAAACTAGGCCAAACAGCAATTACGTCGAGAAAAGTGGCGAACTTTAGACGCCAAGTGTGATACCGCGGCGGGCGATTCTGACGAGTAACGCCTAGAAGCGTTGCAACTGAGGATAAAGCTCCCGGGAAGTCGATAATCTCCGCGAATTTGCTCTCCCTCTCCCTCTCTCTTTGGAGCAGTGGTCTCGTTATAATAGTAAAAACTTTACACAGGTTTATCTGGGTGCAAGTTTAAGATTAAAATGTAATCCTTTCTGTCGCCAAAGCTGCAGAAAATGAAACACCACGAGGAACGATATTACAGTCTTATCCTTTAAGCCTGTGCAATTGAAAATTTTACACTTGAAGGCGAATTGAATTCATAACTGTTCTGCCAAATAAGAGATTAAGCAGAATACATATTCCGCTCAACTTGAACACGTCCCAATATTTACATAGGGCCGTTTATTTTCAAACTGGCCTAAGTCCATTTGTTAATTGTTTTTTGTTGACTGTAGTAACGTGTACAACTTGAAGTTAATTGTCATAAACGGTTAAGTATATTCTAGGTCGGAAGAAATGTATTTTCGCGCGCGAGTTAAAGTAGCTCCGAGACAAAGTTTTTACTTTTTCAAAATTAAACAAGATATTCTAGGGTTCACACTTAAGTGAGACACTCTGTACATAGCTATTTATTTATTTTTCTCATGCAGTAAAACGTTATCAACGTTAGAAAATAATGTAAAACGTACGCGTTTGGTTGCTTCATTTCCTCCTGACAATGAGTGCATGTATTTAGACACTCTCCTCTATGAAAAACTTTACTTTCTCTACCCCATTATTTTCGAAATAAGTTTACCGTCAACATTTCGTGGAATTTGCAATTCAAAGCGTCTGAGAGAACAATTATGTGAGACTGAAAATTATAGAGATGTAGGGCCAGTATTACTATGGATACGTATCCGCAGGTAAACGGTTCTACAAGAAATTAATGCATCAGTTAACAGCTTTTTTTTAATTGGATCAGAATATGATTCTGTTTAACATAAACGTGTACAAATAATATTGATAAGAATTTTACTTGGTTTTACGAACTCTTCTATGTCATGACGTGATTGGATCAAATTATTTCTGTAAGTACGTCAATCTGAACGATCAATGCAATTTTTCTTTATGTCCTGAATTTCGAGGACCAAATATTCATTAAAATTCATGAAAAAATTATTCCTGTATACTGAGATAATTATCGTAATAAATACATATATTGTAATAATTTAGTTCTACTACAGACTACTGAAAAACCCCACCTTGTATTATCGAGAAGCTCTTGTAAAGATCCACAGTCTCGTAATAACATACTAAATATCCACGACATCGTGCCAGCATGTCTGTGCAGAAGTGGAAACATAAACAGAAGTCTGTATCCAGATTCGTACAATAATGTAGTTAAGTGTGCGAGTATCCAGAGCCAATATCCTTGAAAATAAATCCTCAAACAAGAAAAAATTTTACTTTTTACGTAAAATCATTGTTTGTACTAAATAGATGCCGAGACACCTTGTACATTTGAATGAAGTATTATGTGTATCGACGCACTTGCAAGCACAATTCATGGAAGCAGTAGATCTCTACAATTAGCTCGTACATTCGTATCAGCAGCTTTATTATAGACGACCCACTTATGCATGTAGATGTCGGTGTATAAATGTGTAGTTGATCTGTTGTGTATAATTCTCTGAACTTTGAAACTAAATCAGAATCAGTGATGCTGAACGATTAAAGTGAAAAGTTAGTAATGCCGGTGTAGACTAACGTTATTCCCCATCTAAGTGGACAGATAGTGCCAGCGCAGTAGAAACAAACAGTACCAATTTACGGTTATTATATTAGGCGGTACATCTTGTTAAGTCAAAGGGACGAGTCTTTACTAAAGCTGCGCGAATGTCACGAACGGCACATTAAAGTAAAACGTGATCTCATTCGTCCCAGAAATTGTTTTCTACTGTCACAGTAAAACTTTCTCCATTAACTCACCGGCAACGGCTAACCAACTCTTCCGCTCTTTCATACTTTGTACCCTTATTATTATCAAAGATTCCATCAACAAGCCAAAGGCATGCCTGTGTGTCCATCCATAAATCTTTTTTCATCTCTATAGCCCAGAAGATTTTAATTTCATCCTCTTCGTTTTTCATTTACGAAGTTGCTTTCGTAGTCTTACATTTTCCGAGTGCGCTGTCCATTTTCCAGTTTATCTCTGTAAGTACCACTTTTGCTTCTTCTTCTTCTTCTTCTCTGTCCTCTCTACTCCCTCCTTCTCACCTTTTGTGCCGATGAACGTATCTCGGTTCTAGTACCTCTCCCAAGGCAGCAAAATGAAGTTCTTCTCCATCCATTTCATCTATTCGAACTAGGTATGCCACTTCGCTTCCAATTATCCTCCTAAGCGTTCCCCGCCACAAAAACTCGCCGAACGAACCCAATTTATCCGATCACCAACAGAATGCTTCGAGACTGTTTCTCGTTTTTGCACGGTCTATCTCTTTTCATTTTGCTGCATTACCACTTCGTAATTAAAGTGCGAATGGACAGAGAATTATTAAAAAAATAAGCGATTATAACCCTCATCCGTTCTTCATTTCAGGAACTGAATCTGTCTCTCGGTGTCGAATCGACACGGTGATTAAAAAAATCAATAAAATAACAAGGCAAACAGTTATCTTTCGATGTTTTTTTTATTCAAATTCACGAGTTAACATTTAAATCTTAAGGTTAAGTGTTAAGAAGTTAACAATTGTCTCACCAAAATAGGCGTGGACGTTTGATGTAGTATAGTGTGGCAAGGATGCCACAGATCAGATGCATGTTATCAACATTTGACAAACCATCTGGAACTAAAGCTATTCGAATACTTATATACGGAGATTCGAATTTGAAACCTTCTTTTGTCCGCTCTTGTAAGCAAATCCAACAATTGTGATTTAGGAACTGTCTACGCGTGACATCGCTTTTATCAATATTAGAAAACCGATTTTGTCCTCTTATCCGCGTATTCTGTGAAAACATTAACGATGAAAAGGGTGGTTCGACGACGAGTGCTCTTCGCTGTTCGCTTTGATGTACGTCGAAATCATTGGTCCCGCGCGGCTTACTGGGAATGGTATTTTATTCTCCACTGACCATTCGCGACGAGTGCTCCCTTTTGACAAGGTTCAATGACTGTTCAGCTTTCGTTGTAGAAAGAAGAAACCGTGAAATACGTTCTTTGTAAAATTTTTTCCTGTTGCTCATAGTTACGGGCGGGAAAACATTGCTCCATTGAAATCATATCGATCGTAACTTCGATTATAATTGTGATAAACAGACCGCGGGTCATTATGCATTTATGGCTTATGAAAACGTTCGGAAAAGGCTAGACAATTTTCATTTGTTTCGGATCCACAAAGGCTGTTTTCATTAAAAATATGGTTTTATTTCATCCCACTTTATTCAAATTTGCCGACAAAAATTGGAAAATTCATAAACATCCGCAGTCCACTGATAAATATTTGAAATATTGTAAGGGTGTTTGTATCACCAATATGCTAAATTCCATTCAAATCACTGAGTATCGGTTGGATAGTGTTACTTGTGAGAGAACCTAAGTTTTAACTAAACAACGACAAGTCATTCTTTAGACTCTCTCATCCAACCTGATTTGTAATAATTAGACAGCGGATTTTATGCATTTATGACAAAAATGAGCAGGTGCAATTGAAAACAGTTTAGAAAAACTGTTCAATTATCTTCAACCTGTTAAACATGCTAAGAAAGAAAAGAAATTTCAATTTCTGTCCAATTTGTTGCTAATCAGGTAGAAAATTTTTATTTTGCATAAAGATCCGCCGTCTGGTTATAATCTTGAAAATTGATCGATATCAAGTTCACGGCGAAATAATGTCGTATAAACCGAAATCAACTCTTCTCCACTCTGTCTGGATCCTGTCCTAGTAACTTCATTTCGGTCCTATCCCTCGACAGATTCCCGATGCGAACTCCTCGTGTCATCGTAGTTCACGAAGGTACTAGGAACGTAGCCAATTTCCTCCAGCTCACGCTGAATACCTGAGTGCTTCTTTCCCGTTTCTCTTTGTTTCCAGCCCTGATCCCGTACTGGCTGCGCCTTTACTCTTTATCCTATTCTCTTCGTTGTCCGATTTAAACGATTCCTTTAGTGTCATCGGGATAAGATCTGAGCTCTCAGAACAAACGCTGGTTCTCACGTTTCCTTCAATTTGCATCGCAGGCAAGGGGTTTGCATGCTTGATTAAAGGAGGAATAGATGTACCTTATTTTCCTTTCAAGACATCGAGTTTAGCTGTGTTTCCGTCGCGCGTTGCTACAGCGCGTCAATTAATATTTTATTAATGTCACAGCTTTCTAAAATTCACATAATTTAATGCGCCTTTGGTATTACTTCGTAGAATTCGCTGTTATTGCGAACTACTGTTATACAGGGTGTACCAGATAAAGTGTCACATTTTGGGTTGTATCGCGATTACCAGGACGCTTTGCATGGAGAGTGCATACCTCCTATATGTACTATTTTGAGGAACGGCATGCGAGTTCAAATGGAACGGTAAATGTTCCATGATATCATGCCCGATTTGCTTCTATATTACAGTAATAACACCTTATCCCGAGAATACTAATCTTCTCTAAGCAGTTGCGACTCATTCCCATTGTTCCGGCTACGGGATTTTAACAAGCAATTGTGTAAATAACTGTATAAGAAATATTTCATTTTCTATTCAAATTAACATACATTTGTGCAAGTTTATATTTTATTATTACCAGACAGCAGATCTTTATGCAAAGGAAACATTTTCCACTTGAATTACAAGAAACTGGAGTGAAATAGAAATACAATGTGTTGGCAAATCAAATAATTAAATCAAATAATCCTATAAAATAGTTACCCTACGATTTATTTTACGGTTTCAGTGATTAGAACTTTATTTGTAATTCGTAATTTGCTAAAAAAGGAGAAAATTCATATCTAATGTATGACCTGCATGTTGTTGTCCAATAACTATACATTAGCAAAACCAAAATAGAATTTCATCTCGGTTTAAAGGAAATTAATAACATGATATTGTACAACACGATATTGCAGGGCAAGAGATTAAAATCTGATAGTTTTAACGCGAAGTGTAATAACTAGACTGCGGATCTTTATGCAAAATAAAAATATTCTGCATTGATTGTGGGAAGCAGGAAGAAAATAAAGACTGATTTTATCCCTTGATGACATTGTTACGTTAAAAACAACGTTACAGTGTTCTTAAATTTTTCTAATCTATTACTGTTTTATATTTCACCCAATCGAGTTCTTCATAAATGCATAAAGATCCGCAGTCTAGTAATCACTTCTAACACAAATTACCTCTTTGTCAATTCATATAATTTCATG
Source organism: Lasioglossum malachurum (assembly GCA_028455605.1). Classification (NCBI taxonomy): domain Eukaryota; kingdom Metazoa; phylum Arthropoda; class Insecta; order Hymenoptera; family Halictidae; genus Lasioglossum; species Lasioglossum malachurum. Next base: position 22,011,072 of record CM052313.1, read on the forward strand.
TGCATACGCAATGTAAACAATTATAAGTGTCGAATCAATCCTCGCATTAAATGCGCTATATAAAGAACATTTTGCGCATTCACATTTTGAAAGCGTATTTACCGTAAAAATCTAGAGACTCCCTAGAGTTGGTCTCTGGCGAATACTTAAATTTCTTGGAACTCGCTTCGTTCAGTCTGAACGTTTCCATTCTTCTCCTCTAAATCCTAGGTAATTCTGTTATGGAACGACCGTTTGTTCCTCCTCAATTTGCCCTGCATCATGCTATCATTTAAGGAAACATTTCACCCCGTTTTTACCCTGGACTCGCGTCACGTATTTTATCGAGAAGTGCGCGCGCGTACTATGTAGCAAAAAGGGAACAAAGACTTGACCGAGTAATTTCCTCGTACCTCGAATACCTGGAGGAGTATCGCCAACGGCAACTGTTGTTAATATGCGAACGAATATAAATCATGTCATATTAATGGGTCTGTAAGCAGCCTCGCAAACATTGTTAACGAAGTCGACAGGAGAAAAGAGTGGTTGGAAGTATGCACACGTGAATCGAAAAATACCGAGGAAGGAAAAAATTCACACAGCTCACGTGATAAAGACAGATAAGTATGGTAATTTTTATAAAAATTAAGGGGCATCGAATAAAAGTACTTTATGGTATGAACCCTTTGCACCCTGAATTACTTTTCAATTTTGTTGCCAACGATTGCCTACTATTTTAAGCGTTTTATTTGAAATTTACTTCAAAGGACAATTAGCATCACATTGGTATTTTAAACAATACAATAAGTTTTGAATTTTTTCCGACCGTCGCGGTCGTTGTTTCTCTCTCTTTTCCACTGGCTATCCTCTTCTATGTCCTAAAGTGTTACTCCATACCGTCAATTAAACCACTGTTAATCACTTTTAAAAAAAATAATGAAAGATATAAAGAAGTTTGGTAATTGTATTAGTAGTGGTTCATGCCGATATACCTAACCCGGTATGTCCCCCAGTGGAAGGGGTAGGCAAACTGACTTGGAACCAGTGATACCAGCGTGGACACCTTTTCTCGATTTCAGCCTCAGTAAAGTACGATTCTCGAGGAAATGTGGCACCTTGAGCGCCACGCAGAACTTTAAGAAATTGATATGATCTCCATGGAGCCTACTCCATGTTTGGTTCTTTGACTTTTGCACTCCAAAGTCGTCCATTTGGACCACTGTGCGTCCCTTCAATTATACCGGCACATCCCGCCGATATAGCTGCCTCGTGGCTCTGCTATATAATCGCCTCATCATAGATACGTTACTGGTTTGGACGCGCATGCGCGAAAAAAGGTGTCCACTCTGGCATCACTGCTTGGAACGGTCACCTCCGTCGCGCTTAGATTGGGACTTTACTGTTGTGATTGTGAGAAGCTTGCGTAATACAGTATTTGAAGATGCAAAATGCAATGAAAATTTTGCTATAATTGTATTATAAAAGGAAATACATGTTCTAATAATATGTACAGAGGTTATGTTGGTATGAAATATGCATTTCAAGTATTTCACCTCGGGTCTCGATTATCCATCGGTCGTCGATTTAACCGGGCTGTTTGTCTGCCGATTAAGCCGGTTAATCGAAGTCGTACTGTAATGTTTATATTCAGTTTATTCATAGAACTTTATCGATAAGTCAACACGAAGTTAAAAAATGTCTGTACAACGAACCTAACACAGGAATATTGTGTTGGAAAAGCATTTATGCACCATTTGCGTTGTAGCAACCGAAGTTAACGAAAGGGCACTGTTTCCCACGCTGCCCACGCTCGCGCAGTCCGTCGCGTTGTTAGATAGGCAGGTTTGAAACCACAAGCACAATCGTCAAAGTATCGAAGTTTCCAGTCATTGATTGGTAGATGGAACGTGTGTAATTCGAGCGATACAGAGTTTCTAGTGGAAATAGAATGTTTACTTTTCATTAATAAATCGTTCCTCTAGTTTTATGTCATTAATTCGCTGCGAATACAATCCTACCACTTTGCAAAAATCTTTAGAGCTACAAATAAAAATAAATACTCTCAAATATTTCATTCTTTGATTACTTCATTAATAATTTATCTGATTATTTCTGTTAGGTATTCATGTAAGTATACACTTGCATGTATAATACTATAATATTTTCTGTGATGTACTGTTTGTTTTTTTCAGTGCGGAGGGGTAATGGAACGCTTAGGTCAAGATGAGTGGTATACATGGAAGCCTGAAAGTTCCACGAAATATGAAAAAGAAATCTTAATTTTAAAGTGAGTCTCACAATTCGTTAGCAAAGTTTAAGACACATCAAGGTATTCGTTGAATGCATATAAGTGGGGACAAACTTTCTGCGGATGAGCAGCAGAATCTTTAAAAGTAGTTTTAATACATTTTTGAACGAGAGAGGTATGGTAAATAGGCAATAAATTTAAACAGTAGCTCAAACAATATCTACTCTTGCCAGGCAAATATTAAATTTGTAGTTAACGACATTATTTCTCTCTACCTTGAGAAACCTTTACGCTTTAATGAAAATATAAGATGTTACTTAGGAAAGTTAAAGTACTTTCTTGGAAAAAATAACGCATAAAAACAATTCGTTTAGGGGAAATATTTAACTTTGCGAATTGCGATTAGTAGACTGCGTTGCTACATATTTGGTTTCTCCTGCGTCAACCGATTTCCGATTTCGATGAAATTTTCAGCACCTGTATAACTAACATAGATCTACAAAACATATATTTTAAACTTTCATTAAGGGCCCAAATAAAAAAGTTTTAAAAAATGCCTTTTTTATTTTTGCATGTAACCATGTAAATTATAATTTTTGGAAAATCTTTTTTGCATACTGTTACGAGCCAGGGCCGCGAACAGCACGAGTGGCCGGCGAAGTGTTGTTACTCTAGGTATATGGTATCAATTTGTTAGTTAAAGGTACGCGGACGAACCCAATGCGGAAGTGGGGAGCCGCTAGGATTATAGATAGCGAGGACGAACCTGACGCGAAGTCAGGGAGCCTCTAGGAATGGAGTCAAACGCAGACGAACCCGATGTGAAACCGGGGAGCTGCTAGGAGGTTGGATAAAAGCACAGACGAACCTGATGCGAAATCAGGGAGCTGTTAGGATAGTTAGTAAGCCTCGTAACTAGTATAATTTAATGATACAATCCGAGCGGTAAGATTGTATCGTGTGAGGACG
>CM052313.1:22014367-22027761 GCA_028455605.1 Lasioglossum malachurum
TATAATCAAAATCCAACACACACATTTCAGATTAATAAAATGATTCTTCAATATCTATTTTTTATTGTCGAATGTTATTAATATTGTAAATGATCGCGTAGTTGTATTGCTTGTTTCGAGGGTTCGTCATTTGTAACAGTATCAGCATAGAATGGCATTAATAAAAAAATATATAATCACGCAAATGTTTAGACAGTTGCGGAGGTTGGTCTTGGGTAAACGTCAATAAAGTCGTCAAATTGACGTTGTATATTACAAACAGTTGATTTCCCTATCGAGATACTCTCAGTGTCCGACATCAAGACTAAATCACTCTCCACGAGAATGCTTTAACTTCCGGTCCCAAAGGATTAACTTTTACGATACGGACACCTACATAAAAGTAAGTTGTAACCGAGATACTGTACTCACCGTTGATGTGGAGATTCACATGAATATGTTTAGGCGGATGGGTGCTGACTTGGCACTCGTACTGGCCTTCGTCGCTACTGTTCACTGGTTTAATTTCTAGGCGCCAGTTATCTGGATACTGGAACTTCACTGTATACCTTGGATCTCCTATATAGGTGTTTGGTCCCACCGTCAGCAGGTTTACCTTCTCTCCATTATCCTGTCTACGTACCCAGGACACCTGTCAACAAATGGATTATATTACTCTCATTTGTCAAGCAACTTGAAATTAGTTTCACCGTAAAACTATTCGCGTGTTCTGTCCAATGAATGAACACTTAAGCTGCATGTCTGCTCAAATTAGTATTCGCAAATCGTTATTTCATTTCCTGAGCTGTGTGTGTGCTGCTATTTCTATAAAAAGGCTTTGTTTATGGCGAAATTCTCTCTTTCCAGAACACGATTCTAACAATATTATTCATGATTGTAGCTTGAATCCAAAATCTGGCATACGACTTTCTTCACAATTACAGTGATTTCTCCAGTCTTTATCCCCAAACATGTCGTAGAAGCGAAACAAAATTTATGTTATTTGCGTGGCTACTTTCATTTTAACGAGGTAGACTCTCTTCCAGGATTGCAATGGTGCGGGATGCGCCATCTCATTTCTTGATAATGCAAAGGTGGGGTTTCAATTTTGCGCCGCCTCCGAAAAGATTGTATTGTATTTAAGATCGTGTGTATTCGCATATAAATTAAATGGAAATTATTTCATACTTTTTAGTGCGTTTTTTCGAAGGTCGGTTTAATTGTTTTTTATAAATTTTTCCGTTTTTATAGCGTCCGAATATTAATGGGAGTCACTGTAGCTTCACGTTTTCTTCCGACATCGTTTTTCTAACTGATGCGGTAATGGATAGTTGACGTAATTTTCATTCGCGTCTAGTATAGCACAGCGCAGCTTCGGTAGATACATCCTGTACTTTCTAGCATAGCATACATAGTATAACACAAACTATGTTAACATAGCATAGAATAGCTTATTGTTAGTCTAGCTTTCCGGTGGATTCCTAGCTTTATAATAGTATCTACCGTTTAGCTTCAAATATCCACATCTCTCTCTCTCTCTCTCTCTCTCTCTCTCTCTCTCTCTCTCTCTCTCTTTCTCTCTAATTTGTCTTGTTCAGTAGATATACGTTTCAGAACGTTTTGAACAATACTGACGTAATAATGGTGTGCTATTATAGTTCTGTTATTCTGAAATATTCTTCATATAAGTTTTGAAAATTGAGAGTATAGCCAGAGTTTTTCGAAATTCCCTCGCTAAACAATGCCATCGCGTTTTATGAGTACAAGTAAGAAAAACACGAAAGGAATAACGATGTTCTGCTGTAACGTTGTCAGACAAATATGAAATAACGATGTCCCGGAATTTTTTTCCGATACAGAGGGGATCAGAATGACAACATTTATGTAATCTGTTTGCACAAGTTGAGTTTTATTACTTGAACTATTGTTGGAAGACGTTTATTCACTTCGGAAAAGTTATTTGTGCGAAAACCCACACATGTGCAACAAGAATTTATAATATATTCGATTAAATTAAAGGAAATTAACAAAAAATGTAATTAATGGATTCCGGTTTTTATGTATTAATAAGAAAAATGGATTGGTTAAATACAAGTAAGAAATCAATTGCTTACAAATTTAATAATAATGGTCAGGTCATTTGATAATGATTACAGATCTTTTGATTACAGTTCTACATATTCTCTCTCGTTCTTGATAGAATCGATAATATCGATGGAACGAATTTCTATTTGTAGATTATGTCATTATTATCTTTAATTGCGTTTTAATCTTAGTTTTAATGTGCAAAGAGAAATATACATGCACGTGAAAAACAAATGTGTATGTCATAATGCATAATAGAATATGTATATTTTAGTTATATGTATAGTTTAGGTATATGCAACAATGCATATTGCGCAACATGATTGATCGTGAATAATAATGATTGACTAATTTCGCAACCTTTTGTGTAAAATCAGAATTTTCTGATATTTTGTGCACAACAAACGGGTTGCGACGACAACGATGTACAGTGGCTCACGAAAGTATTCGAACGCTTACGTTTACGAATTTTAATGAATAAAATAAGATGTACTAAACTAATCTGTACAGAACAATTTGGTATCTACAGTAAGGGGGAAGTCTCAAGATTATGTCAGTAAAATTTGAAACGGATTTAACAACGTAGGTAGAAGTTATGATATATTTATTAGAAACACGCATAATAAGTGACTCACAAAAGTATTCGAACGCTGTAACGCTGTTGATATGTTTTCATCTTTCTTAGAAAGGAATGTACACTTTACTACTAAATGAAAACATTGGTACGTTCAGTTGATGTTAAGGCATCGTTTCCGTAACAACAACGTAGAACTGTGCACAGTAGTAGTTAAAATGAAGACTAAAAAGTCAGAAACACAAAAGTGTGGAAGAGAAATGATACTTCGATTGCATAAGGATGGAAAATCATATAACGAGATTGCAGGAATGGTAAACAGAAGTAAGTCTACAATACATTATATTATTAAAAAATCAAAAAATGAAGGAACAATTGCGAACAACGCTCGATCAGGTCGACGAAAGAAATTAACTGAAAGAGAACAGAAAATTATCATTCGCGAAATAAAAAAAGATCCCACTATATCCGCTCCTAAACTCACAAATATGGTAGCTGATATGTTTCATAAAGAAGTTCATCCCGAATTATGTCGACGAATCTTACGAAATAATGATTTTCATGGCAGAGTACCACGAAAGAAGCCGTATATTAATACGGTAAATCGAAAAAAAAGACTGGCTTTTGCAAAAGCATATCACATTAAAGATAATTTTTTCTGGGATAAAGTCATCTTTCCGGATAAGTCTAAATTTAACATATTTGCCTCAGATGGTCAAAATTATGTTTGGAGAAAACCAAATACGGAATTGGAAATTAAAAATTTACACCAAACAGTGAAACACGGAGGTGGATCGGTTATGGTATGGGGGTGCATGGCAGCAAGTGGCACCGGAAATTTGGTATTTATTGATGGAATACTCGATAAATATAAGTATTTAAATATTTTAAGGAACAACCTTAAAGAAAGTGCCCGTAGATTAGGATTATTGGAAGACTTCCACTTCCAACAAGATAACGATCCCAAGCATACTGCAGGAATTGTGAAAGAATGGATCATATATAACACACCACATATGTTAACTACTCCACCGCAAAGTCCAGACATAAACCCAATTGAAAATTTATGGGCTGAAATCGGAAAAAGATTAAATAAATATCAAATAACTTCAAAGGAGGTATTGAAACAAAAAATCATAGAAGTATGGAATTCCATTGAGTGTACTTTTACAAAATTATTGGTTTATAGTATGGAACGTCGATTGAAACACATCGTTACTGCTAAAGGTGGTCCAACAAAATATTAACATTAAATAATGTAATAATATATGTAGCGTTCGAATACTTTTGCGAGTCACTTATTATGCGTGTTTCTAATAAATACATTATAACTTCTGCCTACGTTGTTGAATCCTTTTCAAATTGTACTGACATAATTTGAGACTTCCCCCTTATTATAGATATGAAATTGTTCTATACAGATTAGTTTAGTACATCTTATTTTATTCATTAAAATTTGTGAAGGTAAGCGTTCGAATACTTTCGTGAGCCACTGTATACTGTGAATGGCAGTGTTGCACAAATATTGTCAGACGAGTCTCATCACTACGGAGTGAAAAACTGAACGGTTGCTCAAATTATGTGTCAACGTGAATACGATTTGGATTTGCGTAACATCATGCTGTACAATAATTGTTGCGCAACATGCTTGATCGTGAATAGGCCCCTTAACTGTATAATATTTCTATTACTATTTACTATAATATAGAACCGAAACGTTCCCAGGAAATTGTACAGAATTACTTTGGGAAAGATCTACTATGTAGGTATTAATGTTGATGGTCTGTAAAACATTAAAGAAATTCGTAGGGACTATTTCCAGTTTTTAAGGGATTTTGTATGCAATGATAATAAGACATGCACAGCGCGCATACATGAATGTTTGTCCGTTACAGGTGAATTGACGGTGAATTAAGTGATCGATCGGCATGGGATAAGCGGAACTCTGAAATCCGCAGTTTATCCACGTAACTGGAATTGGATAGTGTTCCCGGTATTCCCATTAAGTGTACACGATATCGTATATCTTCAACATAGATATCTAACCTACTATTATCTGGCCAATAGGGGTCGATGTGTATGGACGGTTATCAATGATGTACGTGAGGGTAACTGATTCTGATCGATTACTTTCTCTACTTTTCACGTATTTAGTTATTTATGCGGCATTATATACTACGGTATTAAAATTAATAAACGTTTTATTCATATATCACACACACACACACACACACAATTCAGATATTATTCATCTGTACTCAGAATTTATTTAAATTAATCCGTACGCATTAATTAGTACACGGCTCTTCTTCGCCCGCAGTAATACGTCCAAAATGTTATCGATTATATTTTTTAATATTTTCCACCAATTCTTTTTGTACTCGGAACACACATCACATTCCTCTATAAATGCTTACAGATGTTATTATTTCATGAAAAATTAGGAGCAATATTAAAATAAAGCACAATCGAAGCATAACACCGCAGGAATCGGTACAATTACCCTAAGCAAACGTCTTATCCGACTCAAGGGTTGTTTAAATCGGTGGAACAGAAGCAGAAATGTTGGGAATGGTAAATGAAGAGAATAGCACGTAGACAGTTGCCAGATCGTATGTCATCGGGCAAAATATAGATAACGCAACGAAACAGGGATAAAATGTAACAGGACGAGCAGTGTCCGGTTTACGTTGACAATTGTTTCGTGGCGCTGACAGATACAAGTTGACGGTGGCTGAACCCCGCGGTTGAACAGCCCTTAACGCTTCCAGGATAAATAATCACCGTTCCAGACAGCTTACACGTCGCACATCCTGAAGTACTTTGCGCTACTACATAGAATGCGCACGGGTATAAGTTTATTGTCGCCGCGGATATGGGCGCCAGTTACGGAAACCCGGAAACCTGGCATCTGAATCGAACAATTCGAATGTTTCACAGCTTCCGAAGTTCGCCAGAGGCAACGAATCCGATGTACGTAGTTACCAGGGGTGTGCGAGAACCCGAAATATCGAGTCGGGTCGGGAACACGAAATTTTTTCGGGAACGGGACGGTACCCGAAAAAATAGGAATTCTTGAATTTATCGGGATTCTCGAAATAATTTATTCTTTATATATTTACAAATATAGTTTAGCGCTCCACGCTTTTATTTATAGTCACCAATGTCTAAAAAAATTATTTTCTCCTTTTTAGTGCATTTCAATATAAGCGTGGTTTTTAAAAAGTTTTTTTTAATATATTTTTTCCATATATTTTTATTCAAATTGATGAGTTAACATTTAGATCTTCGGTTTTTCGGTTTTATTTGTGTTTCGCATTAAAAATATAATAGTCATGAAGTTCCGGGCAAATTTACCTACAAATAACAGAACAGTATGACTCAGTATGATTTCAGGAAAACCGTGTCAAATTGACACGAGGGACGGATGGGGGTTAAAATAGTTGCGAGAGCAAAGGATTAAAAGGTCTTGTCCGTGCTTGGACGGAAAGGATGCTGAATTTGACTTTTCGTATAAATCTGTCGCTTCTAGTAAAATTAATGAAAATTCTGCTAGAGTATTGTTGTATAAGAAAAAGGTGCTTACAATAAACGGTGTGACACATATGTGTAAGACAAACGTTTCGAACAATCTAAGCTTTGGGGTGTCAGCTCAGTGGTGGAGATGGCAAAAGAAAAGTGGGAGAGGATTTGGGTGGGCGATGAAAAATGGTGTAGACGCAGCTTAAAAAGCGTAGACTTTATGGCATCGGAAAATGCATGAAAATATTCTACGAGGCCGGTCATGTGGCAACTTAAGAACGTCCGACATTCAGGATAATCCGTAATCTTAAAACCACGATCTTGTATGGAATTCCGAATTTTCGAGACAAAGTAGTCGCTCGACAAGATTTCAAAAAATATGTTGCTTTTCAACATTACTTATTTCGATATGATACGAGGTGATATTTTCAAGGCATAAAACTGCAACGAATTGACAAAAATCAGTTCTCTGAAGTTTTTAAAATAGAAAGACCCGTCGGGTTGTTAGAAAACATTAGAAACGATGCGACGCGACGCATTGTGTGGGCCGTTTCTATAAAATAGGTGGATTAATTAAAAATAAAATAATTAAAACTATATATACATATATAAAATAGGTTAAAACTAATTATTAACAGTTGTTATTTTAATAAAATTTCTCTTTGCTACAAAATAATCGATTGCGTGATATAGAAAATATAATGAATCGTTAATTTTGGAAATTCCGAATTTACGAGGAAATACAAAGCTTTTCGTTTTACAATTGTAGCATACCTTTATGAAAATACGCAAGTTAATCGCTTCTTGCAGTCGATTATTAGTTAGTTGCAGTCGATAATTAGCTGATCGTCAGGTCATGAAAACACAAAAAGATTTCTAGTAATTGTGTTAATTAAAAAAAAATGATATAATCTGAGAAAAGCTTCCGAGTGCAAAAGATGAAATTCTGAACATCAAAATGGAAATCAATAAAATAAGTATTTAAACTCCCACCGGTTTCAGGTATGTACATCATATTTCATTTTAAACAAAGGCTAATGTGTCAACTGCAAGCGGTAATCGATTTTGCGTGGAACGACCTATAATTTTTTGTCGGCTGGTATTGATTTTCAGAACAATGTATCTCAACCGGCTATTGATGGCTCTAACAATTTCAACAACTCGTCAAATGAGAAAACACTCATGCAACTCATGTAACCAAAAAGTATAAAAATCGTCCTTTTTTAAGCATTTTGTTCTTCGAATTTTTTTCTTAATATTTTGTTTACATTATCTTACATTTCAATAACGATCAACTTTTTATTTATGATTTTTATCGTAGAAAATTTTATAATAACTGTCATTTTTGGTCCCTGCTTAAAAGATATTCATTGTTAATTATATAAAACGTTCACGATTCTCCTTAATCAATTCAATATTAATTTTTTAAATAAATTACAAACAATATTTCTTACAGTACACTCGTAAGGGACTAATAAACAAATTCATTTTTCTGTTTCGGATCAGTAGATAGACTAGAATTGTGGCAACCGTCGGCTCATGTTTTCCGAAACATACTCTACAAAAATATATGTATGTATACAGGGTGAGGCACCTGAGACTTACATAGAAAATATGTCCGTTGATTTCAGTAATATAAGAAAATCTTTAACATCGGACAAATAAACGATTTAGATAATATTAAAATTGATAAAATTGTAACCCGACATACATATGCTTTCTGCTTTTTTATTCGCGCATCAAAGCAAGTAGTATTTCGTGTTTTGTTTGGAAACGATAGCTTAACTCTAGAAAATAATGAATAAAACATTTGCTCTTCTCGTCATGCTTATTTTTTCAAATTCGAGTCTTTAGAACATTTGTTTGACACGTTCGATTATCGATAATGGCGTTTGGAAACGTCGCGATGCGCGTCGCGTCGCGTCGCACAGCGGGCTGGATCGAAGATTTTAGTGACATTTTAGTGTAACTTTTGAACCATTAAAGATATCAGAGTGCGGTTTGCATAGAAAATGTAAAAAAATGTTTTTTTTTTAAATTATTGAACTACTGAAACCTCATAGGTATAATTTAAATTTCAAGAATAATTAGTTTATAGATTACATAGAAATATCATATAATAAATATTAAACACTGTAACAAAATCTCTATTATATGTATAGTGACTGCAGAATAACATAAACATTGAGACGTCCAGAAACGTGGAACTTCAAATGTTTGGGAGAGTTTTGTTACTATGTATGGCTTAGTTTTAAGAGGAGAACGCTGACATTCGAGGGAACAGGCACTTGAAGGTGTCAAAGAACAAGCATTCCTTTTAGAAGTGTTAGAGCAGGCGAATTTTCTGTACAGTATATGTATTATTTTTACATTTGACGTATTTAAGTAACTGCGTAGCTTCAGAATGTAATAATTTTCTTTTCTTTTTATATGATTTTAATCTCATTGCTGATATGCGTGGGTCAGATGTTAATAATAGTAGGTAAAGTGTGAAGTACGTTTTGATTTGTTGCTGTTGTTGAATTTTCCGGATTTTGTAATTTCAAAAATTTATAATAATAAATAAATAAATAATTATTTGCGTGCCATGTATTCAGAGTTTGTGAACGGAGGCTGGCGTATAATACAATCTATTGTCATACCACAATATCATTATCAGCATCTATTGCATATGGAGGCGAAATTACTTGTAGTATCGTATAAAATTTTTTAATTAGTTCTATTTCAAATCCTGTGATGCCACTGAATCACATTCGTACTTAACGAAGTCAATTGTCGAAATCAAGTTAATATTTTATTTAAACGCATTATTTTAAAAATTAACCTTAACGATTTGTAGGTATATGTGTATTTGTAATCTAAAGAGTTTCTTAGAAACATGTATTAATATCTTTAAACGTTAATAACTCAGAGAGGTGGACGAAGGTGGACGAGATTTTTACACACTATGTAAAGGAAAGTGTCCTGAACACATTGTGATTTGTCCAAACGCGGGTTATAACGGGTATAAAAAGATATTACTTGTTAATTGTAAAATTTTTGACATTTTTCTGTCCTACATTGAACATTAAATTTTTAATACATTGCATATAATAATTGTAACTGCAATTATAGTTTCTTAACAGAAAATAATGCTCTTTACTATAGAAAAAAAACGGGGCTGCAATCTTGAACAGGATCGTGAAAATATCGCGAAAAAGAAAGGACATTCTTCGGGTGTCAAACGTAGATTCTAAAACGTTCAGCTTTAAAAGCTTGGTACAACTACAATTTTCATTTAATTTTATTAATTCCTCCATTTTTGAGGTCAGTGGACATTCGAAAGACAATACCAACTGATTATACATCGATATGTGAAAGTTCATTTCCTGGCAAAATGTCACTAAAATCTTCGATCCAGCCCACTTGTGCGTCGTGTCGGTTCGCAACCAGTATGGAAAGTGCAACCGAGATTCGTTTGTTTCGGTCTCGACAGTTGAATAGCAGAACGATACCTTTGGGGGGCACTGGTAAACTGCCCAACTCAGCATGGTCATGGAGAGTGTGACTTTAACCAAGTTTCCACCAGTTAACCAAATGTTCTGCTCTCGAAAAGATTCCTTCTGCAGTGTGAAAACCAATAACAGAGTAGAATACCCTGCAGACACGTTAATGTCTACTTTGGTTTATCGTGTTTGGTAAATTGATTTTTCTTTTTATTATTTTCTTTAAATTTAGAAGTGCTGTAGAATATGTGTGCGAAAGGATCTGTTTGGATTCGTAGAGAATTAAAGTAACTTAATTTAAAGTAGTTCCAATATTTGAAAAATTCAATTGATCTCATCGTTTTCAAAAGTGCTGAACATTTGAAAAAAATCGACATGAGAAAGTTGATTTTTTAGCAAATAGAGACAGCTAATTCTTCGATTGGCACCACTGTGCGATATTCAAATTATAGTTGATCAATGGATTCGAAATTTTGAGAGAATCTCTCTTGAGCGCATTATATATACTATTATCGTGCGAACCAAAATATTTAAACTTTGTAAATTTTTTCTTATTTCAAGATTTTTACCCTTTAATCAAGATTTTTTATATCGTCAGACCTTGATTACATTCATAGTGACTAATAAACAAATAAATTTTCTTTATTCGGATCAGTAGATAGAGTAGAATTGTGGCAACCATCGCGTCCGGTCATGTTTTTCGAAACATACTCTACAAAAGATATATAGCTCATGTATTATTGATTATTTTTAGTTGAAGAAAATCATACCCGCGTTTCAAATATCAATAAATGAATGTGCAAAATCCCAGTGCAAAAGGTTCAATAATTTCTCCGACAAAAATTCCTAAAAATCCGTGCTAGAACAGCCTCGGAAACCGGAACACCACTTAAGGTTAACTAGCGATTGATCTAATGATACTAGATTAATTTGACGGACAATAATCGCAATGACGCGTGAATCAGTCACGTTTCATGTTTCACGGTAATCGAACTGAGATATACGATTCTAGGGGGATGTAAAAGATAATCCGCACGGTCAGTGACGATCACGCATCTTCACTTTTATTGCGCATTTATTAATTAATTTTGCAACGGTTATTTATATATATATATATATATATATATATATATATATTAAGATCTCGTGTTTGTTCTTGTTCTCGATATTTGTTTGTTAAATATATTCCATATGACGGCCACCGTCTAGTGTAGATCTTTTTTCTGTAGATGGATGCGTAGAGGTCATATGGAGGTGACCCACTTTTTTTTTTATTACACGTTTATTAATTTACTTAGAAAGCTATAGAAACTTAGTTTGATAATTTTATTTACAGCTCAAAAGAGACTGCGGCCAGAAATGTTTATTTAGGAAGGACACGATACTAAACAATTAAAGAATTAAGCTGTATAATTTTAAAAGAAAAGTGGATCATCTACCGGGAAAGAAAATTTTAAAGGTTGTAGAAATCAATATCGAAGTAACAAATGTTGTGTATGTGTAATATAAGTTTTATTGAATGGTCGGTATCGCACAGGGTTGTTTTTATAAATGTTCCTTTCTCGTAGTTTTCAAAGTTATTGATGTCTTTTTTAAAATAACTACATATACACATATATGTATATGTATAATAACTAATAACTACTTCAACTATTAAAAAAACAAATGCAGCTGAAATGTCTTTTTTCTGTAGAGTATCAATTTTTTCATTCTGTATTATATTTTATAATAATATTGAAATATTATGTTGATTTATATTGCTGTGAGCTGCAACTTACCAGTATGTTCAACCTTAATCGGTTATTATGAATTACAGGTGCAATTGGTGCAAAACACGATTGATTTGACATGAAACGGCCCCCCTATGGTTAAAGGTGGAACACTGAAATCTCACTGACGATATAGGTTATGACGCGTTCACGAATACGTGGCGACTATGTCATCCAGATTTGCCGCTGCCATGTTTAAATAATGTAGAACGATAAAAATATGATCTTTAGGCAAGTTATACATTTCGAAGATAATCATGCATGGGTAATCGGGTTAGTCGACACCGTCGTTAGGAGTAATAGCAACAGCAACGACATCATTAATAGCCTAATATTACGCTGAGGCGAGGGCGACTGGAGCTCAACGAAGTGCAACGTTTTCAGAATATAACTACTCCTGCCGAATGAGTTCCTTTAGAATTTAGTTAATGATTAGACGTACTAAGGTGGTCCGAGTAAATTTAACCGAACAGATCGTAATAACTGTTCCGTATAAAATCCCAGTGAATTGAGATCTAACGATTGGTGTAACTATCGTCCCGTGTTTGCTGAAAGACTTCGTACAAATTTCAAATACGGCGTGCCCCATCTGAATCAGGTCATCCAATTATCTCGTTTAACTGCGACTGTATACATTAACCGTTTCATTTAAAATTTAAATGATTACAGAGAACGCAGGTGTTGCAGAACTGTTGCTATTTTCTCCCCCGTGCAAGTAGTCTTTTCCTTTGGTATGAACCAAGAGCAAGAGACGTTCTAACTTCATTAACCTTATAATCGTGTAAATACTGTATTTTTTTTTGTAAATTTATCGTTCATATATAGATGTAAATTTATCTTCGTAGAGAAGAATTCATTTTTGCTGTATTCCCGGTAGAAACGTTTCAGTGGAAACGGAATAATGGCGCCTGCGTATTTGCATGATATCTGATCAAAGATTATAATTTAAATTCAGTTCAATCACGAAATATACTATATCATTAACGAGAGAGCCGGTATTAAATGAATTTGAAAGGAGGTGACGGTTCCGATGATAACGACTGCGCCGTTTTTCCTAAAAGTCTGTTCGCGAGCGAGGAACGGGCCGAGCGAACACAAAGAAATTAATTAAAATAAATTGTGGCGGCTTATCCTACGGCAGCGAAGTCGTACAGTTCAGGATTAATCGTGAATTATCGTCTTTCTAATTTTCCACGAGGAGAAAATTGTTCGGAGGTGAGTGCGAGCAAACGGAGAGAAAAAGAAGCGGAATGGAAAAAGGGAGAAGAAGAAAACTCACGGTTTTGTCCTGCAGTAAGGATATTCTGCAATCGAGTACGGCACGGCCGCCAGCTTGGACAGTCATATTTTTTCCTTCCCCTTCGAAATGAGGACCCCACCGATGATCGTGATGATGTTGATGCTTATTTAGCGTGCTGTGCGCGTCGAAGATATAGTACAGCATCGGTGCATCCGTCGGTATCGATCGCTTTGCCGCCGTCGTTGACTTCGTTGATACCGAATCTGTCATCAGTGGCAGATCTGGAACAGACGTGAATGGGACCATCAATTAATTCTGTATTTTTTTCAAAAAAATCCCTTTTTATTTCTCCCCACACAAATAAAGATGTCTATACGATTATTTCTTATGAAATTATTTTTATTATATCAACAATCGTGAAATAAAAAATCTGGAATCGGTCATTTTGACCCGCGAATCCCGTGATGCTAGGTTTAGCGTTAAAGAGGATATTAAAATTAAAATACACTTAAAAAATTAAAATATACAGGGTGAATTCGATAAAGCAGGACACCTAAATATCTCCGTTAATTTTCGTTGTACAAAAAAACTTCGTGGGACAAAATTACACTGTTTGAAGGGCCACATATAACGGTGTAAGGGAAAAAATTTCAAGGTCATTTTGACGAGATTTCAAGGTTATCGATATTTTTAAAAATGGAATGATATATCTTCGTTAACGTAATGTTGTAGCTGACAAA
>CM052313.1:22027861-22047359 GCA_028455605.1 Lasioglossum malachurum
ATAAAATTTTTTCCCAACTCTGGTCAATTATATGCATTATGAAAATTTCATCAAAATCGGTTGTGATGCAGGAGAAACGACAGGCATTGAAAGATGTAAGAATCTTTAGATTTATTGCAGTTAGAGGTCGGAAATCGCGAAAATCTTTAATTTGTACAATCTTTAAACATTTGTTGCTCACTGCAACATCGACCGATTTTTACGAAATTTTCAAAATATGTTTAATTAACCAACCAAACGTATTCTTTAAATTTTCAATATAGGCCCACATAAAAAAGTATGTAAAAATTAGCTTTTAGCACTTTTTCTCCAATTCCACTTAATTGCAATTTTTGAAAAAATTTCTCTTCTTATCCTGCAGTAAACTAATTGTGCTAGGTTCCCAAAAAAGTTCATATCGGGTAGTACAATATTAAAAAAGTTATCGTCTAATTTAGAGCGTCCGAATATTAATTCGAGTCACTCTGTACTTGGATTAACCGAATTATTTCTAAATACGTACGTTTTATTATTATTTTGCAGCCCAACGAATAATTTATTGGTATCCGAGACACGTTCTGTTCTAACGTCCTAACTCCTAAGACAATAGCGGAAGACGTGACACAAACGTCTCGCCGCAATTGTCAAACAATGCGCAATACTTCTACTACTGGAAATGCATTTTCTTATTTGTCAACTATATATATGCCACAGTTCTATATATATATCAAAGCAATCGTGATAGGAATGTTAGTCGCGACAGTTAAGTTATACGGGTTACCCTTAACTCACCGACAATTATTCCAACGATAATCGTTTCACCGACACGACTTTCAACAAATTAATTAAATTATTAAATCATGATACGGGGAGTTACCTTAACGCCGGAAGTACTGATAGTATATGTCCGGTAAATACGACAAAAATTTCGGATTAAAACTTGGTTAATATTTCTTTTGCTCTTTAAAAAAATCGTCCAGAAAAATTTGACGAGACTGAAGCAAGGTTGAAATAATCGATCGTTTATCACTAGACTGCAGATCTGTGTGCAAATTATTTAAAAATTCTCTGGATCGATCACAAGCCAAAGGAACCAAATACAAAAATTCTTTCTTCTCTTTTAATTATGTTGTTAAGCTGAAACTAATACACCGATATCCATAAATCTCTTTCATATGTCCACTGCTTTAAATTGTGCGTCTCTATTTTTGTTGTCTATCACGAATAATGCAAAATAAATTACAGAATATGCCTTCAAATTAATAAAAAAGTTCCAAGTCGTCGCTAAAAATCCGATAACTGGTACGTTTACCCTACTCATTTTTATTAGAAATACATCCGCAGTCTAATAGCAAGGGTCGTCAGATATCTACATGGTCTCACATTCACCGCTAACTACGCTTTCCGAAAGAGCGTCTTGAGCATATCGTAAGTGATCTCATATTTTGCGATTACGGGTATCGAGTCTTGGTACGTTACCCTGAAATGTGTGTTATCGAATCTATTGCTCTCCGCGACTAGTAGAGAAGAAATAAGATGCGAAGCAGGCGAATGCAAGTTCCATGCCGTACTGTAGACGGAACACGATATTTCTTCGAGTGTATGTAGGTTCGATCGGGTGCAGCACATCGGAAAACAATAAATATATATATATACATAACGCTTAGGAATTTGTCTACCTGTATCCTTGGAAGAACATGCGCGGTGCGTCACGCTAATATAAAGTTATGTGCCTGCCAACTGACCGAAAATATACTCTTCTAGTTAGCAGCTCTCTCCTCTTCGTATTTCGCTTCGAATGTCCTTCTACTTAAATATTTTAGTCATTGCAGCTATCAATCGCTTATCCTCTCTTTAGACGTTGTTTCCGTTCTAGTCAATTCACGTAGAGAATTTTATGCGATTTAACTTTGGATAAATCACTGATACTGAACAACATATCGCGCATCGTTGAATTAGATTTTTTATGAGTTTATTTATTGTATAAAAATAAAAATTTTGCCCTGAATATATTTGTAAAATTCAATGAGAATGTGTCGTCGTTGGCGAGGCAAACAAAATTGTGAATCGTACTCATATTTCTATAACCTCAGGATTTGAAAAAATATACTTCATAGAAGGATAAATAAGACAATTTTTCTTCTATCTCGATCACCAAAGAGCTGTTGTTTACATGATCGTACATTCTCTATATGTGTATTGCTTTAAATTGCATAGGGAAAAGTTTTATTATTATTTAAATACTACTTGGACACAAACAAATATAAAAACAAACTTCTCTTGTCCGTTTTCATAGAAAAAATTAAGCCCTAGGCATTACGTACATTTGCGGCACAAAAAGAAAGAAGCAATATTTTTTTATGCTCTTCGTGTTGAAATATTCCCTGCGTTATTGCGGGGTCCCGTACAGAGCCCTTTTTTGCAATTTGGCTCTTGGAACTTTATAAACAACAAAAGTGTACGTTCCTATAGAAGACATTTTTTTCTGTAAACTTTTTCCAAAAAAGGGCTCCGTACGCTAACCCGAAATGATACAGAGAGTATTTCACCGATCCAGAAGTGTAGACTCGCGTCAAAGCGGTCGCGACATATAATTTCGAGAAACACCCCGTACAGTCTAATATTTCCAGGATAAGATTCGCGTTCCATAGAATTTTGCAGAACATTTTCACCTTTTCTCGGTTGCGGCAATTCATCTTTTCAAACTATCCACGTTAAATATCTAGAGATCTTGACATCTCGGTAGATTTCCACTGCCTCTCATGTTAAAGAAACGAATTGGAAAAAGGCGTGTCTCGCAGACAATGCCGACCTTTCTGTGCTGGGGTATTAGCCGCGAAAACTTTCGCGAGTATTTCGCAAAGTTGAGGTAGGTAGCGCCGCGAAGAAGAAAAGGACGAGGATAATCTCGCGAGGAAGTCGCACGTCAAAGGGGATCAGTATGCGACCAAGCGCAAAATTCCTTTGCTTCCTCTTTTTTTGCGTTGCGATGCTCCATTGAGTTTCCGCTTCTGTTTCCATTTTCATTCTCCTTTTCAAGCTATGTATTTTTTTTCTCTCTTTCCGTTTATTTTCTGATAGCAGTCAGTTGTCTCTCACGGTTGTTTGTAGTTTTAACTGAATCTATATTTTGGTTTTTGTCTCATATTGTTTTCCCTCGATTGTTTGTGCTAACGTTACCGAATGCCAACCTCCATTTATAACAGTTTCAAACCGATGACGACCACGCAATGTTATCAAGAAATATTTACCAATTAACATCGACGAAACTTTTTGATACGATCGTTTGTATCGAAAGTGAAAGTGAAAATAACACAATCCAAGGTTACAATAATGATAATTAAAAGTGTGAACTACACACACACCCCCCGTGCAATAAATAATTATGAAGCTGTTCACTTCAACCACTCATACATTGGATAATGAACAAAATTCTTAGGAATCATTTTTGACGTTGTTAGGGGAATAAAATATATAAAAAAACCTTTTAAAAACCACGCTTATATTAAAATGCACTGTGAAAAGGGGAAAATAATTTTTTTCCTGGTTCTCCATAAAATACCGAATCCAGTTAAATGATTAAGAATATTTTCCCCCAAAATTTTAAGCAATTATGCACAATGTTTTTATTTTGTATAAAGATCCGCAGAGTCTACACATGAGCAAGCTTTATTATGAGCAGCGTATCATCAAGCTTCAGAGAGATGGGAATCAATCATACTAACACAATCATCCAACGAGGAGTCATAGCGTCCGACAGTAGCTCCATTCACTGTTTAGCTGGCGAGTCA
This sequence comes from Lasioglossum malachurum, assembly GCA_028455605.1. Taxonomy (NCBI): domain Eukaryota; kingdom Metazoa; phylum Arthropoda; class Insecta; order Hymenoptera; family Halictidae; genus Lasioglossum; species Lasioglossum malachurum. The sequence continues at coordinate 22,031,632 of CM052313.1, forward strand.
CGACGTCCTCAATGTGTTAAGTAACGATTTATCTTTCGCTTTCCTTGTTGCCACTCAATCGGTGTACTCTATAGGTATTCATCTATTACGTCCCATTCAATTCTTTTTCCTTTGTTCCTGACGGGAAATTTTCTGCTACCACGGGAGAAAGAAATAGGATGGAGGATTCGATTCCAGTGAATCTGTCCAATGTGTGTTCCAGATACCAAGTAGGAAACGCTGGGGCCCCGGGTTCCCTTTTTCCGTTGAATATGAAAATCGTTATACGCCGTATTGACATTGGTACCCGGCCGTGATCGTGCTTCAGCTTTCGAAATCTCAAATTTTTATGCGGCTTTCTCAGCACATCTGTATGCGTGACTTGCGTGTGCGAATATTTAAACGGCTAGTCGGATCGATTTCCGAAAAATTCGCTCTCCAACCAACCGACCTCCGGCGAGATACCGGCCTCCACGTTCCAAGCTCTCGATCCAAATCTTCCGTTCAAATATGTCGTGATTGGTATCGCTTATGGCTTATACGTATAGGCTATAAGACGTGCGAAGAAATGAATAACATGTTTATCCAATTTTAGGTTTGTTGGTCATTTTCAACATGATATTAATAGCCCTTTCTGGTCTAGAAATTGATCTTTTCGATCATGTTATACCGAACATTAATAACAATTTTTCCTTAACCTCTTCATTTCATCGGAAATTTTCCAATATTTTTGTAAGATTCCTTTTTTTCTTGCTTCTGCAGACAAATTTAGAGAGCATTTTGTCAACGTTCTTATCAAACGACGAGATCTCTATCGCTCAAGCTCGACTCCTCCGTCGCGTCGCGTCGTTTATCCATGTTGCCACTCATTCTCCGTCTAAGGAATGCAGAAGGCTCCTGAAGGAGATTGCGCGCACTCTCGCGAGCATAGCAAGCGCTGAGCGTTCCCTTTTAATGCGATCATTCCCGTCTAAATTAATGTAATAATCTTTCCCTTGATCGCGAGCGGCGGTGAATCAAAATCAAGTTTTGGTTTGGAAATGGAAATCCGACGCAAAATGTTGTTACATTTATTAACAGTTCTTTTGAATTTCGTTGGTTCGTAAATCAGATGCACATTACCCTCGGTCGTAACACGTTATTTTGAAACGTGAAATTATGCTACATTATACAAAATCTGATGATACCCGCATTTCGCATGGAACTGGCCACTATTTCGATTAAATCGATCAGTATCCACGTTGAGTTTTTATTATTGCTTCGGTATTACCCTAATTGGCGTCGAACGATGATTAATGTCACATACAAAGTGGTGGTGTGTCGGTAGAAATTTTTAATTCCTACCGTTGGAGTTTGTGACTGAAAATCTGGGTTATATTGTTAAATATTCCATAAGCCGCGAAGTACGACATTGATTTATTGCTGTGGAATTTCTGTTTTATAGAGCTATGAGATTTTCAGGTTCCACACAGCACGGTGGTCATAAACCAATTGACCGACTCTGATGACCCATCCTCGTGTTCGTGTTCGGTTCGATTGCGACCGTATCATATCGAATATATCTATATCGAGTATCGAGTGTGAATAAATAATTAACTTGAATTTTGCTGAAAAATCAGATACACATCCTCTTCAATTTTTTTTAGAACCATATTTTACGTTTTGGTGTACTTGCGAGCAGTGTTGTGAGCAATATTTAAACAATCATTTAAATAAAAATTCAAATCACAAGTTATTTGTTATTGGGATATTCAAATAAAAAACAAAAATAATTATTTATTATTTAAATATTAAATTTATGATTTAAAAAATTGCAGTTTGTCGGAATTACAGAGGAAATACTAGAAGTTGTTGTTTACAATTTTTTTTATGTGGGCCTGTATTAAAAATTTAAAAATGCATTTTGTAGATCTGTGTCAATTATACATATTCTGAAAATTTCATGAAAATCTGTTGATGCGAAAACGCACTGTAAGTAGGCATTGAAAGATGCAAGAATCCTTAGATTTATTACTTGACTGCGGATTTGATAAGTAATTCGAAACAGTAAAAAGATTAATTGAGTTTAGCAGTGTCGATACAGGGAAAGAAATTGTTAATTAGCTTCGATGTATCGTAATTGATGTGTAAACATTTTATTTTGCATAAAAAGATCCGCGGTCTATTTATTACTTATTCCAGTTATAGGCTGAAAATCGGGAAGAACTGCAATTTTCAACGTCTCTAAGCGTTTGTAGCTCATTGCAACGCTGATCGATTTTGATGAAACTTTCAGAATATGTTTAATTCACCACAGATCTACAAAACGTATTTTTTAAATTTTCAATACAGGCTCACATAAAAAAGTTACAAACAACAAATTCTAGCATTTTCTCTATAATTCCTGCCACAACTGCAAATATGCAAACATTTTTTCACTTTATGTAAACTAATTGCTACAACTTCTCCAAAAAAATCCAAGTCGTATGGTTCGATGTTAAAAAAGCAATCGTCCTTTTAAAACTGTCCGAACATTGTTCTCAAACATTGTATATTATTTTATCGTTTTTGTATGAACGCAATTTTCTTCAACTTTCTTTGTTTAAATTCGCGTCATCCATCCACATGCCCTTACATTATATAATATACCGTTAAAAATATGTAAATGTATGTATGTCTTATAGATATTTCTAAATATATCTATTCAGAGTATTCGGCATTCTATAGCATCGCAAACGACTCTTGGAGTGCGAAGAATTTTCTGATGAAACTTTATAGGAACCATTCTGTATACGAAATGTAACGAAATCTGGTATTGGACTTCGGCAATGTGGGTAAAGTTATGCACTTCGGCGTATGTATAGAATGTATGCTCAGCTTAGAAATTCAGTATTGCGAGGAAATGTGGAACACCATTACTTCATAAATTTCAAATTTTAAATTCCAGAACACCGGTGCACAATCAACCAAATGTTCTATAATAAAATCTCACAGACTGTTTAAATATTTCTCGACTATGCTTCAATGGAACTTGTGATTTTCCGAAAGAGTAATGGAACATTATATTATTAACATAAAATATATGTTATTACTAGACTGCGGATCTTTATGCAAAATAAAAAATGTTCGCATTGTGATTGCAGGACTCAGGAGCCAAATAAAAGTTGTATTCATCTTTCAATTTTCCTATTAAGCTGAAACGAATACCTTGATGTGCTTAAATATTTTTAACATGTCCACTGTTTTAAATTGTACTTGTCCATTTTTGTCATAAATGCATAGAATCATTGATTGTACTATTTCGAATTGAATTGATCATTGTATTGATCATTGAACGTACTATTAGAATCTAGATATTATGATACAATGTACTACATATTATGAAACTAATAAAGCAAACTTTAATTGAAATCGTAATTCGGGAAAAATACGAAATCTTCCTCTGTGAAAATGGTTATTTAAATAAAGGTAAATACATACATATGTAAATACATATGTACTACTACTGTTGAAAATACTGTTGAAAATTCATTGGGTTACAGGGTGTATAAAAAGTATCTAAGTAGAAGTGTATAAGTAGAATCTACACTTCTGGATCGGTGGACATTTGTAAGAGAAACTTGCCACAAAATTGTTTACATGAACGCCTTCTACTCATCGAGAAGAGAAAAAGTTTGAAAGTAGCCATATGTCGCAAACAAATAGTTATTGCGATATAAGCTGTTAAACTTTTTCAAAATTTGATTGTGTGGAATTATAGGTATAGACAAAAGTCTACTACTACAGTCCACACGTCCGTGTCGATGAGACAGAGCATCATCGCGTGCGTGCCTCCAGGCAAACGAAATTTAAAGGGACATTCGTCGCTGGTTTCGTTTGCCTAGTGGCACGCGCACGATCATGTTCTGTCTCATCGACACGGACGTGTGGACTGTAGTAGTAGACTTTTGTCTATACCTATAATTCCACACAATCAAATTTTGAAAAACTTTAACAGCTTATATCGCAATAACTATTTGTTTGCGACATATGGCTACTTTCAAACTTTTTCTCTTCTCGATGAGTAGAAGGCGTTCATGTAAAAAGAAACTTTAACAACAATTTTCTTTGTTGTAAACAATTTTGCGGCAAGTTTCTCTTACAAATGTCCACCGATCCAGAAGCGTAGATTCACCCCTAGGATGGATGAGCGTTACTTTTTATACACCCTGTACCTACATCTCAAACTGTATCACAATAATCGAGGATCGAGCACTTAGACCATATATACCTATAGACCCGGCATAGGCATAGTATGTGTATAGGAAAACCGAGACTGGAGCTCTGCAAAGATAAAGTCACTCGTGACGTCAAAAGATGATAATTTCAAAATGGCTGAAACGGCAGACCGACGCTAACCGACGCCGACAGTACACCATTATGTATACAMTTGGACCATAACCTGAACAAGTTCGTAAARATTTTTCAAHAATTTTGAATTTCATCTACTCAAYTTTTTAGTAAATAAAGATCCGCAGTCTAGTACATAATAAATAATCACAAGCGAGGTAAATGTAAATTGTGTAAAACTAGAAGTACTACCTTAAAATGTTGTAAATGTGATCAGTTTATAAGTAAAAAACCATTTTGTAACCTGCATAATATGCGAAAGTTGTTAATCTTCAGAATCAAATATCGCGCGATTCCTAAGATAGTTAATTATATACATAATACTATTATTATTTTTTCATTGTAATATCCTAGTAAAACATACGGAATAAATGTCTGTATCTCAAATACAGTTTATAATTGATTATTTCATGATACAATGCCAAATTCTTTGAAATTATCCTTTCTTTCCGCGTACTGGGTACATGGCGCACCCGCTGATCCCCCTCACCTCCCACATAAACCAAGCGTAGGCACACTGTCGATGAGCATAGCTTGTACATCTTTCGAGAATGTGACGTCACGGCTCATTTTATCTTTACCGAGGGGAAAATTATCTGCGCCGGGTCTATAGGTATATGTATATGGTCTAAGATCGAGCAGCTCGGGCCTCGCGGGCGCGGCAGGGGGAGCAGCGGACGCGGTGGATCGACGCGGCCAGCTGATCGAGCAGTTCGAGTTTTGACAACAATCAATCGACATTCGCTTACGTAAACCTCTGCCATTCCGAAGATTTTCATAATCGTTTCGTCGGCCCACCGTTGTTCTCATTTTCGACTCACCCCGGTAATTTACCTTAGAGTCACGGAACCGTTCCAGTTTCAGAAACACCCGCGATTCTAAAACAACTACAAATACGAAAACTTTAACTAACCCGTAGTACTATGAAAGTAAGGGATACATATAAAAATTCGATTCAAGTTGGGTACCTACTTTTGGAGAAGGTGAATTGTCAACTACAGTTTCATTGAGTTAGGAAGTTCTGACATTTGTCAGGAGTGTGGGAGGAACGGTAGGTTGCAAAAGTTAAAATGATACTCATTATTGTAAAAGGTACCGATATACAGTGAGACTCCCGTTACTATTCGGACGCTCTCAAAAAACCGATAACTATTTTAATATTGTACTATACTTCCTTGTGGGAAGCTAGAGCAGTGAGTTTACTACAGGATGTGAAAAGAAATTTTTTCAAAAATTGCAATTGATCGAAATTGTAGAAAACATACTAAAAGTTGCATTTTACAACTTTTTTATGTGGGCCTATATTGAAAATTTAAGAAATACGTTTTGTAGATATGTGTCAATTAAACATATTCTGAAAATTTCTTCCGAGCTCATACAATACCTAAATGTTTAGTAATTGATTCGATACCGACACATTTAATAATGTAAACAATATTTTGAATAGTGGTACAGCAATTTTTAGTGGTGATATACGTACATATGACAATAGTTTCGTACATGATAAAATATCCGAATTGATTTGACGGAAGTGTTACCGTTTGAATAGTTCCACATATGAAATTGTATACATAATCGAAACATGTCATCAACTAAGGGCAACGGTGTTTATCTGGATCCACACATGACTCATGTCACACAGATGTGCTCAGCCATTAACCATTCGGGACAATGGTTCTTATCGCTCTTTGGTTTATCGATCAAATTGCACGGACCTATCAAGTAATCGCTTCGGGAAAACTCGTCAATGTTTTTTTTTTTTTTTTGTGTTTTATTCAAGCGGAAACCGAAGAACAATCACGCTATCATTTTCATCGACCCATTTACTAGGCAAGCTTTAATCGACCCATTTTTCAAGTTTTGCAAACACTCGAGACTTCTGACTTGGCGGTTTTTCTCGGCATCGCATCGTATGCATTATTCTGCAACATTGCGGGGAAATCAAGTTCGTAAAGGAAAAGAGATGGAGCGAGAGAGAGAGAGAGAGAGAGAGAGAGAAAAGGAGAGGGAAATGCGGCAAAATTATATTTAGTTTCGGATTTAAAGACCAATCAACGATGCCGGTTTCTGCAACCGATCGGCAATTGCTAAATTGCTGGGTTCCACGAGATATATTCCGCAAATACTAAAAGGATCGCAATGTAATTTCAGAAGCCGATTACGACTGCGAAGTGAGGATTCATCGAAGAGAAGATCGGATTTCTTTTCCTCGGCAACTACCCTCAAACATCCTCGAGCTTTTTATACTGATATTCCCGTAATGCGAGAAAACATCGCAAATTAAAATTCGATTCTATATAAATATCGTAATATTGAAATGAAGATAGAATCACTTTTACAATTTTACAATTCGTTATATATTCATTTGCAAAATTAGTGAAATATACTTACGGTGACCATATTTTCGTGAGTGAAATATGGGACAAAATAATTAGGTATTAATATAACAAAACTTTTATATAAGAGGCATTTTTCTGTCCGACCATCCGAAGGGGCTGAAAAATCGTGGGGACTATAATTTGCGCCGCACCCTGTATACTTCACATGTATTTTTGTAATATTGTTGTTATGTACGTGTAACCGAAATGTTAATAAAAGAAAAATGTGTTTCATCCTTGTCTCTTAACGAGGCTCTCGATGACAAAAGAGTTTGACATGCCAGATGTATCGGAAAAACAAAAAGATTGCTGTAAGGAAGATAAACAGAAGTATATCGCAGCCTCTAGATAACTGAATTTAGAGCGAGAACCTTTGCATTGTTCGGTAATTGAAGGGTAAATGTGCGAAAAAGTCGAATAGAGGGATATAGAGACCGATCACGCCAGGAGTCGATCGCCCGTTAAACGAGCTCGAATTAATTCGCGCCCTGGTTTTACTTTCGTCGACGAAATTGAAAGGCCAGGCCGGGCGCGGCGTGGGCGGGAGCGAGCCAGGGCCGTAAATTCGTCTGTAACTCGTCGTAAATTTTGCACCGGCCGCTGATTTCATGGTGATTGCGTTCTAGGAACGCGGCCGCGCGACGTCGTCTTCGTTTCGAGGATATGCGACGATGCGGCACGTTTCCTCAATTCTATCGTCGACCGCGGGCGCGCCGTAATTCCGACGAGTCCGACTAACCACGATAAATAATTCCGATTCGAGGCACAGTCCAGTGGCAGCCTCATGTTTTATGCATGCGGCCAAGCTCGCGGAGCACCACGCGTTACACGTCGTTCTGGCTTCTGTGAGAATCATGGATCCTGCCACCACTTACGGTGCGCCGGTCGGGCTCGGGCTCGGGCTCGAGCTTGGGTGTCCCGCCCTGTCCTCCCTTGGACGGTCTTCTCGATACGGATTGACATACGCTGTGTGTACGTATCTGCGCTGCTCCCAGCGTTACGGACAGTTTCACGTTGCGATAGACTACGACAGCTTCGCGTTGTTGACAGTCAAACGGTCGATACGGTTTTTAACTAATCCGAGCTGATACAAACAAAGTCTAATAGATATGAATGTTATATGTGTTTCTTTTTAGATGAGATAAAATTTGATTCGTTTGTAATTAATATATTTAAGCATTCAAGTAAATATAAATTTTGTTTTACCTTCTACGCGACATTTTTGTGGATAAAGACGTTTTAGTCACGGTAATTGTAAAGAAAATGGTACGGCCAGGGGTTAAGGTGAAATGAAACCTAATTTTTTTGAAAATATCCAATAACTTTATTAAGCTACCAGAAAGATGGCAAAAGATCATCGAACAAAATGGAAAATATTTGATCGATTAAAGTTCATTCCTTAAAGAAATTTTTATTTCACCTGAAAATACTGAAATTACTTTCTTGCCAATTTTACTTTACCATTCACATCCAAACAATCTAAATAATAATTGAAAATTCACTTTTCTACGTAGTTGCGAAAAACTGTAGGACATGTCAGGAAACGTTTTAGAAGTAATCAGATTTGAAATTAAGGGAGACCACATTTTGAAGAAAAAAACAACAATTATTATTTACATCTTTTAAGTACGTTTCATCAGAATCGCATACATAATTCTCAGTTGATTTATTAGTACGACAAAATAGAATCGAGACACATTAATACCCGGCCGCATAAATAATTCGATTCAGACATGTCTACCATCATAGAGGATGTAATTAGATGCATTACGTTCTACTTATATCTGTCGGGATATAATCCCAGACATAAATCTGATTCCATCAGAGAATGTATAATGGTTTCGAACCCGTAGGAGGATTATATCATTTCACAGGTTAGTGAGTAGGATCCACTTCGCATGAACAACCGCACCCAGAATCATCAGAATATCTATTCACGGTTTCTAACGGTGTAGCAATTTCTCTCGGGCGAGGGGAATTTCTTCTTTTCCAAGCAACCTACATTTTTCTAGGCCATTGGTATCTCGTGAAATATTCTGTTCTCAATTTACATGGAAGAACCGAGTATAATAGTCTTGTTTACCAAGATTTTCGCGTCGATGTACTCTGAACAATTCTTTCTTTATTCTCTATCTTTATCTAATAACTGACAGATATAAAAGAGGAAAGATTTCCATTACTCCATAAAAGGACTGTAATAAAAATACTCGTTCTTCTAGTACCATTTCATATCTGCATGATAAATCAAATAGTGTGTAAAATAACAAAAAATATAACAAGTTAATTGATTTTTCGGATCAACTATCACAGAAGATATTTATTTAATATTTTTGTTGATACTTAATGTTAATATTTCTTCAACGCAGATATTGTTTCACACTGCATTTCAAAGAATCAGCACTTTTATTCACACGTCTAAAAAGATATTCGTATGTTCAACTATCGATAAACTGCCGATGTTTGTCTTCAATTTTGCGTTTTTGAAAATCCGAGCTCATGGCAAAATATGAAAATAGTCGATCGTTGTCTTTGTAAGTTCGTTATCGTTGGCGCAGTTCAGCGAAGAATACTAAAAAAATAGCCGGCAGGTAACAACAATGTATCGAAAATTGTGGCCGAAGGCGCTGCCACGCCACACCGGATCTCGGCGGGCCGCAGAAATTATGCTGCTCGGCCAAATGCGGCCCGCATCACTCTGTTCTAGTATATACATAATAGTATATTCTAGTATATTGTGGGGTATATTCTGCTATATACGTAGAAATTTAAAAAGTAGCAAGTTCGATGTTGAAAAAGTTATATCGTCCTCTTAAAAGTGTCCGAATATTACTGTTATTCGACGTATGTAGAAATTGAATAGTTCCCATTAGCCAGAAAAGTGTGCTTTTATAATTACAAATGTTTAAATATATGTTTTTAACTTAAACTGTATATGAAGAATTTATAAATAACACGTAGGACACGTAAAATATTTAAATAACAGAAATTCACAGAGTTGCATGAAACACACTTCGTTCCATAATGTAATTCGTGTTCTCGAAATCGTAGGAATGCCGATATTTTTATGACGTGAAATATTTTCGAGAACCCGGCATGATGTCGGGAAAAGTTCCTGACATTTTCAGGTTCTTGCATTCTCCCATAAAGTATGTATGAAGCTAAATATTATGGCAGCGAAAATATTAATGGAGGAATAACATTTTATGGGGAAGACAAAATTTGCAAAGTTAAATTCTTATAAATTTTTAGTGTTTGGCAAAAATGAATACCTAAGTAGTTCCTGGAAATACTATCATGCATTACAATTTCTTTTTGCTATGTAATGTTGCTTTAACGGCAGCGGAAGCCGCCGTTTATGATGATTCACGTATCATTTATAATTTAACAGTTGATTCGTTTAAGAATCATAAGTTATAGAAAATTGATTTGGTTGTATTTATCAACAAGTAACAATCCTTAATTTCATAAAAGTCAGCATTGCATGAAACGTAGAGTTTTATGAATATCTTGACGTTTCTATTAGACGTCAAAACGCTGTTCTTTAACCCTTTACTTTACCCATGCTACAGGTGGTTATGGCTCCCCCAAATCTTGTCTGCAGAAAAAAATGCTTTATTCTTTTCATATTTCCAACATTCTATTTGTAATTAGCGTCGTCAGATTATTATGTTTCGTGGAATCTTCGAGAATCCATTTTAACACCTAAGGCTTATACAAGAATAAATATAATTATCTAAAGATTTTTTTATAATTGCTTAGAGTATTGTAATTAATACTATTGTGGTATACATACAAGACATGGGAAATTTTTCACTGTTTTAAATAGCAACCACTCATTTTTGCCATAAATGCATAGAATCTGCAGTCTAGTTATAGCTGACGTCACGAAGAATTCAATGACCTACTTTACTATGACTTTAAGTCTTGAAACAATGATAAAATTTTTTTATACAGTTAATACGTCGATTGGGACCACTGTGCGATGTATCGTATAATTAAGTTATGTGGAATATTGCATCTACGAAGGTAATAGATTCGATAGGAAGGTGACAGAACTTTAGAGTGCGAATGCATTCCCCACGGGGAGGCGGTCTCTGAAATCAGAATCTCTACACACCCGCGGAAAAATCCTGTTTTCGAATTCCGTAGATTTCACATCAGTTTCCCATCAGAGAGACGATATCGTTCCGCAGGAATTGCTTGGAAGCTTCCGAAATGTTGCTGGTAAGAAACTTTGAATCCCATGATACCGGGGCAGGAGCTGTGACGCACGCACAAAGTGCGGTCAAAAGGATCATATGTTGAGATCGTACCTCGAAAGGAGATACAGGCCTGAAACTTAGATAGGATACCGCTTTCGTCAAGATCGGTTCGGCGAATTTGTCTTGTGAGAAAATCGGCAATACTCTTGGGGATTCGCATTTATAATACATACGTACACTCCCGTCAAAAAGTATGTGGAAAACACGTGTTTAATTTTTATATGAATCTTTGATAAGAGTTTCGTTCAATTTTATGCGGTCTGGTTTACACACTGTACTAGAGAATATATTTTAATAATAACTTTTTTCAACTCTTATATCGTTAACCGGGTACCCACTTTAAAAATATATTTTAAAACTTCTTTTACACTTTTGTCGTTAAATAAAAAAATTATTTTTACGTCTATGATATACATATATACACTCCCGCTCAAGAGTATGTGTGTGGAAAACATGTTTAGTTTTAATGTGAATCTCTGATCAGTTTCATTCAATTTTATGCGGTCTAGTTTACACGCAGATAATAATAATTCATTAGATATATCTCATCAATAATAATAATTATTATTCCTTTGACACTCTTCCCAGCCCCATGATGTGTAGAATACAATGCAATAATGACAAAATTTGACCTTGAAATTCAAGGTCAAGGACAATTTTGCGGCAACTCTTTTTTTACAGATCTTCACCGATCCGGAGATGTGGAATACCTAAGACCAAACATTTTTTTACACCCTGTACAGCTATCCGAGGACGTAAAGTTTCTCCTCTCTCTTCTTAGGAAATCACGAATTACAAAAAAGTTTTAATCGCCGAAATCGTAAAATAAATTGTAGGGGGCAAGGGGGAAAGAAGAATATTGAAAAGAAGGGAATTGAAGAGCGAAATTGGAGATGATATTTTTATCATACGTTGAAACTGATATGTTTGCGTAATAAACGAAGTTTTAACGTTAGGAAATGAGTTCGTATAGTTGGTAGTAGTAAACGCGTAGCTTAAATATTCTCTCAGGTCTCAGAGACGACAGATGTACGTCGATGTCGGACATGCTGGCGTACAAGTGGCAGAGAACGGATCTCGACCGGAAATGTTCCGTGCATAATACCGTCACGGCGCGGCGCGGCGCGACGCGACGCGACGTCTGCGTCATCGATCGTTCGACGTTGTTGAACATTTGTCTCCGTGGAGAGCCTGGTTGATTGTTCATAGAAAGATCGACATGCTTGATTTCTCCAATATTCGAGCACAGTAGCTTGTAATTATAAATCAACCATTCGATAGCACGACGTACGGATATCGGTGTTCGTGTTTTATGTGACGCAATGCGATCGATCAACGTGATGCGTAATGGAACGTGCGCATATTATTTGCGATGGTGATGTTTATTGGAAACAGATTAAACTACATTAAGATATAATGATGCACAATCTAATAATGTTGTCTCTGCTGAACCGTAATCAGGTGAAACTTCGATGGAATTGTGGATTATAATAACATTTCAGAATCGACGATAAAATACCGAGGGAAATTAAGTAATGAGTTATTTCCAGAACGAACTGTCGATAACGAGATTTTAACACCATAAATTTCATCTACGCAAAGCAACGATTTTATTCAATCATTTCTTCCTATACTTGATTTATATTGCTTTCGTCGGGATAACATTTTTATGGTCACAAAGATGTGAGCTTCCCGCATCGAAACTCCTTCGCGTCTTCATGACCAAAAACGGTTCTCTAATAATAACTAGACAGAGGATTTCATAAATTTATGGTAAAAATTAGTGTGTGTGTGTGGGCGTTATTTAAAACAGTAAAAATATTCGAAAAATTAACCGGAAGTGTATACAATTTCCACAGCTGTATTCATTAGCAAAATTCTCGAATAGAAAATTGTTAATTTGAAACATTTCAATGACGTGACTATCCGTTAAAATCTCGGATTTTTATTTAAAACATTATTTTATATAATCTCAATGTAAACTAGTTTTTAACATATTTTCTCGCTATATCAATTTTACCCAGAACTGTAAACAATTTCCAAAGCTGCATGTACTTGCAGAATTTTCAAATAGAAAATTCTTAATCTTGAATAAGTTAATTTGAAACATTCCAATGACGCGATTATCTGTTGGACTTCGCACAGTTGAAAATATACTTATCGGCTTCCTCGCAATTTTGTTTTCTACACACGAACTCCGTCATAATCTGTCTAAAGTACAGGGTACTGTCGAAATATCGGAGATATCGATTTTGTCTAATTACGAGCTGTAGCGTGTTTCCGAAAATAAGTCACCCATTAAATCCACGTACCCGAGCGTACGGGTTTAGCGTTCCATTTTCCTGTTCTCGACGGAATTCGCCTCCTTCGATGTTCTATTGCACTTCGGAATATTACCGTTAATTACGGTTGATTTTGCGTTCCGGTGCCTTGCCAGTTGTTTCCTCAGTTCCGCACGGAGGAAAAGATCTAACAAGGGACATTACTCAAGTGTAACACGCCAATTTTAATGAAATTTATACGGGCTGTTGCATGTGTGGAATGTCCGATTTTAGAATGCAAAACTCTTAGAAAAAGTTTCAATCAAGGAATGCTGTTACAGTCTATAGGTTTATTATATAAAACTTTGAGGTATAAAGCTAGTCCTTAACACTAAACGTACCACGACCGGTTCTAGATTTTTTTATTTAGCAATTAATGTGAAATTATAAAGATGCTTTTATAAGAAATGATTTAATAAATATCTTTATTAGACGATTATAACTTATTGACGATAGCATTATGTACTTTCTGGTGAAAATGTGGTGATTAATTAACGTACTAATCGCTGATGATAAAAAAGAACTACAAAATCAAAATAACAATCCTGTAAATGAAAACGTAAATGATCATATCTGATTTTTATATCCCACAACCTAATAGTTAGTTGAAAAGTATTTGACACGTACATTTGTAGCTGCTGACATTCATGTTAAGGGGGTGAAAATCAAAATTGGGGGTGAAAACCTTATTTTTGCTAATATCTCGGAATCTAGAAGGTCTTGAACAATGATGTTTGTTTAAATTTGTGTTTTCGATCAAGGAATGTAGTCGTATAAAAAGATTTCAGAAAAAATTATTTGTTTAAACAATATTTAAAAATTTCTTACTAATTGTCTATCGATATTTACGTAACTTTGTTATTTATTTATTATTGCTTCAAACTGATTGGTTTATTTGGCAAGTACAGTATTGTTACATGTAGCGTACATTACATAAGTGTTATACTTATTTGCGATTGGTCGGAATTACAGAGAAAATACTAGAAGTTATTGTTTACTAGTTTTTTATGCGGGCCTATATTGAAAATTAAAAAAAAAAAAAGTTGTGTAGATCTGTGTCAATTATACGTATTCTGAAAATATCATAAAAATCGGCCAACGTTGCGATGAGTTACAAACGTTTAAAGATGGAGAAAATTGCAGTTTCCCACAATTTTTACCTTATAACTGTGTGTGTGTGTGTGTAATAAGTAATAAATCTAAGGATCCTTGCATTTTTTGGAATACTTGTAGTTTTTTATCACATCACAGCCGATTTTGATAAAATTTTCAGAATATTAATGTATAGCATAATTATGCCCATATGCATATATAATGTAAAAAAAATTAGAAACAATCACTTTTAGTATTTTCTTTGCAATTCGGACTAATTGCAATTTTTTTCAAACTTTCTTTTTCACGTCATGTAATAAATTAATTGCTCCAACTTCTCAATAGTCCGAATATTACTGTGATTCACTATATTTACAAGCAATAAGCTACTTTACTTTTACGAATTTTCCAACTGATATTATCATTTCGTAGACTCTCAGAGCTCCTCAGATATTATAAAATGACAGGTTTTTGATTGCAAATTCCCTGGATGGTTACTTGTAATATTAAAACAGGACAAAACTGTTCATGGCATAATATCTGGTAAATATTGCCTGAAGGGATTTATCGTTTAACATTCATAATTATTTCGGAGTGCAAGTGATGGTATATTGAAGACACGGAGCTTTTTGTTACCCAGCTATAGAGAAGGCGTTTATCGAGCGGTTACAAACTGATGAGAAAAAAAGGAGGAAAAGAGAGGTATAGTCTGGTAAAGCGTCCCTGACATTAATAGGAGTAGACGATGAGGGTGGGAAGAAGATGAAAGCAGATTTAGGATTCTCAAGAGTCAGTTCAAAGAACTTTGATGGAATCTCATATCACTCTACTATTTTTCATTGCCGTAATATCGCGCTGATCCTTTGCAGATAACTATTAAGTGAAGATTCAAACATAAGATAACTCGCCAAGCTGTTGCACGACTGAGAAACAGCTAAGTTCAGGTTGGTTACCAGTTAATAGAGATATAACAGAGACGTCGCACAGTGAGCGAAAAAGCGATGTTTTTGGACAAAAATCTGCCGACAACTCAATTTTTCATCGATTCAATTGGAATTTTTTTTTTAATGTTCGTGAAGGACCATACTTTGATGACGTGCTGCGCGAAAATCGTTATCAAGAATCCTTATCTACAAAACTCAATAACTCCGGGGTCATTCCATGCCGAATCGATCACTTTTTGCAGACACCATCGCCGATTTTGTTCAAAATGAAATATGTTGTAATCCATGTGAAATTAGGGGGGGTTTAAGTCATCATTTTGCCGGTTTCGAATTTTTTTAGGTATGGCAGACCTGAGCAATGAGCTGGTAAAGGAAATGGGAATT
>CM052313.1:22047459-22089528 GCA_028455605.1 Lasioglossum malachurum
GTTACTTAAAGGACGTAAAATGGCATTTTTTGAAAATCGTTTCAGACAAAAGTTTCTTGTTTTTCTGCATAGAATCCGAATCCGTAATAAAAAATACCATGTTCCATTTGAAAAATGTAACTTCCAGTCTAATTCACCTATTTCCAGGCGAAACCGGAAGTTAAAAATATCACCATTTGATACAGCGCACCTGATTTATAAAAGAAACGCTTTGACTTTTTGAAAATAACCTATCTTCTAGATTATAAATGGGTGGTACAGGTGGTCTGGGACACCCTGTATATTAACCTACCACGAGGTCAAATGTCCCACTTTAGATTTTTGATTTGACAATTATTGAAATTGTAATGGAGTTTTTATGGGAACTCATTGAATATATTTTTTGTCTCCAGTATATATTATATTTAAAAAATCGCACAAAATATAAATAAACTTAATCTTGTTATTTTTATAGTACCATACAGATTCGTGTAACTTTGGATGGTCGGTAGGTTTAGTGTTAAACATATTAGGAACGAAAATAAATTTCTATGTCGTTCCAGTTTGTTGCAATTCAGGCAGAAAATTGTTATTTTGAATAAAGATCCGCAGTCTAATGATGGTGTATACCTTTCAAAAAAGCGAATTTGTTTTGTTAGCTTACACTTACTGTTTGAAACCGAAGTAACGTCCCAATAAAACAACTTTACAATTAGTCAAGCATACTGTCAAATACAACACGAAATAATAGTTTTAATGGATGGTTTCTATTATCGTGATTAAGCTATCTGAATAATGCGGTTTATTCTAGTAATTAATTTCAATCGCGTAACGATACGTTACCGCTAAGCAGTAGCGGATGGAACATCAGCGGAAGGATTTCCACTTGTAGATTATCTTGGTGCCGTAAATCATCTGGCTGGATTCATCCATCTTCAACAGCGTCTTCGTCGTGCGCGCGTCTACCCATCCTATTTTTCACGATGCATACTTCCCACATTTATTTGCCACGAAGTTTGAATCCGACTGAGGAAATCGAGCGCGTTCGTCCGTTTCAGTTCACCTGAACGCATGATTTCCGGTCTGATCGTTCGCGGAAAACCATTTTAAAATGTCTGACAAATTATAAACTTCTCACATGTTCTCTCTGAACTGTTCTCTAGACTGTTTGTCTAGTCTATTAATTCTGAATATATTCCAAGCACAAGTTTTATACTTAAATTCAGTCTGATATTTCATTCATATTGTGTTTGCGTTCATCTTTTAGAAATACTTATTCATGGTTGAATAATACAATAGTTTTTGAGAAAGGCTTGAGGTTCGTACAAACATTTATTGCTTAAGCTTAATAAAACGGATGAACTTGTCAGGAAATCTTCCTCATACTAGTATACCATTGCATAATTCAATTTATTATGTAGTTCCTGTTTATTTAAGAACAAATTACAGGAATTAGTTACTGTAAATTATTATTTTTAGACTGCGGATCTTTAAGCATTTATAGCAAAATTGAGTAGATAAAATTCGAAGTTGTTGGAAAATTTTAGAAATTGAAGATGTAAATATATAATTTCTCTTCTACTAATATCATTAGGGGAAGAAATTCATCCCTTTCGTTGGGTACAATGGTACATGAAAATATTGCTATAAAAAAACGTGCTAAGTCGTTGCAAGGTCACTATACTTTTATTATACTATGTTTTTTTACACTAGTGTGAAAAGAGCTTCAGGTAGTCATCGAATTGTCTCTCTGGCTATCGTTTATGGTGTATAGGTTATCGTTGCTCGTAACATGAACGTAAACTAACTAGATCTCGTTTCCGCTATCATGCTGTCGGTTACGATACTACATTCGTCGACTAACCGTTAAAGGATTCCGGATAATCTTCTCTGACACGAGAGTTTAAACCACCTAACCGTATCAATGTTATTGGTATGCATAAGGTGAGACATTATCTAAACTGGTATCTGAATATTCCTACAATTTTCGACGTTTCAAATAAACTTTTTTACCCACAGAACAGAACTGTGCGTTTCAGTCAAAGATAAACAATGATAACAGAAAAAATCCCTGAAATCACATAATGTCTGGATATATTAAAATTATTCGGGATCTTTTGCACATTTCGTTTATTGCAATTTATCACCATGTAATAACAATATATGTATATACGTTGAAATCATCGATTTTTTTTACTATATTTTTTCTACATTTTAATAGAAGCCACAGTCTAGCAAATTTAAAAATTTTATTATTTTTTTTTATTTTCATGGATGTGTGTGTGTTAATCTTGGTTCGCTCGTGTACTATGACGCGATAGCGGTCTTCCTGTATCCAACCTGGCATAACCGCACCCATGTTCAATATTTCAGTATTTTAATTAGTTTACAGGTCGACCTCGTATATCGAAACGACATTGATTACGATTTTCAGAATCGATAACGTCATACCCATCTACCCATCGAAGGAATTTTTCGCAAAAAATTTTTTCTCTTTTTCTTCATTAAGGGAAGAAATAACATTCAATTTGGTTTTTATTCTTTGCAATCCATACAGACTATTTTTATTTTGCATAAAGATCAGGTATAAGCTGCCTATCGCATGCTACCTCGTTGTCCCGGAGTATATGGATTATGGATCTCCTAAAATCGGTATGTATGAGTAGATCGAGCATTTGGCATACTAATTAAAATAGAGAGAAATGTTCACGAGGACAATTTTTTACCCGTAACGTATTCCATTCGTCAAAATCACATACATGCATGGTTACTCAGTACAAGGAGGTCATGTTTCGGGTTCTAAAAGGTGAGCTGATTTCCCTCAGCCGATTTCACGTCGGCGAATCGGAAACGCATTCCGAATTCGCAGCTAAAAGTGGATCTTCCTAGTATCCCGCACGCCCTAACTGGTTCAGGAAAACGTTCACGATGCGGATAAAAGGGAAAAGAGATTACACGTGTCTTCTTCTCGTTGCACACGTTTCTATCGCCAGGTGGATAGAAAAGATCCTAACGTGTTCTGACAGTCACGTTTCCGGTTTCTCTGTTAAGACTGCCAAGTATCTCTCCGTTTACCTGATTTCCCGTCCGGGCTCCGGCTCGAAAACGCGTTCTGAATCTGATGACTCAGCAAAGGGAAAATAATCCTTTTAGGCGGGTGATGAAATGTTTTAGAAACAGTTGCGGTAGGAAATCTTTTACCAATTTGTTTGTAGTTAGGTTTTAGCCGGCTACAAAATGCAATAGAAACACATTCAAAAAAGAAATTTGTTCATCAAAAAGTGAAGGTCATATCACAATTGAGGCAAAAATGCCCATCCCTGATACAGTGGTAGATTCGACATACAGAAACAAGTGGAAAAGAAGAAGTACAATTTTTTTTATTCAGCGACTCTTTTTCGAGGAAATCGAGTTTGAAGATCCGTCAGGTTTCGCGCGCTTTAGTATATGCAGCAAGTAGAATTGGTTGGTCATGGTCAGACGCGTCGGGCAATTTCTATCCGCGTATAGCACATGTGTTCGCTGCAGTTTTAAACTCGATTATCTCGAAAACGATGCGCCAATAAAAAGGAATGTTATTCCTTTTTTTCGTCAGCAGCTTGTACCATGATTTCGGAAACACCCTGTACATTGCTCGTCCCATTAATGTCATTAAATGGACTATCTCACGCCAAATCGATCCCTTTGTACTCTATATTAGCGAGTGTGGTCAAATTGAAATATGTCATATTTCATGTGAAAATGGAGAAAAAAGGAATTCCACTAAAAACAGTAATAACTGTTTCGAAAGTTTTTTTTAGGAATTCAAGCTCTTCACACTGGTAGCTTTGACCGACTTTCACAAAAAACTGCACTCACAAAGGAATTGTTATCCTGGCAACTGTTAAACATTTTATTGTTTCAAGAGAGAGGTGCACAATTGAAAATAGTATTTTTTTAAAAATTCCTTTACTTTATGTATTTGTTGCGCTGCAATAATACAGAAAATATTATTTCAAATATTTGATTGTCAGTTAACGTATTGAACGTGTTAAAAAATACTTTGATATTCTGGAAACTGCTCCCTTTAAATAAATTTTATAAATCGCAGAGACTCCCCAAAAATGTGGAGTGAACAGGGCGAGAGAAGCTCCGGTATGCAGCAATTTATGTCAACGTATCGCTTGGTTAACTGCTCTCCGTCCAGTAGATGCGGAAAAAAAAACGAACGTCGTTTAATCCAAACGATATTAATAATGTCGCACAATTGCGTGCTGTAACTATTAATTTTTTTAAAATGTCTGGAACATTTTACATGTACTATTTGTATGTTTATAGTAATTTTAGCATCCGAGTTTGCACAATAGATCCCTTTTAATTTTAAATACATCAATCTAACTTTTTATTCGGAAGTTATTCTTAAATATATTTATGTTATTCTTATATGTATAGAAGTTATTCTTACGTATATTTATTTAACACTAAACCTACCGAGCACTAAAAGCGATTAACATGTTTCGGCTTGCAAAAATGACAAGGCTCTATTCATTTAGATTTTCTGAAATTTTTACAACAATACACTATGTGCTTGGATACAGAATTTTATGGAATCAATTTCCACGTAAGCAACTTCATTCAACTTCAAAACCGGTCATTTGATCGGCAGTGGTAGGGGTTTAGTGTTAAAAGTTAAAGACGCATATATGTAAGTCCAATTTTTAGTTTACTATTTTCTAATTATTTTCATATTTTTTATCATTAGACTGCGGATCTTTATGCAAAATAAAAATATTCTCCATCGATTGTGGGAAGCAGTAATTAAACAAAAATTCATTTCGCCCGTTAATAGTCTTTTTACGTAGAAAATTCTTAGATTTTTTATATTTTTCACTGTTTTATATTTCACCCTTCTAACTTTTTTATAAATGCACAAAAGTCCGCAGTCTAGTTATCATTATCTACGACCTTTCGCCGTCCTTTCTGTAGATTTTCTATTCTCTTTTGGTAACATTGTACTGCTTGGAGATTTAAGTAGAACTGAATTGACGATTAAAGTAATATAAATAAATTTGTAATAGAAATGTTTTTTGGATCTTAAAATATTTTCTCTGATTCAGCTGAAATATTATTGGCAAACGATGTTAATTAATAAATGAATTGTCTTTATCGTTACTGCGTATACGTAGTTTTCTGTAGATGTCATCCGAATGGTAACTGTATAAAAAGTACAAGCGATTCGAGCACCAAAGAAAGGAACGTATTCTGTGCCAAAAATTTCACGTATTTCACATCGCGAATGTAAAGTTATTCACGATTCACTAAAAAATCGCTGTGGTTAGGATAAAAAGACAAGCACAGGGCGACCCAGAACAATAAATTCTCGTGAAAAATGTGCGAATTTAAGAGGAGCTTTGAATTCACCTTGGACAGTCAGGCAAATTGCACTAGCTGCTGATGTACATGTGACATACGTAATTTGCAACGATATATTCAACACTGTTTAAAGCCGAAAAAATTGTAAAGGACATCTTCAAAAGAATTCACAAACAGAAAATTGAATAATTGATATTATACATATATTCTTTTATGTACAAGGAGGGCTCAAACGATTCGGGCACTAATTTTTGATAGTTCGGATATTTGTTGTCTAGATTCAGAAATTCAGTTCTGTACACGTACAAAGCGATTTTATACATCTTTGGGAACTTTTGCAAGTTAAACCCTTTGCACTCGCGGAGCTATTTTAGCTCGAAAATTAAATTAATTAAATAATTTTATGGATATGAAATTGATATAGACTACATAGATAGATAGATTAGATACCAAAATATTTAATTAATATAACGTGAACAATATTTTGAATAATAGTACAGCAACTTTTACTGGTGATTCCGTGTCGCCACTCGAGTGCAAAGGTTTAATAATTGTTCCCAGAACTTTTACGATCCCGAATGCTATTCTTCCATGACTATACAAAAAAAATTGCAAATTGATAATGTGTTCGTCATTCGAATATAATTTTGAAATGCATTTTGATGGTCTCCGCCTGATATGTACCACCATGCAAGGAATACTCCATTAAATAAACCGCAGAATTAGTTTCCATGAAACTTAGATTGTGTGCAGGTGGTTATAAATTCGTGGCATCATCTTATGCAAATTTGGAAACACACACTGCGAATGTGGCCGTGTCCTTCCTATCACCAACATAATTAAGATACGAGCGTATAGAACGCCTTCTCTAACATTGGTTTATACAATCTTATTGAAAATTCATTACATTAATTCATTCATTCATTAGTCTTTGGTTGTCAATTTCTTTGTACTTCTTGAAATATTCATATGAAGACCAAATTTCTAGAAATACGAAGAAATTTGAAACCAAAGACATCTTTGATTTAAATTATCTGGGAAAGTACTAAAGAAGAGAGTAACGAGTAAACAATTTTGAAATATTATATTTTAAGACAATAATTATAATACGATAATATTACGATAATTTTCAGTATATAAGAATAATGTTTTAATGAATTTCAGTGGAAATTTCATGCGGATATCTTTTATGGTTCAAGAGTTATAGTCAAATGTCACGAAATTTCTCGATTCAGCCCACTGTGCGTCGGACCTCCCCTAGAACTTCTGTTATATGAACGAATTGAGGGACGAAAGAGATCGTATAAGAGAACACATATTCCACATAATAGAACAAGAAGCGTTTGGCACTCGCATTAGAGCCGCTATGCACTGCCGACTAATCGCTGCTGGCGATTTAGTAAATGAGAGACGAAAAAGCTGGCGACTGGGGTGGCCAAACTCAACTATCAAATTCGCCGCGCGCGCGGCCAAACTTCATGAACAATAGCAATGGATCTGTATAGTAGGTACCTACTGTTAAGTAAAATGAACGTCGAAGAAATTATTATAATTACGATATTATATATATACTTTCTGAACTAGTAAACCAGATACTGGATGCATCCATTGTTAGAAGAACACTGGAGTTTCAGAACTCTCCAATTTCGTAAGAATATCGATAAAATCAATCGACAAACTTTGATGTGTAGCGAAGCTATTCATACCATCTCATTCAACCATACCTTCAGAATAAAACTTATTCTTACTTTAACGCAAGTTATTATCTGGAACGCCGCGCCGCACCGGAATGTTGTTTGTTGTGTAACTTGAAAAACATTTGTTTCAATACATATTGTATGAAAACCTAGTGATCATCTATGTATATGTATATAATATTTATTTATTGATGCCGTAAAACATGTTTGGTTTACATAGCATACAATAGTATAACACTTTACTAATAATAATGAAGTGTACATTGTCATATAAAGTTAAATTAATATGAACGGGGTAGACGCTGAATCCTAATTTTACATTTTTTGAGGAAATTAATACTAAACCTACCGAGCCTTAAAAGTATTTTAGATTTTATTTTAACTATGTGCGACTCCTGTTGTAGTACGTGCTGTACTAAAGATATCTACATACACAACCATTTCTTATGAAATCATTTTTATAATTTCAATAATTGTGAAATAAAACATCTGGAACCGGTCATTTTGACCGGTGGTGGTAGGTTTAATGCTAAAAATAAATATTAGCGCTGTAATGTCTCGCACGCTTAGAAAAAGATTAATAATGTAGAGAGGGTAGTATTTACGATTGATAGAGAACATTGTCATTGACAATTTCATTATTCAATCTTCTTTCTGGTTAATATTATTCAATACAAAAAATATTGGTGGACCTCAAAATCTAATGTAACATAAGAAAATATTAAAAAATAAAGTCGGCAACATTTTGTACGTATTACCGAGGACGAAAAAGAGCCAATTCATACATACATTTTAAATGAATAAATCTTCTATTAATTTTAACACCCCGTTGTGAAGTAAATTATATTATTTCTTTCACTATTTCCACCAATTGCCTGTATTTATAAACACTAAACACTATTCTTTATGAATTTTTTGTTTTCAAGCGAAGGTTATGGTACCTCATCATCTCAAAGTAATCGCTGACTGGTACGTCTATAACTTCATTAGTATGACGTGCAGAACTGTTTGAATGCTCGTGTTGATTACTCGAAAGCTTTTCCGAAACTGATCATCCAACCCTTCTATGATGTCCGCATCGTGGAATTGGCGATTGAAAAGAGAAATTTGTGAATGATGATTGGTCGATATTTTCCTGGAGGTGGAAAAAGACGATTCCTCCAGGTTGAACTGCTTGCGGAGTTCTTCGACCCAATTAAGGGACCAATTTCGTTGAATCGGTCGATCCGACCGTTAAGGGTGTCTCGCAACGGTCGCGGTTTATGGCACTATTGTTCAGGGAATTGAACAGGGCCTAAAGGTATACCGAAATCTATGAACCCGTTAATTAAGTTTCACTCGAGCTGTTCATTATTGGAACAATATACCCGTTTTTGCTGCTCATTCTATTAACAGCTGTTCATTCCAACAGAACAGGAATCTGGCAAATTCTATTACCTAATAACTTTTCAATTATCGCTTCACTATACAGAGTGAGTCACCTAACGTTATCACCTCAAATATCTTTGTTGTTTGCAAAGATAGGGTAAAGTGCCCGAAAATATGAACCACTTTTTATTTTTAGAACAAAGATATTTGAGGTGATAACGTTAGGTGATTTACTGAACGAGTGATTTGTATAAAATAACCGAAGCAATAATCGACAATAGTTGGAAAGCTTGCTACGAATGAAATATTTCAAAGATGGACATTGAACGTGTAATGGGAAAAGCAATTATTGTGGAAATGGTTTCCGTTTCGTCGAGGGAGTTTCATAGTTGATTATAAAACGCTTTTATTTCCTTTTCTGGCGGTAAATGCTGAAAATGTCGATTGCGAATTTTAGAGTACAAGTGAATTTGCTCGTTACGAAGATCTATCATGTGTAAAATTATTTCCCATCGGATACATTTTCTTCACAAAGTAATTCAAGTCGCGTATAGCAAATTATCAATGAAGGAATTCACATCTGGTAATGTAACATACATCAAAGGGTCGGATTTGAATTTACGATATATTCAATAACGAATATGTACTACGAGATAGAATAATTCAACTGATTTGAGAGAAATGCTATTTGGCAAATATTTCAAAATGGGGACTCCTTACCGATTTTAATGGACTTGAAATATGTTATCCGAGGTGTAATTCTGAGCAACTTTCCCCTATACATGTATTTGTCCTTTGGGGCAGCCCCTCCACGACAAATCTAAACCATACGCGAACCAAAATGTGTTTAAAATAAGTAGCAGTCGAGAAACTGACCCCATTGAAGTAAAATAGAACACTTAAAATAGTAGGGAGTTATTGGCAACATAATTGAAAAATAATTCGGAGTGCAAGGGGCTAATGAAGCTGTATTCTTCAAAATTTAACCACTGAATTTTATTTTCAAGTTGGGCACGAACTTATGCAATCATCTGATATATCACACGCAGATCAAAGTGTTTTATCAAACGAGAACAAAATAAAGTAGAGATTTATGTATTATTGCTCTGTTTATAGCAGTGTAGTTTAATATAAATCAGTATGCATGATAGTTTACTGATTTGGCACTGATCGTAATTCCATTTATTTAACCGGTTCAATGGAATATGTACACGAGAACAGCTACACGTCACGCACTTCTACTGGCAAAGCACGACCGATACGCAGATACGATCTTTATGGCCGTCGACAACGCGTGTTACCGTAACTCACACTGCATGGAACAGATCTATACCAGGTGATGAAACTGGAATTTGAGATGTTACGGTAGCTATACAACTGATAACAGTAGCTTAAAATAAATCCGTAAATATGGAAATTTTTAAATACTTAATAAATGTTAAGTATTTTTTACATACTTGTCACGTAATCATTTTTTTTTAATTTCTACTGAACTTCTTCCTTTATTAGCCCTTTGCAATCCTTTCCCGAGTGTGACTCGACATCAGAGAAAGATAAATGTAAAGGAAACGAGTTTTTATATTTATTTTTGGTTCTTCCTTTATTTATTTAACTTCTTGTAATAGTAGGGAATTGTTGGCAATAAAATTGAAAAATAATTTGGAGTGCAATGGGGGTTAACGAGAGGTCAAATGACCCATTTTACATTTTTTATTTGACAATTATTGAAATTGTAAAGGTGTTTTCATGGGAATTTAATGAATATACTTTTTCAATCCAGAATATATTATAGTAAAAATCGCACAAAATATATCAGTTAACGGTTTGAACATTAAACATTTCTTCCGACCTAGAATAATTCCATTCTATACTATATGATTTTTTACATTTTATGGATAAAAAATTGATATAATAGCTCATAGAATACTTAAATGTTTAGTAATTGGTTAGATCCAAACGTATTTAATAATGTAAAGAATATTTTGAGTAGATCCAGCAATTTCTAGTGGTGACTCTGAGTAACCACTCGAGCGCTAAGGGTTAAAAGGAAGTCAATGCGGCTTTTAAAAATTTACGTTTCTTTAACATTCATGAGAAAATGTAAAATTTCATAGAATGGGCAAACATTTTTCATTTTAAGAGAGCACTACACCTAGTTGGGTTTGAAATTTACGTCCGCGGAAAATACGAATTCAATTGATCGTAACATAGTTTCATTCCTAAGAATCGGCTTTTTTCACACTGGTGTGAAAACAAGACAAAATGTATTTCCACTGTCGACTAAAATGTTCACACTCACGAATTGGATTAGGAAACTGCCGCGACAAAGAAAGCAATCAGAACTCGCTGAAAGAGAATTAAATAGGGCAACAGTGAATGACACTGTAAAGTTAAACGCTATGCCACAAGCGTTTGCTAAGGTGTCTGTTATTAACGAAAAAAAATTATAGTCTTTCCTATTGGAATGAATCGAAACGAGTTTAACATTATTTTGCAGTTAACATTGTAATTAATAAACTTGATATCGCAAAAATTTGAAGAATACATTAGTGTCATTCATATAGTGATGGAACAAAAAAGTGTAAAAAAATTTTATTTACGGTAGTGAATGATCGATTGAAAATACTAGTTTATCGGTTTTATTTGACGCTGGTTTCCTTCCTGAGAGACCCGGTGTGCGGTGGGCCGGTGTTATTCTGTTCCGTTGACGCTCTATGTAGATATACAGATACCTATATGTATCTATGTGTACTTTCCCTGTTGCATAGTAGCGTCTCCTAAAGACGTATAGCGAACGTTAAAAGTGGAATCTTCAAAATCCATCTCTTTCACGTGTGCCTCTCGCGTGCATATCAGGATTAGAGTCTGATAGGATTAGTGGAAAAAATATGGCACATTATTTCATAAAAAAAAAATATTTGCAGACCTGATATAGATTCCTTATCTGTAAAATACATTTCTGCAATTTTCACTTTCTAAACATAGTTGTATATAAGGTGGACCATATGTAAATGGGATTATAATATACATAATACAGGCTGAAACACGTTAGTTTTAAACTTCTACATCTTTCTCGTTCTAACAAGTTACGGAGCCCATCCTCCTGCCTAAAGGACACATTCGATCATTGGGAAAAGACGGAGTTTGTAATAGTCACCTTAACAGTTTTTTCGGGTAAACTATACTTTACCGGACTCAAAATTTGTGCCTTTCTCCTATAAATTATGATGCATTTGGTATGTAATCCATTAGATTTGTACCCGGGACGGTTGCAGATGAGATTTTCAGCACGTGTATAACTAACATAGATCTACAAAGCATATATTTTAAATTTTCATTAAGGACGCAAATAAAAAAGTATAAAAATGCCTTTTTTTTCTTAATTTTGCATGTAAC
Organism: Lasioglossum malachurum; assembly: GCA_028455605.1. Lineage (NCBI taxonomy): Eukaryota > Metazoa > Arthropoda > Insecta > Hymenoptera > Halictidae > Lasioglossum > Lasioglossum malachurum. The sequence continues at coordinate 22,059,252 of CM052313.1, forward strand.
CGTGTAAATTATAATTTTGGAAAGTCTTTACTGCATATCATTTCGTAAACCAATGCTTCTAATTGATTATACAAAATCAGGTCGTTCGGTACAATTATAAATATGTTATTCTGTATTAGGGCGTACGAATACTTTTTACACCCACTGTAACTTTGAAACACTCTGTACGGTATTGGTGTAACAGAGAATGAAATAAGTTTTTTTTGTTCGAAGAAACTCCTTTGTAGTGAGATTTACTGGTACTTATAGATACCTTGTCCAACGACACGAGGTAGCGAAGGTAAACATAGTCGCTCGAGTGCAACGGAGTTGATGTTATCCTTCTCAGGCAGGCAGCAAAGGACGCACGCTGTTCCTTTACTGCCTGATCTCGTTAGACAAGGTATAGGTTGGAATTATGCATACCGTTTGCATTGGGATTGGAAGTAGCTCGGATGGTTGTATAAATATAAGATGAACTTACCTGTGTGAAGGTCGGACGCCGATAGATAAACGAGGCAGCAAGTCGTTAGGAGCCGAAGGAGCCACATGACAGTGCACATGATTGCTCGATGCGTGGCTCCTCCCTTCCTTATCTGTTCCCGCTGCTGCGGTTCGCGTACCGCTGCCTCGACATTGCTGTCATCTGAAACACATGACCGGATATCATGAATACATTCAGTTTCATTCATGCTTGAGTAGGGTTGGAACTTATCACCGGGTACCATTCAAATCCCTTCTGTCTGTTAAGATTAATTGATTTCATTAGACATCGAGGTCAGGGTGTACATTTGTCTTGTCGTGTAGCGAGTAGTACCAACCGCTACTATCAAAGTCCTTACACTAGGTTAAGGGGGTTGACTTGAGGATTTTAAACGAAGTCTAACAAATATGAATGTTGCGCCTTTTTTTTTTTTTTTAATGAAATAAGATTTGATTCGTTTGTATAATTGAATATTTAAGCATTGGGTAATTATTTACTTTAAGGGCTTCCTCGCCGATTTTGATGACGTTGAAGTATGTTGTCAAGTTCATCATTCTCAACAACTTTTTCCTATACATGTTACCGCCGCTCAATTTTAGTTTTCGAGATATTCGCAAAAAACTATCGCTGATACTGTATTGAATTTTTCGTATTTCTGCACGCTCTGCGGCAACGTAAGGATGTCCCGGCGCGGCGTTTGTTTACATTTTGCTTCTACATACGCTGTGGAGATGAGAGAAAACGGGGTCTCACTCTCATAATATATATTATATATTATATATCATATATTATACATTATATATTATATGTCATATATTATACATTATATATCATATATTATACATTGTACATTATACTGTATATTGTATATGATGTATTATATGTGTATATTTTGTATATTATATAATATATATATAAAAAAAATATATTATATAATATTATAGATTTCAATTTCAAATCTAACCCAGACCTACTCCGGTCAGTTTTCGAGATGTTGAAATTTTTATTTATAATATTATATATTATTATATTATTATATATTATTATTCTATATTTTATATTATATTTATATCACACGTTGCCACGGACCGTCCAAGAATGCACAAAATTCACTACAGTATTAGCAATAGTTTTTTGCAAATATCTCGAAAACTAAAATCGAGCGGCGGTAACATGTATAGGAAAAAGTTGTTCAGGATAATAAACTTGACAACATATGTGAAGATCATCAAAATCGGTGAGGAAGTCCTTAAAGTAAATAATTACCAAGCATTGAGGTAAATATATCCATACAAAAAATATAAATTTTCTTTTCTCTCTTCTACGAAATTTTTGGGGATAAAGACGTTTCAATCCCTGTAACTGTAAAGGAAATTACATATACGGCAATGGGTTAAGGGAAGAAATAACATTCAATTTAGTTTCTACTTCTTGCAGTCGACGCAGACAATTTTTATTTTGCATAAAGATCCGCAGGCTAGTTATGATTGTGCTGTAGTAAAAGCTATACACATTGCACAATATCTGAAATGGGACAAATCTGACATCTCATGAATTAAATGTTAGCAGAAGAGAGATGCAATTTACCGTTTCCATATAAATGAATGTAATCAAAAGTGGTTTCCCGCGTCCCTCTCTTGTCACAGAGAGTTTGAAAAGTGCTCACACATCCTAGACGCATAGTAGTTCAGAGAATAGAGAATAACAGTGAGACTGTTAGAGGATGCCACTGATTCTTTGTTTCATTCAATGTATTTGCCATCCTATGGTGCTTAATTGTAGTTTAATTAAAATCCGAGCACGCCGCCCGTGGGAAAGTTTCAGAAGTTAATCCCCGACAGAGTCGGCGATACTTTCATATTAGCAAGGCACCCTCCCATACTGCGCCACGCCTCTCCGCGCTGCACACCCCGTTCCGCGGCCGCTGAAATAAAACGAGTTAATTACATTATGGCACCAACGTGCCGCATCGCGACGCACATTCTCCCCGGTTTAACCAGCCGAATATCGTACACTTGCGACTTTGTCATACAAAATGTTAAATTATTTCCGCCTTTTACTAGCTTGTAAACTGTATGACGCACAAGACGACTTTCCGCTCATTTAAAAAATTAATTTATTGCGAGTCCCGAGTATATCACATCACAGGAACTATATATGATATGTGATAAACCGTTCTCTCTCTTTCTTATCTTGTTCAACGCTGTTCGGACACTTCCTTTTCCTCTACAAAAAGTTTTTCTTGTTGTTGGGGTGTCCCATTTAAGTTGACATTGTAAAAAATCTCGAAGACATGTGATATATAAAACCCAAACTGACAGATGTCCTTTAGTGTTTCGAGTGAGGAGTCAGATGGAGCTACTAGTTTTTAATTCTATAGAATGTCCGGTCTTTCATTATGTAATCTTGTTGTTTTCATAATGCAAGCGAAAGGAATTACTTCAACAAAGCTGTGTTATGATTTCATCATCTCTTCTTCAAGAGATCTTCTTCTTCTTTCGGAATCAACGAATTTAAGCATTCATTGTTACGTTGTGTGTAATAGATCTACTAAAGCATTATTCACCAGTTCATGGGGTGAAAAGTTTTCGTAATTGAATTCAATAATTTTAAAAATTTCATTTGGAGGTAAGTAGTGTTCTTTACAGTCCGGCGTCAGAGCAATTTTCAACCAACACGCGCTCAGCTTGAAACTTTTCAAACTTCCATAATTTTCAAGACGTCCCGAAAATTTTTCCACGTTTGTTTTCTACGAGAGTCGTAGAAAGTTAATATGTAAAAGATTGATTCCGTCATTTAGAACAAAGTAAATAATCTCGTAACGTTGCGAAATGGAAAAAATTTCTGTATAATTGACGGCACACGGTTAAAATCACAGTAATATTTTTTCAAACAAACCTTAGTTTTTTCTGCCAAGCTAGATGGATTAGTTTGCCAAACGATGTGTAAGGACAATTTTGAAAAAATGCGTTTAGATTGAAATATTTTTTAAATGTAACAACAACTGGTGTGAGATTCTATGTTTCATATAAGAATCTATACGTATATACTTTTTGTATTTAATATACGTAAATTATAACCTTAAATAATAAAATTAATAAAATTAATTTTATTTATACTTTCTCTCAAATGTTTTCACGAATTCTTATTCCACAGGTGTCCTATGTATTGTTACATCTGTTGGTTATTAATTCAATGAATATTATTCTGCTCAATGAATAAACCTCGTTAAAATCATGTTAAATAGAAATGACTTACGCACTTTCTTGTGGTGAAATATATTAATAGTAAAATACGATGTTCTGTGTAGTGATTTAATCAATATTCAAATGTTGCGTATACACAGATCTTCGTTAGAGTCCGTTGCAATAACAATGTATACATTTTCGGCACTGTTTACTTACCTCCATTTCCTGTCGCTATAGTCTTCATAAGGATCGTTGAATATTTATTCTCATAGCACACACCGACATAAACTTGTATGATGTGTAACATTAGTGATCAGTGCTTTCAGAGTCGAATCCACGCTACTGGATTCATAAACATTTCAGGAGAAATTCATAGGAGGAAATATTATATATATATAGAAATCTATCGATTGTGTGTGTGTGTGTGTGTGTGTGTGTGTGTGTGTGTGTGTGTGTGTGTGATTGATGCAGTTGTTAATCAGTAATGAGCAGCGTCGAATATGCTTCTGTAATTGAAATATGTGTAAAATACTTCTGTAATTTGTATCTAAAAGCTTCTCGAATACTGAGTCAGAAAATATATTTTAATGCTATTCCAACTAGTGTGTTCGTCAAATATGAAAAGTGCCTAGAAATTTATGACGTGTGACGATGACAAAAGAGTTCATTAAATGTGAGTATATCGTTCGTGGTCGCTCATTTCGTCAAAATTGGTTAGGCATTAAAAAACGTAGAGTCATCAGAAATATGAAATGTTCCCGTTTTGGCACATCGTGATTTTGGTTTTCAAAAGTGACTTGTATACGTTAAAATTATTCGGGAAGGCCTATGAAAACTGATTTCCATTTCGAACTAAAATTCATACACCCCCGCGAGTTCTGTCAAGCATATGAACCTACCGTTACTTTACAGGAATTAATTTGCATAATGTCCTATATCTCAGAAATTCTGGATGATATTCACTTCAAACTTTAATTATGGCTAAACTTTGAAATGAATTATTCGTGTTGGCGCGCGACTATAGAATCTACGCATAATTACTGTAAAATGTTTGTTGTTTAATACTGCTATGTTTCATTATATTTTTTATAATAAAGTTTAATAGATAACACATCACTTCGTAAATATTGTTAAGAATTATGTAGAAGAAATAAAAATGTTTTATTTGTCAAGCAATCTTATTTCCGTGTGATAACAATTTAATTCGGTAATCTAATTTCTACATCGTTAACCTTCTCTCTGTGTATGAGGTGCAAATGCACCCCAGGCTGACGAAAACAGAGGAAAAGTTGTGTGACGCGAACTGAAAATAATCAAAAATTTTCTAAGAAAGCTGTGAGATGTTTTATATGAATAAAATTTCACTAATACTTTTGCAGGCAAACTTTTTCTGTCCTGCTCCAAAATTGAATGGGCTGGATGTTGAATATGTAAACATTAGAATAGCAATACACAGAGAGAAGATTCACTTTGTAATCCAGTTTCTGCATAGAAAAGCATGCACAAATTCCATAGGCTTTGATCTCAGGAACACAGAAGAATAGTTTAGAATGTAAACAATTAATACACACATGGAAAATATTACGATATCGATTTCCTGGTCATTATATCACGGGTGACCATTTATTGTTTTTATGATGAAAAGTGATATGACAAAAGACACAACGAGATACATACAAATATTGACAAAATTAAAATATTACTTATGAATACATTAAATTGCACCATATATAAAAAAAATACAATTCAAATATTGTTCATTGATAGCAGTGTGTACTTTCTGATTTAGCATATCTACATTATCGATGTTAACATTAATATAAAAGTTCATTTACGTATTCTACAAACATTTAAACCTGGCGCTTTTTATTGCGTTATTTGTCAACATGAAAAATATTTGATTTATATGTAAACGGAAGCGCTGCGCGTTTAAACGATTTCCTTTCATATAATGTAAATGAAACAATAATATTTGCGAGATGAAACATTTTCATTCTCAAGCGAATATTCATCTCGATAAGTAGGAAGACGTTTTACTCACTTCAGTGCATTACTTTTGTCAAGTGATGAACGTTATCAGGGTAATGCCGAAGACAGATGAAGAACAAAGTATTACAACCTGTTTCCTCTGAAATCACAGCAGATATCGACTTTAGTTTTTTTTTTAATTAAACGAAGCACAGGCAGGTTGATCAATCGATGTGCAACAGATTTTTCTAGGTCAGCTGTTAAGGGTATAAAGCTTCCTCCCAATTTCTTTAATATGTAACGGCGCGGCGTATTAAATAATTTGTTTCATATGAAAAAAGCTTGGTTTCCGATATAATGGATTTCGAATATTTGTCTGATACGCATAGGACAGTATTTAAACTTCGTTTCCGATATAGTGGACTTGGACTATTTGCTTGATACGCATTGACCAGTATTTAATATTTACATTTATTAATCGAATGACTGCTTAAGTAATTTCTTTCTCTGTCTCTATTACATTTAATATATGATACAGATCAATATACATTTATAATACAGTTAAAACTTTCGTATTATCAGCTATGTCTATAAGGTAATTGAACCAGAAATGTCACTGTGATTGCAGCTAGTTTCACCAGCAATTTGCTGCCATAAAAGCCGAAATTTGAATTTGATAAATTGCAAAATTGCTTTTAAGTAAAAATTGATCGAACCACAGTGCGCCGAGAGCATCATTACATCTTGTATCAACAAATATACGATCGATAGAAAGGAATATTTGTTTAAACAATGTTTAGAAACAGTTGGTATCCATTGCGTTGGTAACTGTTGCGATCCATTTGCTCAGATTGCTCAATTTATTTTAAAGACTATAGGTTTCGGACAAAACCTGACTACGTTATGGGATGCAGCAGACCCCTTTCATACAGAAACTGTCAAAGTAAGCTATAACGCAAACTTTGTTTTCGCTTGACTTCAGCTGAGTGAGCTGTGCTGAAGAGTATGTTACATGAACGTTGGGGATCACCGATAACGTCACGCGTCTTGCGGATGTATTTTATTTTCTCAATCGAAAATAAAGTTTGCGTTGTAGTAGGAAGCTGGCTAACTCTATCGCGTGACGTAGCCACATTTCCTCTCTCTCTCTCAACGACCTTTAGCTCTCAAAATAAATTCCAAAATATCCAAAAGGATTGATACGTTACGAATATCTTGATTGCTTAAACTTAAATAAATAAAGGAAGAACCAAGTAATATACATATACAAACACACACGTTTCATTTACATTTTCCTTTCTCCGATGTTTAGTCCCACTCTACGAAGGAGTGCAAAGGGTTAATGGGAGTCTAGGTCTATGAAGTATTTCCAAAAGAAGGGTTCTGTACAGACTAATCTCAGATTATCAAGTCAATTGATTGTTGTTAATTAAAAAATAACATGCAAGTGAAACAACGAGACCTGTATAAAATGTAGAGGAAACTGGGGGCGGTACTAGGGATAAAAGTGGTTAACAGTCGCTAGTTTCAACTGTCATCGCCATGTTACGAGGAATATTTCACATTTGCTTGTTAAAACTGTATATGTAGCTCTGAAACTGCAAGAGAAAATTCGCGACTCTAGTAAAATTCAGTTATGAACAGGATTTTAGGACTCAACTTCATATCACAAGGCTTATAAAAGAATAGAAATTATGAGACGACTTTTTAAAAATAATAAGTATTCCTTTTTTTAGATAATAAGAAATATGTATACATTTATATATGTATTTTTACATGGAACACAAATTTTCTTTGGTTTGAAATTTATACGCATGAAATATATGAATATCTGAACTAAATGGTGATAAACTGTAATCCATATTAATAAGGAAAGAATTCTCTTCGCTTCAAAAGAAGAGCAGAGAAAAATATTAAACAAGTTAGCCAGAGCATCCAGATGAAGATAAGCATCTTTCTTCTGCGCGAAACAGTCTACTTTCAAAATGTCCAACTTTAAATGTTCGTTACGATTACAATTTTTATTATATTTTCTTAATTTCTTTATTGCCGAGGTAGATGGAAGGTAGATGGACATTCATGAATACAACACCCGCAGTACGAGAAAGTTCATTTTTCGACAAAATGTCACTCGATTTTCCAATCCGGACCACAGTGCGCCGGCCGCACTTAAACGACCGAAATTAAACAATTAACCTAACTACAGGTCGTCCCTCGAGCTGTAATTTCATTTTTTGAAATAAAGAAAAGCTACTACAAATAGACGTACTGAAATATTTTGAATATCTATACGACAAAGTTTTACAATCGGAGACACAGAATTTGAATCCAACTTTTCAAATTTCAAATCTCTTGTTAAATTGCTGAACCAACCGATACCGCTTTTACTAAATTGCTCGTGGTATTCGAGTTAACATATTCACAGCTCGATTGGCAGACTGACGCACGAGCGCATAGGAAAGTGATGGCGTCTGGTTTCCTTTTGATAGCCACTTCGTACGAGCGATACTTCTCTCCGTTCCATAATATTTTCCCAGCACGTCAAAATTTATTTGTAATTTATAAACAATCTTATAAACAAAGACAGTATCAAAGAAGAAATGTATTTCTTTACTTTGTTGTAAAATACATTTATTTCCAGCAATTCTAGATTAGGCCTAATGGTTGGTTTAATATAATTATCTGTGACGAATCAAAATGTAATGCCTGGGAATTGGATAATTGTTCAAAGATGTTGATAGTACTACGTATAATGGTTTCTTTATTAAGGTTTTTTTATTAAGAAACTGTGAACAAGTTCAATGTTCAATATGTTCAAGATAGTGTATCGAAAATGGATAAAGTATGTCTCAAACACAAGCCATAAGCAGACAGCGGATCTTCCTGCAGAATAAAAATTTTCTTCCTGGAGCGCAACAAAGTGAAGTGAAATAGAAATTTGTTTTCTGTCTTAACACACATTACCAACCGGTGATTACTGCATAATTTTGAAAAATCTTTAATGAAACCTTCAATAGCAACAGCAATTTCCATTGTGAACTAATAAGTCACCCTTAATAACGTCATCTAATATTTTCATTTAAGATTGCAATGTAAACGAAAATTTCCATGCTTTCTTTTGGTACAGCATAATTATAGAAAATCCTATTAATAGGCTTCCGGTAGCTAAAGTGTTAATATGGAATAATAGATTGAAAATAACATAACGCGCAGTATGTTTAAATTCTTCTAATGTTTTTACTGTTTTAAATTACACCAACTCATTTTTATCATAAATGCATAAAATCCGCTGTCTAGTTATAAGCATAAGTGCCCCTTTCTTTTCAGGTATGATTTCGTACACCTTTGGGACATAGAAATCTAACTATGCAGCACCGCTATCACGAGAACAACGGATTGCAATCATTAAAACTTATTATGCAAATAAACGTTCAGTAAAAGGAACCCGACGAATTTGTTTAAGCTGAACTTAATGTAATTGACATTTCTGATGTTTATCTGCAACAATACGGTGCTACGAGCCGTGCAACGCGGTCAACCATAGCGTTATTACGCACGAAGTTTCCTGGACGTGTAATTTCACGGAATGGTGATGTGAATTGGCCATTGCGTTCTCCGAACTTAACACCATCGGACTTTTTCCTAAAGGGTTATTTGAAAAGTCAAGTGTACAACAATAAACTAGAAAGCACTCCAGACTTAAAAGCTAACATCAGAGCCGCTATTAGAGAAATTAATGCCGCAATGTCTGAATGAAAATGGGTTACTAAAGCCGATATGTATACATATGTAACAGTGTTAACGAATGACATATATTTCAGTCGATTTTAATTAGCCCTTCGCCGGCAATGTTCTTTTTCACTAACGCGGTCGTCAAACTAGATTTTTCATTTCGCCGGGCTTGATTTTTCATTGTTATAATACAGTGGAATCTCGATTAACCAGGGTTCGATTACCCGCGGTTTCCATTAATCGGGGTATTGGTTATCCGAGCGTAGAGTGATACGCGAAATAATTCATCTATCTTTTTTTTCCGAAGCAGCAAGAACAGTGTTGTTGAATACATACAGTAGCATCTCGTTACGGATAGGTCATCCCCCATTATTTATTTTATTTCCACGGCAAGTACTGCCCGTGCCACGTATAAAGAAGATTTTAGCACTATTTGGGAGTTTAAAAATTTTTGATCTTTAAAAATTAATGGTGACCTTGATATTTTCTAGAATAATAGTCGCTGTTTCTTAATCTTCTTCACTCGCTGTACTCTTCTATGTCTGAAAAGTTACTCGATACCGTCAATTGTACCACTAAATACAGTTGAAATTATATCGAGTTTAGTGTCATTTCATTCAGAAAAAAATGCCATAAGTAAGTTGGTGAAAGTCTCGTAAACAATAATGAAAAATAACGAAGTTTTGTAATTAGATTATTAGTAGTTCACACCGATATACCCGAGCCGAGATCAGACTACTACAGTCGAGGGGATAGCTTTTTTGTCTTCAACGTGTACAAACTTTTTGCGGCTATAGAATTGCTGTATATAAATTATGCATTACATGTACAGCAAATATGGGAAAAATTGTATCTAGTTCGGTGTCATTTTAATCAGATGTCACAAAAATATATTGGTAACATTTCATTAAAAATAAGTAAAAAAAGAAGAAGTTTCATTATTGCACTAGTATTGTCTCACCGCGATACGCAATTTTTTGTTGCGCCTTCGGACGCGCGGTCCGTGTTTACGTGCTGTCCTTTTCTACATTCGACGCGGTCGACACGGCCACAAAAAGACAGTACATATCCGATCCCGATCTATGTCACAGCACAGAACCGAGAATCGGCTTAGATTGGGTCTTTACTGTATTCGTTATGCCGAAGACCGAACGTGAGCTGATAATTTTCGCACGTTTGGATTAGCGAGAGGAATTTTTCCGTTTCACAGTACAATACCGCGACAGGGAGCAACGGTTGTATACGGTGTAACGATGAAACCGCATCGGTATATTTGGGTCAGTGGTATTATTGCGGTGTGGAGTTTCGACGTGGTCGCCACATTTGCCGGATACACCGACGACGGACGCGGACGCGGACGGTTCGGTTTTCAAGGAATGTAGAAGACTGACTATGCATCAGACTGCATGAGCAACATTCATCTATCTAACCCGGACTGCGGAGAACCTTCGTTTCAACGGGAACGTTTAGCGTCCGGTTTGCTGTTTACTGACTCGACTGGACTGTGGACATGATTGTCTTCCTTGTGTGAAAACTGCGTATATCATCAAAGCTACGAACCTTATTCATAGAGCACGCTCCACGCTTTGTTAAAGATGTTCTGGAGATAATATAAAAACGCAACTAAATTTTTGTAAATTTGACAAGATATAATTCTTACTAAACATTAATGCAATTACCAAAGTTTGGGTTCGATTCGCTGCACCGTTTAAGAATTATGGCAACTTAAAGTTTTCGCATTTTAACACGTCTTCTCATGGAGCATTCATAAAATTCCACTTCAAACCCTATTTAAACCTTGAAAAAACGCAACTAGAAACTCCAGTTTTTTTTATATGTAGTAAAAATTATGTAATTAATTATGTTCAAAATTTATTAGGATTCACTAAACAGTTACAGAGCAAAAAAATTATAAACTGTTAGAAAAAGTCAAATTTATCGTGTTGTCTCTCACTAGCATGGAAGCGCGACAAGTGTAGACCACTGAATGTAGCTACAGAGGGTACAGTGTTCGCAGAAATTTAATGCAAAATATACTCATGAATGGCTTTCATTGCCCATATATTGATGGATTTCGAATTTCTTGTACTTTTGTATCCCATTGTACCTCCAGAACATCCTTAACAGTGTGGATTAGGTTTTAGGCGCGAAGCGAATTGAGGATGGGACATAAGAATATCGATGAGAATCGTCATGTAGGAAAGTCGTTCTATCTATGATATTGTTTATGTTTGGCTGCGGAGCGACCAAGAGTCGAACGAACGAGAGAGTCTGTCGCTAGATGTGAGAAAGTAAATACGTGTGTAAATGAGAGTTCCTATAGTGAGAATAAGAGTGAGAGAGAGAGGTAGTGCGTTGTGCAGGAACACGTGTCGAGAGACGACATTATATTATACAATTTACATTCTATTCGATATCTTTCTATTAACCAAATATACGTTTAATTTCTTTGTCTATCCACGAGTTGTTTTATTGTGGTCACCCACAAACAGTGTCGCGTGTCGTGTCCTTATCCATTGCCCATTGCGATTCTACCCACGAGGGCAGTTTTGTGAATCATTACCTTGTGGTCGGTCCGTTCTATACGATTTGTATAGTTTTGTGAACAAAGATTTTGTGATGCGGTGAGATTAATTACACTGTATCGCGATTTCATCTAAAGAGCGTCGTAAATAAATATCTCTTTACCGTTATCATTATTGCTACTAGCATTATCGAATTTATCATCTGTATAGCCGCTATTGTAGTTACGTGAGATAAGGACACAATTAATTAATTTTATCTATCATAATTTATCGCTAAAAACATTGTAAAATGATGTAGACAAGTCTTAGCATTAAAACATTTCCAATTGTAACTTTATTGCTATTTTATACAATATTAAGTTATTATACACCAGCCTTACATCCCGATTCGTTTAATGCAATACCAATGAACTTATCACCGGAAACAGTCCAGCAGTATTATTTCGCGAGTCAATGGTTGAGATCAGAGTTTAACATTCGGATCGATGTTCTCGAATGTCGTTATCGATGTGAAATGTGCTTAACAGATTTGCAAAAGCCTCGGATTTGAAAAGACACGAATTTGTCGAATGAAAATTGGTTTGATCGAATAACTTGTTGGAATTTTGGTGATATACGAAGGAAGGTATTGTTCCACTACGGAACAGAAATTATTATTTGATTCAATTGTATCTCATTATTTTAGATTATTATTCATATGCATTTCTACAGAAATTTTTCGTGGTCGAAGCCATTGAGGAAGTATGACGAAACGAGGGATACTATCACGAAAATAGACATATTTGAAATTAATACATTTTCCGATTGACTTTTGTCATATTATATTTGTAATTAGTTTTTAAAAAATCGTAACTATTCTTAGATATTGGTAGCAAACACACACTTACCAAGTACTTTCGGCTGCAATTTTATTAATAGTGAGAGTCGTTTTCTTCGTTTCTGTTAGGATTGCAGAATGTTCCATTTTATCTAGTATAATCAGGCTTGTCTTCGCGATAAGCGTGTGTAATTATCGTTATCCGATAATGAGGGGAATGTTGGTTTAATCACGTAAGATTTCAGCCTTATCCACATAGGAAGGACACATACGAAAATGAATATTTGTGCTCTGTTCCATGAATGGGTGCATCCATTTAACGAGTTTCCTAGTTTGCGTAAGAACATGTGCATTTTGTACGATCTTCCATTCTGTTTGGTACAAAGAATTATATAATATGCACAGTCAGTCTCGCAAGTATTCGTACGCCCTTCAAAACAGAATAACTTTTTTATAATTGTACCCAGAGTTGGGCAAAAATTTTATTTCAATAACAATTTTTGCCCAACTCTGATTGTACCAAATGACCTGATGTTTTGTAAGCAATTAGAAGCATTGGTTTACTAACTGATGTGCAAAAAAGATTTTCCAAAAATTACAATTTTTCATACAAGGGTGCTTGCAAAAATGAAAATTTAAAATACATGTTTTAAATATACGATATGTATATTTATATATATAAAATACCGCTGTAGCCGCGCTCTGATTGGCCCGTTAATAGTTTCTTAACAAAGCGACCGAGAACATTTTCGCAAAGTAAACAATTACCTCAAATGATGTCAGGAATCACCTCTTTAAAGGGAAGACAACATTTTTGGTACACCCTCTATAGGTTTACTTATAAAATGAATTAATGCTTTTGAAATCCGTGTATTTACACATTTACAATTATCTAGAGGACCTGCAAGCTCTCTCTCTCTCTCTCTCTCTCTCTCTCTCTCTCTCTCTCTCTCTCTCCTCTCCCTCTCTCTATGATGGTTAAAACTAAGAGGTTCTAATGATTTACGAATCTAGATAATTTCTCATCGGAATCGCAATGTTCGTTGATTATTTGTTTTAAAGTTTCAACAGTATCAAAACTGGTATAAAATTTAGACTTGAATTTGATTGCCTTTTACATATTGTCAAAACGCAAGTGTAAATTGTTTGAAACGTTATTGTTATTGAAGACTTTTTGAAAACTCATACCTCAACCCTTTGTGTTCAACGAATTTATATAGATTCTAGACTGCGGATCTTTATGCAAAATAAGAAATGTTTGCATTGATTGCAAGGCACAGGAGTGTAATAAAAATTTCTTTCTTCTTTTAAATGTCTGAATAAGCTGAAGCTGATACGCTGATGTCTTTAAATCTCTTTAATATGTTTACTGCTTTAAATTGTGTTTACCCATTTTTTGTCATAAATGCATAAAATCCGCAGTCTAATTATAACTAAGGTAGTGAATACACACACACACCTCTGTGCAGAGAGTAGGTAGTTTATGCCGCGTTTATGCTGTTCGTAAATAGCTGGCAAACTATGTTTGGCGGCAGTATGAACAGTTCTGTGAATTGCGAGTTGGTTACAATGAACAATGAACTGGTCTGTAAACATCAAATATTGTTCGCTCAGTAGGCGATACATCATAAGGTCTTATTGAAATACTTTATTCGTCAGGTCTCGTGAGCCATTATCCGAATGTTCTATTCTTCGAACGTTTTGTCACCCGAACAGCGTTTCGCAGCAATGTTTGTATACATTATACAGAGTGTCCGAACAATGTTGTATTTACTTGAAAGAGGCGACTCCGGAAGTCATTCGAAGAAACATTTTAGCAAAGGAAAATTTCCGCAGCTTTGTCAAAGAGTTATTAACGAAAATCGCGGACCAATCAGAGCGCGGCTCCAGCAGACGGATTCGGGATCGGCCAATGCAAACGCCACGCTCAACCTGTCGCCCTGATTGGTCCGTGTTGTTCATTAATAACTCTTTAACAAGGCCCGGGGGAAAATGTTTGCACACGAAAAAGTTACTTCAAATAATCTCAGTAGTCACCCCTTTCAATTAAGTACAGCATTTTTGGGACACCCTGTACAGCATTCTGTCTAGACTACTAGAAGCCGTAGGAACAAATCATTTTCATTGCAAAGCTTCCACAACATATGACAAGTACTTAGAATACTATTCTGAGAAACTTTATTAAGTGACAAAAATGTTTCTGCTGAAAATTCAAACGCCTGTTAAATTAGATTTTAGAATGACTTTCGTTGCTTTGGGAAATGTCAGAGTGATGTAATGGTGACTAATTTTTTAGCTGCTCGAAAAATTCCTTCAAGGAAAAGACCAAGTCGTTGCTTGGGTGCTTTGGAGTTAAGCACTGATTTTTCTTCCCTTGAGACGCAAGTTCTCGACGGCAACTTTTTCCTATAGAACCTTGTCTTATCTATGTTAAAAACAAAATTTGACACAATTTTATGCAAGTTCCAATTTTTATAGACAAATTTTAAGGTAGTGCAACGAAATAGAAACCTATTTTTAGGAAAAATTTTTAAAAATCCTCAGGTTGCGCGATAGACATTGTTGCGCAAAATGCTTGATCGCGAATAAACCCCTTTATGCGAAATAAAAATTTTTCACCTGAATTGCAACAATCTGGAGTGACATAGACATTTCTTTTCTTTCTTAATATGTTTAATAAGTTGAAAGTAATGTAACAGTATTTTAAAATTTTCTAATGTCTTCACTGTTTCAAATTACACCTACTCATTTTTATTATAAATGCATAAAGATCCGCTGTCTATTCATAACTAAAGAAATCGTTTGTTGGCATGCGATTCCTCATTTTCTATTGTTTCTTATAATAATATTTTCTGTTTTGAACTTTCCATTACAGTTTTCATTTAATGCGTGCAATTTCGCAACGCCTTTGTCGATTGTTTTAGTTTTTCCAGCTTCCGTCAGGCTTGTTGATACAGTGGCTAGTACCAAATGGATGGGCTTACAAATATAAGCACGTTTCTCATCAGCTTCCATTTTTTCGCTAACATTTTAGTCTCTGAAGTTACAAACAACCTCGCTCATTTCACTACTTTTTGCGAGAAAGTCTTTTTGATGGACATCATGCATGAAAAGTCTCACTGGATTTGAAAGAACTGCAATAAAATAGAAAAATAAAAAACACATGCACACGCCGAAAAGAATTAAATGCGCGCTCAGTCAGTACAGAAAATTCTGTTTGCCTTGTCCAGTCTTGACAAGAATTGTGAAAGTCTATGTATTGCCGTAAAATGAATCTTTTTATTATACTCCGCAACAATATACTATAAGACACTGTAGTAAGAAACTATACAATCTATGTTACAAAAAGGAAATTCCTTTTCTTTCTTGTTTCCTAGTTAGTTTATATATGATAGGTCAAGTAGGATTTTATGCATTTATAACAAAAATGAGTAGCTGCAATTTAAAACATCGAGCTAATAACGCAAGCAATCTTGTCGATTTTCACATAAAATAATGTGTACTAAAACTCCAGTTACGTTTAGAATTTATTTATGTCGAATAGATAAACACTCGTTATAAAAAGACCAAAAAGGTGTCAGAGAACCAGCTAGCACTGTCGAATAGAGATAACTTACCATTTTGAAAAAACCTTTAAATTCAACGGCAGCAGATGACATCATGACTACCTGTCAACACATTTCATAAACTAATTAACGGGAACGTGGAAGCGACGGAAATATGGATTGCTCCGTCGCAACGAATATTTTTTTTATTCGAATATATTTCTCTTTGTATTGGACGTGACATTAAATTTGACTATACGTTCGTATAGTCACTCTCAAATAATTTTGTAAATCACGTAAAGAGTTGAGCGATATGCAACTTCAGCTTAAAAAGACTTTTCATTTAGATCTCAAGGTTGTTTCGAAAACAGCTGTACGATGAAAAGCTTATTCTCAGTGCGAAAGTGGAAATCTTTTGTTTTTTTTTTTTGTCATTTTACATCACCGCCCTCGTTATCAGACAGGAAGGTCGATTTTTCACCAAATTAAGTACACAAAGTTACATAAATATCGCTAAACACAATTAATAAGAAATATTGCAAGGGATGAATTTTTTAAATATTGTTTAAACAAACGATTTTTTCTAAAATCTTTTTATACGACTGCATTCCTTGATCGAAAACACACTGATATAAAAAAATCACTGTCCTTGATCCTCTAGTTCTTGAGATATTAGCAGAAATAGGGTTTCCACCACCCCCCCCCCACTTTGAAGGCTATTTTCAGTGTCAAATATTTTCTTCACCACAAACTACGTCCTGTATAAAATAAATTACATTAAAATCGACGTATTACACTTGGGTAATGTCCCTTGTTAGACGATAGTTGGTCGCGTCTCGAGATTTTCTGCCGTCTACGTTTCTCCGCGATCGTTGACAATTGCTGACCAATCCGGTCATTTCCCACGGTTTTCACACCCTCACTATTCGCTGCGTCTACGGTGCGCTTTTTTGGAAAATTTGGCAACGTAGCGGAACGTTTCCCCCGGACCCACGAGGCGCATGACGTGGCCAGCTGCGGGCCGTTGGACCTTGGTCAGCGCAACTCTTCCGAAGATAGGGGTTTATGATACCAGCAAGGGGGGTGGCAGGAGGGGACAACTCGTATATATTCGTACATTTCGTACTCTCTATGGTATGAAAGTTCCTTAAAATTGAAGTATACTGGGAAATGGTTTTTCGCGCTTGAATCTTAACCCTTTGCACTCGAATGGTGACTCTGTGGCGCCAGTAAAAATTGCTGTACCATTATTCAAAATATTGTTTACATTATATTTAATATGTCGGGGGGTATCTAATCGTTACTAAACATTTAGGTAGTGTATGAGATATTATACCAATTTCATGTCCATAAAATTTAACACTAAACCTACCACTGCCGGTCAAATGACCTGTTTCATATTTTTCTCATTTCATAATTATTGGAACTATGAAGTTGGTTCATAGTTGAGGGTTCAAAGAATTGATTCGATAGATTTTTTTACTCGGGCACATATTGTAATAAAAATTGCAAAGAATCTAAATAAATAGGGCCTTGTATTTTTTGTAAATCTAAGAAATTCTAGTCGCTCTTAGTGCGCGGTAGGTTTAGTGTTATAAAATCATAGGGAATTGAAATATTCTAGGTCGGAAGAAATGTGTAATTTTCGAGTTAAATATAGCTCCGAGTGCAAAGGGTTAATATTTCAAAAGTACCGTGTGTAATACTTTCAGCATTTTGCACATGGCACAATGTACTGTGAAAAGTTTACACAAAGATAAACAGCGGTTCGGTGATGGGATATTTGAAGTGCCGGTGTTCCGACATGTAGTTAAGCGTTCTTACGAACAGCAATCTTAACAGCTTTGACTGAGCCAGAAATAATTCAGACGCAGAGAGAGGCTCTTTGAGCTCGGTGCATGCGTCACTTAAGCCGCGCGTACCTATCTATGTGTATGCAGGTGTGCTAGGGAGCTAGACTATTCACTTAATACTTGAATGTGTATACGCAATTTCTGAGTGTTTGCAGCACGATGGGCTCGAAGATAAATGCTTTACAGGGTGGACTGATGAAAAAACCGCCCGAAAACAATGTGTTAAAACAGTTATCGGTTTTTTGAGAGCGTCTGAATATATTAATGGGTGTTCCGTCGCGTAGGAACCATAATAACGGTTTTCGGTCGAATAATATTTATGGTGCATTCGTGACTAAAAATCCTCTTCGAGGGTTTTGTAAACTATTAGCATTTGGCCGACCAGTCAAGGCACCTGCGTAGTGTTTCGCTTTTTATATACACTTTCGACAATGCAAGAATCATAAATCTCGTCCCTTCGAGTGACCGCCCGCGGTCGTAAGGTACGGTGTCGAATTACCGGGACCCGTCGTCGCCCGAGTTTTAGATATCGCCCCACTCCTCCTTCCCAGGGCCTCAGTCAGAGCTACAGGAAGGAGGTCCAAATCGTCAAAAGTGTTCTGATTGGAAAATGCAACCTTCTGCAGGAACCAATCAGTGCATTTTATTTCCTAACCGAAAACCCAGCGGACATCGCGTTAAGACTGCGTTCGTCAGTTGAACTTTACTCTCGAACGCCGCGGGTCAACCGTTCGTAATCTTTGTAAACGTGCATTACGATATTTCGTTGTCCAGCGATCAGGACACCCGACAAACGGGATCGCAGCAGTCGAGATCCTTCGCGTACGGAATCGCATCATTCATCAGATCCGCGAGCGTCATAATTTAGTCTCGATCAAATCACATACGGATTACTGTTTATTCAAATCTGCGCGCGTATAAGGCAGGACCTGTTAGATCAGCCTTACTGATGAGTCCACCAGCAGGTCCGGGACGAAACGCTTCTTTTGACATGTTTTATATTCATGCGAACCGAGAAATCATCTTTTGCGTCTTTTGTATCATTATATCATTTGAACTACTTGTCCAAAATTAACTTGGCGGGCAACGGATCCGAAAACATTCGCGAATCGACAGCTTCGCGACGAAACAATGGGAGTCACTGCATGTAAAAGCCAATGAAGCAAGATTAATTTGAAAAACGAATTGTAACCTTGACATGTTGATACCTGTCTTTTATTTTTTGTTATTTTTTGTTGAAGCTAACACAGAACAAAGTTCGCCGTATAAGTAAGGCATATTATTTCACGCAATCAATATGATCTGCATGTTTGCAAGTGTAACGTTTCTTAAACCTAATACGTAAACCAGCGAAAAAGATTACAGTGGCTCGCTGGGGCGCAAAGTTGAATATCATTATGTAAAGTTCATTAAAAGCAATTCCCTACTCTGGTTGGATTCCACGGTGAACGGTCCCCATCGGTTCCGCCACAGGAGGAGCAACGTTCTAGCCACGGCATTAAACTTATCCAACTTCATCCCCTGCCTTATTGCCGTCGTTTCTTCCCGCAGTCTTTACCCCTCCTATCTTGTAGAGTTAAAAAGTTCTAGTAGCTTTATCTATCCGACCTCTAGTTGTTCTACCTCGCTTCATGCTCTTCTGTTTTGCTTCTTCGTTCACCTCATTTTTCTTCCTTCGTTCGTCCAATCTTCTTGCTCTTTTTCTCTCTTTACAAACTTTTTCTTCCTCTTTCTCTGTTTCATCGGTTAACGATGTCCGCGCGTGATTTAACCAATCTTCTTGGTGAATCAGAAAAAAAAAAATCAGAAACAGTTCGCTGTGAATATATAAGAATATTTAAACCCAGTTAAATTTCAACTTTTTATCTACAGACCATACTGTTTCTTGTATATACGTATACGGGGTGACCAGTTTTAACTACATTCACTGTGTTCTTTTGTCGTTTATTTTGTTAATAAACACAACAATCTCAATGCGTAGGACAGTTGTCGGCAAACTGCGGATCGCGAGCCACATGCGGCTCTTTGGCTACTTGGGGGTGGCTCTTCCACGAATGACGCGTTTAAAGTTTCAAATAAATTAATTATATTTTAATTCAATGGTATTTTAATGCAATTGTCAATCAGTCAGTGTGTTGTATCTAAATTCAAATAAGGAGCAATTTCTACGCTATTTTTGTCAGTAGTGCTTTTGCTGTCTAGTAATTACTTTTAAATAAGTATTTGATGTACATCTTTGCAATAACTTTAATTTTGAATTTCTTATAACAATTATTTTACATTTGATTTTATTTTTCTGCGAAAACTTATACTTAAAATTACTTTGTTTGTAAAAGGTCGAAATTGATTTGCGAAAGGGCGTATTTGACTTGCCAAAGGATGAATTTGGGGTGCCAAACCTGTATACAATAAAACATTTTGAAATATATTTTTAGCCTTTGCTTGGCCAGTTACACTGAACACGACTTTTTGCTTCTAATGCTCATGAAAAGATTGGTGTTTTCAGTGCGTTTATGTGAATGAAGCACTATCCCAACTTATACGGTGTCCCAAACTTTACGACAGACCCTTATTCAGTATCACGTTAGAATAAGGCAATGTCCTGTCAAATTCTAATGCTCATATTGCAGGATTATCTTCCCTGGGAAAGTTAGATAGTGAAAGTGAGAGTTCGCTTCAAGTGGTCCTATCTCGTTGTAACTTCAACACCTGCATTGTTTCCCGTAGCTCAATGATCCTCCAGTTTCAGAAGTTCGATTACAGAGCGCAATTATGGGTATCTACAGTGACAATGCTTCCCGAGGATAAAATCTTCGAATTGGTTTTTGTCGTTGCAAGTACTTTCATATCTTGTCTGGAACATTACCATTCCATTTTGTAACCATCTATGGTAGAACGGTAATTATACTATTCCTGCATTCTGCGCCGATTCCTTAGAACCAGTCACTCAAGAAAGTTGGCCGAGTTTCTTGAATTTTCTAGCTCTAGCAGAGTAATTACATAATGGGGTTGATAATACTGGAGAACGCAGTTTGAATCAGTTCGTCGGTAAAATTATCCACTCAATCAAACACACGGGACTGCTGCTAATTATTACTACGCGTAATAAGGCAGTGAACGGCGAACCATCTACAGCGATCGATTGCTTATAAGTAGAACATATTAATCGCGGAAGAACAACTAGTCGATATGCCCCACGTTTCAGTTCACGCATGAACACACCTACTGCAAACTGCAAACTCATTTGAACGTATTAATCGCGCGGTCGAGCACCAATTTCAAACTATATGTATTATAATATGTATAGTAACCGGATGTGTTGTACTATACCATACTTAGAAAGCAGAGGTGGGCATTCATTTGGCGGAAAAAATATTTAAAATACTATTTAATATTTTGGATTTTATTTTGCTTAAAGGAAACAGTATTTTATTTGAACAATCTGAACCTCAAAATATATAAAATACTTCTATTTGGACAACTGAACCTCGAAATAAAATACTTCTATTTATTTGAACAATCTGAACGATCTGCACATAACGCAAGTCCATTTTGTGGCGTACCATTCATTTGTCAAATCTGAAGGTTCCGTTAATTTACAGCCATTTGTCAAAGAGCGCGGCCGGGCCGAGTTGTCACATTTTCAATTTGCATAGGAAATTATGATGCAGTAAACGCCAACGAGCGTTTCCTCAAGGGTAGCTGTGGAGAGAGTTTGTCAGAATTCCAGAGCCTCGTACGTGGACCCGGAATCGAAGGAAAACTCTTACCGTTGCCAAATTTCCGTCCATCAGCTAGAACTACCCTTCCGAGCCTTAGCGCTCGCTCCGCGCAACTTTTCGCCACTGGAAGGAAAGAAAGTACTAACTTTCAGGTTTGTCTTCACGAATAATGGTCAAGTGAAATGTAATTTTAAGTTCTCATTGCCGTTCTTACACCCTTCTTATCAACGTTCCCTTCCACAAAGATCATAGTTTCTTTACGGACTTTAAGGACGTCAAAGAATCTGAGCAAATTAGATTACACGCTCAATTAGCATAGCTTTCACTTATAATTAGTCGAACAGCATACTTCACCTGAAATTTGTTTATTCCACTCAGGAAGTAGGAAGTAGTTCGAGTTGAGGCGAATAAATTCCATTTAGACGGCACATAACGTGTAAAAGTGAAGAATCGCGGAACGATTCAAATCCGCCACGGGTGTGAACAGAAATATTAAGGGGGTAGTCTCGTTTCTAGGACTGCAAGGGTGCGGGATGCGCGCGTTTTCCTTTCTCGATAATGCAAAGACGGGATTTTTCAGCAGTCAAAAGCGCTAGATAAAAGATCGTAAGCGTAATTTGCGTTATTCGGAAGCATAAAACTGCGCATGTAGCTATTTTCATAAAGCTGCGGCAGCTACATGCTGCCGAATAATGCAAATTACGCATTTGTTGCAAGTAATGCAAATTTGTTGTACAAAAAAAAAGTTCATGCAAACAAATGTTGCATGGTTCCATGGTTCCTGATTTCTGTTACATCGATTTTTTATCAAGATATGAAGGTCACCTCCAGTTTTTTTTTTTAATAGAATGCCTAATACTTTTGCTCGAACTCGGATGAAGCACAAAATTCTGCGTAAAAATGTATTGACCTTCGTATATCACAAATCAAATGTACACTCTACTTAAATCTTGATTCACGCTCTCATCCGGCTAAACATTTTTATGCGTTTCTTATAATGGATACAATACTATTATTAAATCTAACGTGAATATTGTATTTGTTTGAAGTGTCAAATCTAAGAAATCTCAAGAATAGCATGTTCCAAATATTTAATTTGCAAAAAATTTACCGGGTCAGTTGAAACAAGAATTTTTCAATGATCAATTGAAATGAATGTCTGAAGGTTAGTAACATATTTTTATCCTCCACGTTCCCTGAATATCTCAATATATTTACATGTTAATACGTTCTCGCATATTAGTGGTAGTATGGAATGGAGAGGGAACCCTCCAATAGATAACGCTACTAAATTTACCAGGCACTCCTGGACATCGACTGCTCAATAACAAATGAGAGTTTTATTTGCATGTGACATACAGATTATTTATGAATCGCTGTGTAGAGCTATTTTTGACTCTGTGAGAGTCGATCTAAACTGTGAATGGTCGTTGTGACTTTCTACTACATATCTGCATTATCTGCAATGGATTTTGAATGACTTGGAAATGTAGTAAATACTATAATACACTAGTATTATAATACAATACACCAGTATTATAGTACATCAATGCAAATATCAGGATATGACGACAGTCTAATTTTTTGTGGTATTTAACCCCTTGCACTGCGATTTATTTTACGGTTTCAATGATTAGAAGTTTCTTGTATAGATCGTAAATTCCTAATATTGTATGCCTGTATGTTCTTCAATAGCTGTACATTAACAAAACCAAAATAGAATTTTATTTCTCGGTTGTAGAGAATTATTGACATACGTTTTTATTAGAATCCGTCCAAAATCTTCATCACGAGTCAGACAGGATATTATAAGACAAGGGGTTGATGTTCGCTGGTGGCATGGCGTATCGATCATGACATCATGACAGATACTAACAAGGATGAAAGTCTCCTGTACCGAAAATTCTGATTTTAATAAAACTTTCACCATGTGAAGAGCATAATGAAGTATGGAAGGAAAAATTTTTCAGTGAAAAATCAGTTTCAGTGAGGAAAACTAATATTCAAAGTTTCTGCGTTGTCGTAGTTTTTGAATATAACTTTGTAATGGTGTGTGATGAAAAAAAATGTATGAATTTTCAACGTGTTATGCCCTAAAAAATGTATGTAAATATATTGAGTAACTTTCACATATAAAAATAAGCGGCGCGTTCACGATCATGTTGAACGATGTGATAAAAAATAAAGGAATATAAGTTTGCTTAACATGATATAGTACGATAAAAATTTATTTAGTCACAGCAGTGCAGCGTTACATGTGTCCATGAAGTATATAAAAATACAAAGTTAGCATTGTGAACAGGATTACTTTATGTAATCCATTTTGTATAAAGTCTTGAATTTTTAATACTAACCCGCCTCCCGTACCGGTTACAAAATGTGTCGGATACACACATTGTTTTATAAAAATGACGAGACTGAACTTATTGAGATTCTTCACAATTTTTATAATTTTCTTTTTTTTTTATATTTAAGCTTACCCAGACCTCTACATGGGATCTATGTATACAGCTGGACGTAATATATATTGTCTAACAGAATACAGTTAGAATGACATAAAGAAATTTATTGAATAATTTCTGATGAAAGCATCGTTATAATTTCAATAATTAAAAAATAAAAAATGGGAAACCGGTCATTTGACCGGTCCTGGTAATTTTGTTTATTAATTATATTAAATATAGCTCTTAAACTTTGTTGTAATTTATATTTGTGGAACTTCTACATAGTTTTTACTAAGAAATACGGCTTAAATAAATAAAGGAAGAACCAACTGCATATAAAAACACATCTCATTTACATTTTCCTTTCTTCGATATATCGAATCACACTCGACAAATTATTATTATTACTATTTTGATTATTTTGTTCCCTTAATTAAATTCCTAATTCTGTTAACTTATAAAGTAAATACTTATAAAATTAATTATAAAGTAAATTAACTTATAAAATAAAAATATAAATGTAAAAAAAAAGAAATATATATAAAGACTAATAAACCATACTTGGTTTAAAGCATTAAAAATAAATAATAATAATAATACATCATTTTTTCGTATTTATTTAAGAAAAACCTTAAGCGTCCGGCACCAGTGGAACTCCTCCTGTCTATACATTGTACGGTGAATATTGCAAATACGTTTTCTGCAGTTAACACGTGTACTTGTTAGGACTGAAGATGTGACCAGTAGGTAGACGCAATGGGCTCATAAAGGGATGTTTCAAATCGACAATCAACAAAGGATATTATGATAATGAGAAAGTGACACCATATCTAGTAATGTACAAAGCAGCCCCCCCCCCAGCGTAGCTTCCCTGAAAGCCCTAACTGACCTGCCACGCAAAAGGAGCTTGTGTTTATGATCCCGGTGGGTTTACTATCTTACTACATCGTTGTCTCCGTGTATGCAAAGTTGCTCAGTAGAGAGTCCACTATTCACCAGAGATATACGAGTATGTACCTACCATTATCTGGGTGAAAGAATTTTCAAATAAGCGAACACAGTTGTTTTGTTTAAATATAAACAAAACTTGTATTGGCAAGAAAGTAATTTCGGTGTTTTAAGCTGTAATGAAACCTAATTTTTTGTTATTCAATATATAGCTGTCGCAGCTTTATGAAAATAGCCAATAACATTATTAAGCTACCAGAAAGATGGCAAAAGATCATCGAACTAAATGGAAAATATTTGATCGATTAAAGTTCATTGCTTAAAGAAATTTTTATTTCACCTTAAAATACCGAAATTATATATATATATACTTTCTTGCCAACCCAATATATTATTATTAATAAATAATATATTGAGTTTTAATATTTGGGTAAAAGACGATAACTTTTTTAATATCGGTCCATACGATTTGAACTTTTTTAAAAAGTTAGAACAATTGTTTTGCTACACAACGTGAAGAATATATTTGAAAAAAATAACAAGTTGTATTTTGCAACTTTTTTATGTGGGCTTATATGGAAAATTTAGAAAGTTTCGTAGATCTGTATCAATTAAACATATTCGGAAAATTTCATGAAAATCGGTTGACGTGCAATGAGCTACAAACGTTTAAAGATGGTAAAAATTGCAGTTTCTCACGATTTTCAGCTTCTAACTTCAATAATTCTAAGTATTCTTACATTTTTCAATGTCTACCGTTTTTCTCCGCATCAGCCGATTTCGATGAGACTTTCACAATGCATATAATTGACAGATTCAGTATAGGCCCACATAAAAAAGTTGTAAAATGCAATTTTTAGTATTTCCTCTACAATTCTAACTTCTTTAACTTCTCAAAAAAGTTCAAATCGTATAGCCCAATATTTAAAAAATTATCGTTTTTCTCAGAGCGTTTGAAAAATGAAATATGAAATATGAAATGTATTATGTACAAACGTCTTTCTCAAACTACAACGAGAAGAAAAATAAAGTGAAAGACACAAAGGTGGTTGAATTTTTACGTCCTTGTGTAAAGAAAGAAAAATTTATTATAGAACTTATGAGTGTTGAGAGTAAAAGGTTTGATGAGTAATCGTTTTTAAACGGTCGACGGTGATTGGTGGAAACGAGAGTTTTTAGTCTCTGAAAAGAAATGACGGAATGTTCATTAGTCTCGCTTTAATGAGACTGCTCTCCTTCATGTTTTGGTGCTATGATACCGTTTCATTTCCTATATCCCCCTGAAATAATAACTCAGAATTAAAATGGGAACTATCAGAATAACCAAATTTCCGTCTAGGCCAGATTTGTAGTAATGACTTTTTATTTTATGGAACTGTCAGACTTCTGAACTGATCCAGGTTAAAGTGATTTATGGTGGTTTCAAACTTTTCACAGCTGTAATTGAAATCGCATACATAAATCTTCTGAATTTTTCTTTAATTTGTAAATGACCACGGGGCGAGTAAGCAATGATTTACGGTTTCGATAAATCGGAGAAACTTTCTCTGGAATTTTTATAATCATTTATACCCGTAAATAACTCGAAACTTATAACTAGGTACTTATATGTATCCATACATCGTAGCATAATTAGTGAAACATGTATTCTCATCTATCTTCACCGAGTATTCTGTATCATGTCGAAGTACTAGTAATATATAATAAGTAGATAGCAGATCTTTATGCAAAATAAAATATACAGCGAGTATAAAAAGTATAGGTACGTCCTTAAAAATAGAATAACATTTTTATAATTGTACCAAAGACCTGATTTTTTATAATCAATTAGAATTGGTTTACGAAATGATAATTTTAACACATTATCGACCGGTGATTATTGCATAATCTTGGAAAAAGACAGTACAACAAGTTAGGAACAATAGCCAACCTAAAATTAACGACAAACTCGTATATTATCTGATTTTATGTAAAATCTACTGAACTATAGTTTCTTCGACAATCTTTTTCGCTGTCATTTTTAAATCTGCAGAACAGATACAATTTATAGACACCATGCCGGTATAACGTTCTTCATCGATATTGTCGTGAATATAGTCACGTTCTCGCCCTAGGGGTATTGGATACTACATAAATTGTCGGCTCTATTATAAATAAGCAGCTCAGAAACTAGAAAAACAGGGCAAAGGTGAACATATTATATTGTGAAGTAAGTTTCTCAAACAGCATGAACATAAACGTGCACTATTGTATGTAAATTGTATAGAAAGATCTAATGAATAGACAGAGTCGGTGTATATATATAATATCAAATAGTAAAAACATTAGAACAATTTGAAAATACTGTTATGTCATTCTCAATCTATTAAACGTACGTATTAAGACAGAAAATAAATTTCTATTTGACTCCAGTTAGTTGAAAATTTGATTTCATAAGAATGTGACTTTTTATTAATTTTTTTGCGACCTAGCGGATACTACTGTTTCTTTTTCTGTTTTGTTCTGCATGAAATCACACAAAGTACCAATTACAATTATACATATACATATTTGAAGAAAAACGTCACAACTCTAACTTTTTGGTATTTCTATATAATTTTTAGATTTTATTTGTTTTTGCTTTCAGCTAGTTAAAGTATCAACGAAATCTTTGAAGCGTTCTTTTTTGTTTGTATCGTTTTTCTTGTGCACGAACGATATAATAAAGTTGATTTCATTTTAACATTCTATATACCAATCTTAAATTCCATTTCCAAATATTTTCTTTTATACGTATGTGTTAAACCTTTTAAAGTTGACACATTCTTCATAATACTTGTGGTAACTATTATATATTCTGAAAGAATTGATAATCAAAAATTTCTAACACCAGGTACTCAATTAGGACATTCCGCATAATAGGACGAAAACAAATATTTTACAGACACGTGAGACAGATTTCTAGTCAGCAGAAGGTTCATCCCAATGCATTCCTCGATTATACCGCTTCAAGTTTATGGAAGAGGGTCGCGTGATTTATGATTCCTTATGAAATCGTTCACCGATCTCTGAAAGTAGGACAGAAATCCGAAGTGAAATATTCGCGAATAGTCCGTGATGTAAAACTATCAGCAACGTACCATTGCGTTTAAATTTTTTGTGTAATATACACAATTAAGAATTACATGTAAGGTAAATTCATATTTAATGAGAGAAAATAAATCAACTCTTTTTTCAGCGGACTTCGTTAGAAGAAAAACCAAGATAATTAAGGTGAAATAGAGCTCAATTTTTTTATTCAAGCAATGCATTTTAACGAATAAGATATTTTCCCTTTTGATCGATGATCTTTTACCAAAAAGAAAAAATAAGAAAATATTTTATTGATCAAAGTTGAGATCGCTTGAATAAAGAAATTCGATTTTATTTATTTCACCTTAAAATACCGAAATTACGGTAATTATTTACTTTAAGGGCTTCCTCACCGATTTTGATGATCTTCACATATGTTGTCAAGGTCATCATTCTGAACAACTTTTTCCTATAAATGTTACCGCCGCTCGATTTTAGTTTTCGAGATATTTGAAAAAAACTATTACTAATACTGTATTGAATTTTGTGCATTCTTGAACGGTCCGTGGCACAACATGTGATATATATATATATATATATATATATGAATATATATATAAAATATAGAATAATAATATATAATATAATAAATAAAAATTTGTCAACATTTCGAAAAGTGACCGGGGTAGGTCTGGGTTAGATTTGAAATTGAAATCAATAATATTATATAATATATTTTTTATATATATTATATAATATACAATATATAATAAACATATAATATATAATATACAGTATATTATATATAATATACAATATGTAATGTATAATGTACAATGTATAATATATAATGTATAATATATGGTATATAATGTATAATATACGGTATATAATGTATAATATATGATATTTAATGTATAATACATATTATGAGAGTGAAACCCTGTTTTCTCTCATCTCCACAGCGTGTGTAGAAGCAAAATGTAAACAAATGCCACGCCGGGACACCCTTACGTTGCCGCAGAGCGTGCAGAAATACGAAAAATTCAATACACTATTAGCGATAGTTTTTTGTGAATATCTCGAAAACTAAAATCGAGCGGCGGTAACATGCATAGGAAAGAGTTGTTCAGAATGATGATCTTGACAACATATTTCAGCGTCATCAAAATCGGTGAGGAAGCCCCTAAAGTAAATAATTTCCGAAGTTACTTTCTTACCAACCCAATATTTACAAAGTGGCACTTCTCTCCGCTTTTTATGAAATTTAACCATCTCTGTGTATGGAGTGCAAATACACCCCAGGCTGCCAAAAATAGAATTTCCAAAAATTTTCTACAAATGCTATCTGTGATATGCTTCAAATTTTTTAAGTATTGCGTATACTTATCTTTTAAAAATGCATAGAATTCCGCAAATACTTTGCAGGAAAAATTTTTCTTTCATTTTGTGAATGTTATCCTGTGTACACTGTATTTACACGGTTAACATAGGAATAGCAGTACACAGAGAGAGAGAAGGTTAAATATGTTATAGATTTCGACATTTTGAACAACTTCTTCCTTTTCATATAACATTCAGTAACATTCGTTTGGTTTTCGAGATATTTGCGAAAAAAACTGTTGCTACTACGAGATTAAACTTTCTGTATGCGTGCACACTCCGTGGCAACGTTGCGTCAGCCTGGTTCGGCTATCTCTTTACTGTTTTTGTAAACACGTTGCGGGAGAGAAAACAGTATAAAGCACTAGCCCCATCTCGCGCGTGAATGTGGTTGTACACTCACACACACCGCTAGATATATGTACAATATGCGTACACGAGGATTGCAAGGGTCCGGGCGGCCTCAAGCCATTTCTCGATAATGCAAAGTTGTGGGTTCTCCATAGTCACAATTTCGAGATGAAAGATCAATCTAGCGCGCGAGTTTCGCAAAGTGGCCTACTTTTGAGTTTTCGAGGCGTAATTTCCATTATTTGACAGCATGTAGCTGTCGCAGCTTTATGAAAATGTAACACTCG
>CM052313.1:22089628-22100628 GCA_028455605.1 Lasioglossum malachurum
TAGAAACACTGGGTGCATGTGAAACACTGGGTGGGTATGTGTGGTATGGTCACTTCTCATCTCCACAACATATTTACAAACAAAAAAGAAACAGATGCGGCCCCGGAACAGGTTTACGTTGCCACGGAGCGTGCACGAAAATGGAAAATGCAATACAGTATTAGCAATAGTTTTTTGCAATTATCTCGGAAACTAAAGCCGAGCACGGTGTATATGTAATGACAAAAATTGTTCAGAATGTTGTTGTTAATAACATATGTCAAGGTGAAGGTCATCGGAGCTGCCTTCCCTAAACGAAAGGTTTACCTATACTTTGTTCTTAAGTTTCGTATGTTTTATTTTCTAGTCATCTCTGCCTTAGTATGTGTTTTAATTTTTTGTGTGATAAGCTCCTTGCGTGGGACCATAAAGATTTTTATATCAACCCCTTGCCTTACGATGTATATTACGATTTCAGTGATTAGAACTTTTCTGTGTGTAGATCGTAGTTTCCTAAAACAGGAGAAAATTTATATCTATTTTATGTTTATATGTTCTTCAATAACTGTATATTAACAAAACCAAAATAGAATTTTATTTTGTTTTAAAGGAAATTAATAACATACATATCGGTACATATAGTTATTAGAATCTGTTCAGAATATTCGTCACACGAGTGTGACACAATATTGTAGGGCAAGGGGTTAATGTCGCGTGCGAGTGTGCACACACGCACTGTGCGGGCGGATGTGTGTTAATCTATTGTAATAATTTATTTATTTGAATAAAAGAATGCGCGAGAGTCTGCCACAGTGGGGGAACAGCGTTCCCCATTCTGACACGATACTTTTTTACATTTTTTTTTTGTAACGCGCGTGGCCCCTCGAGAGCTCGCGTAATTTAGCCCTCGCCGAAAAGGAGTAAACGATGTACGCACCCTCGGGTCGTCACTATTGCAAAAACCTGGTGGAACATATGTTGAAAATAAACGTCTTTATTGTTTTCTGTCGCGCGACAGATTTTGGTAGAACTTTTGATATTCGGGTGGAGGTCACGTAGTCGAGATGCGTATCGGTACTCTCGTTTACTCTGATCAGTATAATTATCGAAAATATTATTCTTGTACAAAACTCTCTCTTATATCAATCTATCTCTTTGATGTCTTTATGATTTATTGAACTATACGATTTCGTTTATAAATAGCATTACACGTTACGGTGCACTTTAGCTATACCTATTGAAATTTTGTTTTACAAGCATATTTTTTCACGTCGCCCCCGAAAATTGCGTCATTTCCTAAGAAAATAATGGTAAACATTGGGTTTGAAAGAAAGTTCGTAGCGTTTTCAAATTAAGAATCGAAGATAAAATTAAGGTATTTAGTATTTATTCAATAACACGAGAAGTTACCTCGAAAATGGCAAGAAGTAATAGAACAGAATGGAAAATGTGATATTGAATAAATCTATGAATAAATATCTGAATTTTAGCTTTCAATTTTAATTTGCAAACGCTACGAGTTTTCGTTATAATCCAATGTTATATGAAGGAAAAACTTTTGATTAATGATTAAACGTGAATCTAAATATTTATGACAACAGTGCCACAATGTAATTTTGTCATTATAACAATTAACCAATGCAATTTACCAAAATATCCTATATTTTCTAAATTTTAATTAGTATTCTTATGTTTTCTAATTTTTTTAAATCAATTGGGGTAATTGTTTTCCAATTTGGCTTCTAGAGCTGTCCATAATCATCCCCCAATTTTTCAATCTCTTTTTTCCAACATTTATTCAAATAAAATATGTATATATTTAATTATATTAGCGTTACTAATATATACTTAAATTTGTTTATTCATAATACTTTTTTAAAAATTATTTGTTGAAAAGATTGAAGAATCAATTTTTGTTATATCATATTTTTAAATGCAGCTGTTCTCGTCGTTTCCATCACAATCTCCTCTCTCTATTACCTCGCCAGACATTAATTTTACTTCCAACCGCAAATATGATTCCATCGCTCACTATCCTTCAATTTATAGTTTTCTGCGAACTAAAGCCTCTTCTTCCCGCTCGTCGCATTCATATATTACTTTTTCCTCGCTGTTCGTTCGTGGTAATCCTCCGATTTGAACACTCTGTGCACGTTTCCCTCATGTACTGTAACTCAGACTGCTTAATTGAGCTTGGTAAGTTTCTTAGATAAGTAGTTTCTCTTTCAATAATGTTCTATACGACACACTTAGTTATCTGTACAAGGCTTACTCTACGTTTTACGTTTAATTTTCTTTCGACACTGAAACAGAATCGATTTCCGTAGTACTTAATCTACTAGTTAATCCAAGTACATATATCCATATACAGGGTGTCCCAAAATTCCTTCAACAGCCGGAAATGGGAGGTTCCTGAGATCATTTGAAGCAACATTTTCCTTTGCAAAAATGTTATCCGCGGCTTTGTTTAGGAGTTGTTAACGTAAAACACGGACCAATCAGAACGCGACCTAGACGCGAGTTGGCACAGTCGGCCAATAGACAGTTGGCGCACCAGCATTTGAGGCCAAGTGTAGCCGAACGTACAGGCGTAGGCTAAACGCTTAATACTAAATTAGCTATAAAATTTCAATTCGGAGACATACAGAGTGAGAGAGAGAGAGAGACCGAGAGAGAGTCGGAATCACAAATTTTGTTAGCTCATAATTACAAATCTTTACCGAATGTAATGAAACCAAAAAGAGCACACAGATGATTGATACAGAAGATTGACACAGACTTTCCACGAATGTTAATTATAATCTTATCAGTTTGTTTTCACATACAGTATAAATAAACTTTTATTTCATTATTTTCATATCGCGATTTTTCATACTCCAACGAAGTGTAACAATATACAATTTGATTTTTTAATTTCTTCTCTAAAACAGAGTTGACTATGAAAGTCGGTCAGCAATTAATAATAGAGTACTGAGCTGTTAATTGCTGCCGCGCAGTCTGGCGCAGGTATGTAACTGGGCTACCCACTATTCGCCCGGAGTGAACGCTCGACTGACCGTGTCGCATAGTAGCAGTATTATTCGAATGAATTCTATAAATGAAATTCAAACAAGCCTCGAAGTCGTTTGAACCGTACCATTTAAACAAAAAGAAAACAATTACTTAACCCGTTTCTCCCCTCCCTCAAAAGTCGTGGACTGTATATCGTGGAGACACGGTATAAAAAAGAAGTTTCACTTCAAAAACTGATCTGCTTCGCATAGAATAACCTGATCATAAAAGTACGCAATTTCTATATAGGAGATATTTTTCAGTATTATAAAAGCGAACAGAAGAGAATTTTCATCGAAGAGAACAAAACACGAGAGAAATAGGATATTATTATATAAAAGTACTTCATAAATAAAATGTAACGACCTAATTTCGAAGAAAATTGTGTGTGTGTGTGAGAATATTATTAATAATATTCTATTTATAGAAAAATAAATTTAGTAGCAGTAATAAGTGCTCGAGAGATCAATAAAACATTACTTAAAGGTATTTTCTATCGATTTTCCATCAGGCAGGCTTTTAATCCGGAGCAATTTTATGGAATCGCTTCAAGTTCACGTAGTGTTACGAGTTAGATTCGATCCGAAAGTCGGGAGAAGTTACACGGCTCTCTGAGGATACATAAATGTTAGCAATACCTATTTAGCTGTTAAATTAGAGTACTGCGACCTACAGGAGAATATCTTAATGCAGACCATTCATATTTTATATGTAATTGGACTATTCCACAAGTTCGCATAAATTTCAAGTAGCAATTCAGCTGAAGATTGCTCGATAGTACTACTTCGTTTAACTTCAATCGCTTTCGCATTAACAATTGAGGATTCAGTTTATTGCAACAACTTTGAATATAAGTACCTTAGTAAACTATTAAACAGCGATCCTTTATTAAGTAGGTGGACAACTATTTTTTATGAATCATGCCGGCATAAATTGAATAATAACAATTATTTATATCAGCAAATGAACATTCCATGATGCGGAAAGTCTGAACGAATCAGCTTTTGTTTATACATATAAGGAGACGGCGGATTTTATGCGTTTATGACAAAAATGAGTAGGTTTACACATTAACATTAACATTAAAAACATTAGAAGAATTTAAAAACACTGTTATATCATTTTCGACGGACAAACGCGACCCGTTTGTTGTGCACAAAATATCAGGAAATTCTGATTTTACACAACAGGTTGCGCAATTAGTCAATCACTATCATTCACGATCAATCATGTTGCGCAAAATGATTGATCGTGAATAGGGCCCTTAATTCTCATCTTATGAAATGTTATAACTGAAAAATAAAACGTGTCCCAACCTCTACGATACTCCCTTACTATTTCGATGGAAATTTTATAATTTTCTTGAAATCGTTATTGTGAGAATACTACATTTTTTAATTACGTCACTGTTCTTGCCGGGGTGCGAATATGTCCGCCACTGTCGATAATCTGTTTCTCTATTTCGCTTTCAAGTGTACGTACTGTCTGTTTCTGGAAACGTATTTCGATCAGTTCAGTTATTACGATAGCTTCATGGGGCAATAGTGAATACACGTGTGTAGGCATGTGTAGTATGACAGGCTTGTCATGGAAATGCCGTAGCGGCTATTGAGTATTGCAGGAAGTGTTTTCCAAATCCTAGCCTCCTAATAGATACAGGGAATGAAGCGGTGAGTAACCAAGTGTTGTCCTTATATGTATGTAGTATGTAAATACCATGATCAGAGTGTTGCGTTGAATTAGAATTGAATTACTTCACGAATTATTTCATAATTCGAAAATCAGTCGCTTCGTACAATTAAATTACAATGTAATTGGTAATTCTGGTCTCTTATTCAAATAAATCATAATGTAAATCGATTTTACAATTACAAAGTACAGTGTAATTATGAATTATATACAGGGTGGGTCACCTAATTTTGCCACCTCAAATATCTTTGTTGTTTTCAAAGATACGTCAAATGTCTGAAGGAGAAAGTTGAATGGTAAAATGGAGCTTATACGATACCAAAAAAATTTTTGTTTTTATGTAATTGTTTTTAGAGATATGAAGGTCACCTCCATTTTTTTAAACGCAATGAGGTATTTTTTAATACATCAATCGATGCAGCTGGACATTCGTTATAAAAAAGTACTAACCTATGTATGTCGAAAAGTTAGTAGTTCAGGGGATATTTCAATTTAAATATCTCTAAAACACCATTACTGTTGTACTAACAACGTTAGCGTTTACTTACTTGTGTAACATCTTAGTACGAGAGTAATGGTGTTTTAGAGTTCAATTCAGATACTGTGTATAGAAAATACAATGTAACTTAATCATGTAATTCAAATACAATGTAATTCAATTACGTAATTCAAATACAACGTAATTCAATTACTGTGTATATAAAATACAATGTAATTCAATTACGTATTTCAAAATACAATGTATTTAAATTAGCACAACTCAAAACACGGTGTTAGGACTTCGATCGCAGAATTACTGTATATGTTTCTCGCTCAGAAATTAGCAGAATCCAGCAAGCTACTAATAAAGTGAAGTGCCAATCGTAATGTATTTGAGCGTTTATTGTATGCGCTTATTGAATGAACGTGTTTGTGTCTCTGAATATGTAGTTATTGACTGGTTGACTCTTTGGAATTAATGTGTACCTTGACGACTGATTGTTTACAGATGTATATCTTGACTGTTTGATCGACTGTGAATACGTTGTCTGTTATAGAAGCTAAAATAGCATGTTGAATGTGGAATTATACATATAAAAAGAGGATGTTAATAAGTCGCCAAATTTTTGGTAACTCAGACCCCTAAAATATTAATCAGGTGCTTCAGATTCGGAGAAAGCGTAAGCCCACTATTATTATTTTTCTTTTATTTATTTAATGTTGCTTCAACATCAAAGGTCATTAGCAACACGGTACATTATTTACAATATTTTATACATATTTGTATCTTTGACATTCTGGGCAACACCGGCGATATACTCCTCAGAACCTAACAGTATGGGTAATGATCCAGGCAACTTAGCATTTTTCCTTTCATTCTCATATTTTTTGCATTCTATTATTAGATGATTCATGTTAAGAATTCATCAATTTCAAATAATTACCGCCCTGTGGAAAATGTATGAAATGTAAAAACTCAAACTTTATATTTAGACAGCGAATC
Source organism: Lasioglossum malachurum (assembly GCA_028455605.1). Classification (NCBI taxonomy): domain Eukaryota; kingdom Metazoa; phylum Arthropoda; class Insecta; order Hymenoptera; family Halictidae; genus Lasioglossum; species Lasioglossum malachurum. Next base: position 22,095,831 of record CM052313.1, read on the forward strand.
TTTATGCAAAATAAAGATATTTTATCTGAATTGCAACAAACTGGAGTGAAATGGAAGTTTATTATCTTTCTTAATATGTTGAATGGATTGAAGATAACGTAACAGTATACACACGATCTCAGAAACAGCACGGACCCGAGGGTTTTTCTTACAATTAGACCAACTTTACTATATTTACTTTTTAAATTATGGTATAGGTTGTAGATAACGAAGCTAATTAGTAAGTGAGAAAATCAAAACACATTATCTGTTCTAGATTTATGTGATACATGAGCTCCTTTTAAACGAACAAAATTATTTTCGTTATAATTTTATTATGAACACATTGACTTGACATTTTAAACATTCTATGTAGAACCCACGAATTAACTGTTTGAGTTTCGTTTAACGCAGTTACAGGTGGCAGAACGCTTTACATTTTGTCCAGATTTTAATTTAAAAAATGAAATTGAACATGAACTTGCTAATGCGATTAAAATCTCCACGATTCCGGTCATACTTCAGCGAAGTATAAATAAAACGTAATTGTCGAGCAAGGAAGTATGGAACGAGTTAGGTGCCGTCGCGTCGTGAACACGGGGCCATGAATTACATTCCAAACAATGTCACGCTCAATGGAAAATTAATTTCATTTGCCGTTTCAGGCTTTATGGGATTGGAATGGTTTGTTTCAGTGATCGTATTCTTTGGTTCGCACTTTACCAGGGCCATCGTATAGTGTAGCATTCGCGGTAGAATTAAATGCAACTCTATCTCGTCGAGCGGCTACATGTTTATTTCATTCTACCTTTCCGCTTTTATACAGTACGATGCATAAATCACTTCTTTTTAGTCTGACTGCGTTCACAAGCAAAGCACAACCATCTAATACGTTTAATGTGCACTACGCTGCCATTCAATACAGTATAATGCTAGCGAGAAATACATGCACTGAGCCGCGAAAGTATTCGAACACCATTTAAAATACAATAACATTTTTATAATTGTACCAAACGCGACCTGATTTTATATAATCAAAAAAGATTTTCCAAAAATTATAATCTACAAGGGGTTACATTCAAAAATAAAAAAGGCATTTTTTAAAACTTTTTTTTTATTTGGGCCCTTAATGAAAATTTAAAATATATGTTTTGTAGATCTATGTTATTTATACATGTGCTGACAATTTCATCGAAAGTAACTGTATTAAGCGTGATAAAAAAGACATAACTTTCTTCAAATTGGACCAAACGACTTGGATTTTTTTTTCAGTTTAACAAGGATTAATTTACTATCGTAGATGACGTGCAAAGAAATTTTGGTCACACTGGTCTATATCGAATATTTTTTTACATCCCAAAAATTCAATGAAAACAAATTAACATTGCTATTCATTTCGAACGGTAAAAAATAGCGAAACTCGCAGTTTTTCGCGGCCTCGAACTATTATAAATTCAAAGATTCTTAAATTTTTCAACGTTTGCCGTTTTTCGCCACGTAAACCGATCTCGATGAAATTTTCAGAATGTATGTACGTAAATAACTGATACGTATCTGGAAAACGTAGTTTTTAAATTTTCAATACGGGGCCAGATAAAAAATTTGTAGAAGCAACGTTCTGTATTTTTTCCGTGATTTCGACCAACTGCAATATTTCTAACAATCGTTTGGTCCGATTTTTACAAAGTTATTGTGTTTTCAAAGGCATTTAAATATTGATCTGAGTGACTGCATAGAAAAACAACTAAAAAGGCTGTTGTACAGAAATACGAAAAAACCATTTATATACTGTAATATTACGAAATTTTCAACATTTCGACTCAACTATTGTTCTTGAAACTTTATTGTTATGTTTGCTACATACTGTTTATGTTTACGTTGCTTTAGTTTGATTGATATGCTGATACAATCTTCACTTTCCTAAAACACAGCACAAACTAGTCTAGAACGGCAATTAAATTATTTCATGAATTATAATTACACAGTAATTCAATTACATTGTATTCAATTACTTCGTAATTCGAAATTCAGTTGCTTCATTCAATTAAACTACAATGCAAATTGTAATTCTGGTCTCTCATTCAATTAAATAACATTGTAATTTGTTATTCTGGTATCTCATTCAATTAAATTACATTACAATTTGTAATTCTGGTATCTCATTCAATTAAATAACAATGTAAATAGTTTTTACGATTGAAATGCAATTACAAAGTACAGTGTTATTGTGAATTATATATAAGAAGAATAAAAGAGGTGGAAAAGAGAAAGATTATTTATTTATTTGCAGTTAATTTAAAGTAGTTGCATTAACAGCGAGGTTGTATAACAATTGTAAAAAATTTTATCAACTTTCAATTACTCAGTTATTATATTAATTCAATGACTTTTTATGCATTTATTAAAGTACTATCTCCTAGATTTTTTCTACATTTTTTCGATATTTCCCTTAATGAACTACAATAATGGTTCGTCCACTTTTAATTTGTGCCTCGTTACGAAGGGACATAAATTCATTAACAACCGACTACCAACTGCCGAATATTCGAGAGTGTGTGGTGATCAATATTTCACAGAACACCAAACGAGTCATACACTGTATTTATATTTTGTATTTATATGTATAATACATAATATATTATCGAAAATTACAAAGTCGATGGATTTATTACATATAAATGATGATGTATGCAAAATATTAAGCTCATGAAATATGCATGCTTATAATTAGAAAGCGGATTTTATGCATTTATGAAAAAATGGTTCGTTGAAATATGAAACAGTAAAAGATTACAAAAATTTAAGAGCGTTGTTATATTGTCTTTAATGTAACAAAGTCATTATGGGATAAAATCAATTTTTGTCTTACTTCTCCTTCCCACAATCAATGCAGAATATTTTCCCATTTCGCTTAAAGATCTGCAGTTTATTAATAAAACTAACAAAATGTTCGAACATCAAAATTGTAATCACAAAAATGTAGAATTAAACTTTCGTTTGTCCACCCAGTTTCTTTCCATGCTCCGTTGTTTTGTTTGTTGTTTAACATTTCAGTTTGTAAAAATTGTGGTAGTTCACGTATACATTACTCTACTTTTTTCTTTTGTCCACCCAGTTTCTTTACATGCTTCACCGTTTTAATAATAAACAACCAATTTCCTGTCCCCTTTTGTAGTTTTCTCGCTTCCATTATTTTCTAAGATGTAGATATTTATAAAGAGATTAATTGCTGCTCTAAAATAAAATTTCAGTTTGTAAAAATGGTGGTTATCGCATACATTACTCTATTTAAACTTTCTTTTGACCGCTACTGTATGCATGCTCCCAATTTTGCTAGCTGGGAAGCTGTAACAGCTATCTACATGCCATTTACTGATTCCAGTCACATAAAAACCTTCGAAGGTTCTGAAAGAAGGGGAGAATTTCGAGGCTACCTCCAGTAGGTAGTTTCCATGAAAATAGGTTGAAGCACTCTATGTACATTCTGTGTACATCTACACTTCTATGACCACATAGTGAGTGTCTCTGTTATCATCCTGCGTGAGCTGTACTTCGAAATTCATGAAAATATCGTGCTCTCTTCCAAATCCATTATCAAGGTCCTCTCGTCCTCGTATTTTTTCTCATATCTTATGAAACTTCTTTAAGAAATTGCATGTGTATTTTTAGGATAACGATAACCAATGTCATTCCTTAACGGTTTTCTTTCTGCGGCTTTAGTTCATAATGAATCATACACAAAGAAGACAACGAACAATTGTTCCTTATTCCGTGTTGGTCAAAGACGCGGAATTCCTGCATTTCCTTAACCAATTTATGTAGTCCTCTTTCCCTCTTCCTTCATTAAAATTAAATACCCCGTCGAGGTTTATGGTTTGTATTACACGAAACCGCATTTAATTTTTCTACTTCAAACCATGTAGATTTTTTTACGACAACTAACAGGGAAACCTTGCATTTATTTCAAAAGTATTCTTTATCGTAAGCAAGCGTCATTTGTATTCAGTTTCTTCAGAAATGTTTGCACAACTACAATGCACATTGCAGAACTGTTAATGAAGGCACAAAAGAAATAAGTTCTGGCTTTGCATTCAAGGATCCAGTATATTTTAAGTATAAGTTTGCAGCTGCTGACTTACTCATTACACTGTCCAACAAATTTCAACTTTTTTTTGTATTTTGATTCCCACTATGCGATTCTTATAGAGTTTTTCGCGCTGATTCTGAATCTGTCCTTAATTTTTCTCCTATACGTACAGTTTTTGAGAAAATGGAGTTTAAAAAAAAGACATATTTTTCTACTTTGAACAAATACTGTGATGTTATTATAAAAGATATTGAATTGTTCTTTACAGCAAAAGATTCCTTAGACTTTCCCGAATACGGGGGTTTCTCAAGATAAAAGTCTGCTCTATCGCGTGGTATAGTTTGATTTTCCGCTGGATCCTCATTTTTTGAGATAAATTCAAAAATATCGTCAAAAATTAGTGCGAAAGTGGTGTCTCTCCGCTTTTAATGATCGTTTAAACATGTTTAAACGATCATAATGTATTAATATTATATATCACTGTATTCGGGAAAGTCTAAGGAATCTTTTGCTGTAAAGAACAATTCAATATCTTTTATAATAACATCACAGTATTTGTTCAAAGTTGAAAAATATGTCTTTTTTTAAACTCCATTTTCTCAAAAACTGTACGTATAGGACAAAAATTAAGGACAGATTCGGAATCAGCGCGAAAAACTCTATAAGAATCGCTTAGTGGGAATCGAAATACTTTTTGGCTGTTGGACAGTGTTATTAGAGAAAGCAAAAGAA
>CM052313.1:22100728-22141025 GCA_028455605.1 Lasioglossum malachurum
TGTTATCTTTTTGTTGATATTTTTATCTTTTATAAACACATTACACATACATGAAATAATACGAAATAACAAAGGTCGTAATATATAGAATAGACATGATTTTAAAACAATTAAATTGAAAAATTATTTATAATTATTATAAATTATTATAAAACATATCTTTTGGCACGCTTGTGAGACGTTTTTACCTCCTCAGTACATTTTGTATGCGTTGATTATAAAAAGATTTCTCGAATTTATATTTTACGTATTTTACAAAACATTACATGTATGAAATGTAAATATAAAATACATATATACATATATTTAGTAAGTAAAAAATAGTTTGGAAGATTATACTTAAACAATTTTATTTTAATACAAAAATTCAATGAAAATTAATTAACAATTATTGTTTAACAAAATAGAAAAAATTTTATTTGTTTACAGTTAAAATTCACTATTTTTGTAATGAATTTTAGTGCAAATTTCATCCCGATATCTCTTATGGTTCAAGAGTTATAACAAGATGTCACTAGATTTCTCGATCCAGCCCACTGTGGGCCGGATCGAGGAGGCGTGGGCTTCGATTCGAGCTCCTCGCGAGGAAAAAATTCCGAGCGCTGTACTACACGTTAGTTTGTAATCATCAATGTTTTAAAGAAACTAGCACAATTTGATATCGTGATGCATACTTTTCATATTATTTTGTTAGAAAATTTTACTTCTTGATGCTATACGGTTGTGTTGTTTTCCGCTAGTTAACAGTAAAATACAGCGTTTTTACAACTGTAAATTGCAACACATTATAATATTACTAGGATACCAAAAATTTACTTCAAACATTATATGCAAGAGGTTAAATTGCAAAGAGGTCTCAAGAACGATTCCTCTAGAAGAGGACAACATATTGAATGCCTATTCTCAATTTGACTACCTCTATCGTATCAATATTAACTAATTATTAAGCATTTGAGAGCCAAAACTGAAACTGTAATATGTATTACGAGATCTGGATGCCATGCCGTGATTAAATTCAGGTCAAGTGAACGATCTCATGGTCTCTCGAGACTGTCGCGTTGTCGCGTGCTTATAATCTATATCGAAAATTATTGGACGAGACTTATCGTGACATAATTTGTTGAGATTATTCAAGTGAACAGGTAAAAAATACAAATTCCTTCAGGGAATTAAATCCGATAAAATCATCTTTTATACATATAATCAAAAAGAGCGTATGTACACATGAACGATTAAGATGAACAAGCAAACATAATGGTGAAGTAGATATAAGTTTGTGGAAACCCTCGATCTACATATAAAAAGTGGTAAAGTACTATTTGCCTTGCAGAAATAGAAAATATTCTGATCGCAAATAAATTTAGATAATAGAAAAAAATCCAACGAATCCGCAATTAGTAATAAATAGACTGCGGATGTTTATGCAGTTCTCAATTTTTGTAGACAAACTTTAAGAAAGTGGTGCCAAATAAAATCCCATTTTCATTGTTAATAAAACATTTGTAGATTCAAAATAAATAAAAATCGTACTAAATTCCGCGTCGAATTTCATACACTGCAGCGTTTTTTGAAAATTTTTATAATCCACAAATGCATTAAGATCCGCAGTCTCGTAATAACCTAATCTGTTCGGTCTGCCTTAAGCATGTTTACAGGTTAGACTGTTCTGAAATGGAACGTGTCCACGAATGCAATATTATTATTATCGATAATGGGTAGTGTAAATTTTAGCTTTCTATTCTTCTTTACACACCATACGCATAATAAGTTCCAAATGTTTTCTAGGAATTTATAATTTTCTGAAAGGTAACAGTATTTTTATAGATAAATAATCACTACCTACGTCTCCCTTCTTGATTCCATCTAAAGTCTCTCTTTCTCTCACCTGAAACAAACAAATCTTTAGAAAGGACTAATAGAAAGAACAGAGTCTCTACCGGGGAGGGGGACAGGTTAGAAAGGTTTCGGGGGGTAAGAACGCGAATTATTCTCTCAGAGAGTTCAGATCATGAATTAGTTAGACTTCGGAAAAGTCACTTTTAGGGATGCAACAGGCTTGTGTCAGCATTTGATTTAACTTAACAAGTCTACAGCATCTCGCTTGAATGGACACTCCAATTGTGATTTCTCTACATTTCGTCTCCTACATTCTAATACACGATTCCATCTACATACTTCACATCACATTATTTATATATGTCATTTATACCTGTTATATTTGTTAAAAACCTTCATCGCGAGTCTGACTCGTCAAAGTACGGCAAGGGGTTAAACGTGATATCACCATATTAACAATGCAAACGAGAGAAATTGGCTACTTTTGGAATGATCACAGGCAAGCAGTATACATTAACTGGAGGTTAAATCACAAAAGGGACCGTTTGATAAGCACATTCGCCCTGCTATTATGGCTTTGCAACTCAATAGCTATTGATGTATCATAAACCTCGAGACGTGACGCAGCAATTGATGCGACCGCAAGCAAGGCGTGTAACCCCTTGAGCCTAACCCTTGCAAGTTAAACCATAACGGATGTCACACCCACGTACAATACTGGCACTAACCTGCCGGATATCTAAAGCAACATACATGTAAATATGAAGTACAGCAGAGCCCCTTCCATATCCGAACTAATAAGGAGACAAGAGTATTCGGATAACGGGACAATCACTTTTCTGATACTAACCTTCTTCGTCGTTAGTTTTATAAACATTTAAGACTGCATATAAACTTTTCCCGCTTACGTGCATATAATCAATTAGAGAAAACTTGGAGAGCGAGCAAGCTAATCAGGGATAAGTTCGGTTCTCGGATTACGAAGTCGACAACGTATTGCCTGTATGAGTTTTATGCTCGTACAACTAATACGGACCACACTTATAATGATGGGTAATTAAGCCTCTTAAGACCAGTCGAGCCTACAATTGGCTTAAAATTTCCCTGCTTGTTTCAAGCCGCTTTATCCGTTTGATACTCGAGACGCGTCAGCCCGGAAAAAAGACCGCGGGGCACGATTACGTCATCCGGCCTGAGCTCACAATACTTAAAGACCCATCACTATCTATGCTTGAGTCAGCTTCGTCGGCGGACGGTTTATAATTGCATAGCAATTTGGCCACTATTGAACCGCGTAACTATACACGACGCGAACGCTACCAATTGCCAGTTCAGCGCGAAACTCGCAGCGTACAGCGCGAGTGCAAAATGATTATGTCATATTATTATTTTATCCTATAGTTCTACTTAGTTTTTAGTTAAGTCATAACTAGACTGCGAATGTTTATACGATTTGCAATTGTAGCCATTTTAGATCTGAAATAAATTATTAGGTTGGCGAGAAAGTAATTTCGCTATTTTAAGGTGAGATAAAAATTTCTTTAAGCAATGAACTTTAATCGATCAAATATTTTCCATTTTGTTCGATGATCTTTTGCCATCTCTCTGGTAGCTTAATAAAGTTATTGGCTATTTTCATGAAGCTGCGACAACCACGTATTGAATAACAAAATTGAGTTTTGTTTTACCGTATAATACCGAAATTACTTTCTTGCCAACCCAATAAAATCGTATTCAATTCTGTCATATTTTATATCCTAGTATTTTTTGAGAATTTATAAAAGTCATCATTGCATAAAGATCTCCGCAGTCTAGTCATAAATATTTAAGGGACTGTCGTGAAGGTTGGTACACGTTTTGTTTTTTAGCTATAATGTTTCGTAGGGTGAGAATTATGCAAATGAATTTATACTGTTGGAAAGGTATAGTTGCCAGCTACATTTTCGCTGCAGAAAGTATAACGATAGCGTTAATGGATAAAAAGTTGTAGCCAATGTACTGAAGTCAATGTTTTCGGCAAAACATATTTTTAGCCTTTGCTTGGCACAGCCACAGTGAACACGACTTGTTGCTTCTAATGCTCATGAAAAGTTCGTTTATAACCATAAAAAAAGTGTTGAGAGCCACGACATTGGTGTTTCCAGTGCGATAATGTGGAAAAAACGCACTGTCCCAACTTATTCGGTGTTCCAACCTTCACGACACCCTCTTACATGTATGCACATATGCACATAGTACATATCTACATATGTAGATGAGAATGTTGGTAGATTCGTGCCCCAAGGTTCTGGAGTTCAAATCTCACATGTGATAATATTTCTTTTTACCATTTTCCCCCTTTCTTTTCTTATTATTATATATTTATTTCTACTTATTTACTTATTATTGGACAGCGGATTTTATGCATTTATGACAAAAATCGGTGGATGTAATTTAAAACAGTAAAAAGATTATAAGAGAATTTAAGAACGCCCATGTGTTATTCTCGATTTATTAACCCTTTGCACTCGGAGCTATTTTAACTCGAAAACGAAACATTTTTTTCTTCCGCCCTAAAATACTTCCATTCTCTATGATTTTTTAAAATTTCGGCGATATGAAATTTATATAATACCTCATACACACACAATACCTAAATGTTTAGTAATTGATTAGATACCGATATATTGAATAATGTGAACAATATTTTGAATAATGATACAACAATTAATGAAACCTTGGTCCTAAAACCTTCCCTCTTCATGAGATTCATCGTTTTAGGTGGATTGGATTCAAAACAGAGTCTACAAAGGAAATCGTTCACTCTTTTATCCTGTTTAATCGTTTAATTCTTAAACCAATCTTCGTAAAGCTCAATTATTGCTTATACTTTACAAGCTTCGAAAAATGATATCACATTTTGCGATTTTTCCTCTGTAAATTGAATTTCCGGAGTTCTCAGGAACTCTAAAATGTGGGCGGAGCAAGCGAACAAAGGCTGCGGTTTACGGCGATTCAGGTAGGCGCGCCACTCGGTCAACCACTCTCCTCTAGTAGACTCGGGAAACCCAAATTCCCTTTGTAGTATAAACGATATTAATGAAGTCCCGCAATATTGTAATCGGCGAAAAGAAATTATTCACGTCCCTCGGATGAGAATTTTTGTCATTCTCCTTTACCTCTATTCTTTCGTTACGCGTTAAGTGTTTTATATCGTTACGTCCACTTTTTAAAGAAAGAAAAAGCAACAAAAATGTTTGGTCAGATGTTTTAGAGTGTTTTTGTTTTCAAAATGTTATGAAAATGAGTAAAAGATACAATGAACACGTTTTGTAATATGCAACGAATAGAAAAACATAGCGAAGCAATAGCTGCAAAGTGTTTACGGAAACTTCGCAAAAACTATTGTGCGTTTGAAATATGTAAGTGCAATTAGGTATGTTATTTATGGTTTATAGTGGACGAAAGAATTGTTAGTACAAGATAACCTCTAGACTTATTGTAAACAGAGATTTCTCGTGGAGTTGTTGGGAATAATTGATCGATTAGATTCAGGCTTATTCTACCGTGTACCAAAGTTTGGTCTCTAGTTCTAGGTTTATTCTACACTGGCGATTATACAAAGGTTTCCGCTACCTCTAAATTAGATTTAGTGGTCGCAAATTTGGTTTATAAGCCAGTACGCGTTGGATGGGCACGGCTGTCAAACAGGATATATTGTAGGGCATTTCCTTGGTCAAGCACACATCGACGCCGCAAATTCTAACAGATTTGCACGCATCGCTTCTCTGATACGTTAACATCTTTTAAGTTGTAGTCTCTCTGCCCCTTAATAATGTAATTAAAAAAAACGTAATTAAAAAAAATATATTATTTATACATTAGCTAGAAAACTAATCTCTCTAACATCTTAAAGAAAATTCAAGCTGTTTGGTCCACATTTTAAAAAGTTACTCGTTATTAAATAATGTACGAATACGCTTTACATTGACTGTACGTGCAATGGTTATTAAAAAATTTCTTAACCCTTCCAAATATTTTTAACTGTGCGAATACGATTCTCTCTTTGAAGATAATATTTTTTTAGTAGACAGCTTATCGACAAAGAAAAATGGTTAGAATTCTACTGCAATTTTCTTTGAAGCCAGACATTCATTTACAGCCAATCCATTGTGACAACGGTTTTACGCTTAACCGTGATCTATAAAATGAACATTCTAAGAGATAATTACTTCTTTCAGCACTACTTAAGGAAATGGGGAAAGCTTTAGCATCGCTGTGTCACCCCTCAAAGAAACTGTTTTAAAGCCGATCACTCTAATCCGTAAAACAGTATATAACGCTGGGGAATTTTAATAAAATATTCTCGTAGCTTTTGCAACAAGTAGCGTGCAATAGTAAGTATACATAAAATATAAGAGAGAGAGAGAGAGACAGAGAGATATGTGTTTCAGAAGAATGAAAGAAAATGTTCATTTAGAAGAAGACTACCTGTTTTGGTCGAGCAAAGAACATTGTTCCTTAATTGTCATCTAAGAATCTACTCTACATGACAAATAATCTGAAACTAACGTAGATGTCCCCTCTATAAATCATTTAGTGGTACAGTTTTTCTTTAAATAAGGTTTTTCAATTTAAAACATCAAGAAATAAATAAACTACAAATGAAATTTCAAAAAGTATACATTAATGAAGGCATAAAAATATACATATAGCACTTGATTTTTTACATGAAATAAAAATACACTAAAAACAGATGCACCTTAACCTTCCTTTTAATAATGCTGTTTAGAAATGTCCTAAAATTTAATTGGAAACCAATTTGCCACTTTTGTTACTAAAATTGACTGATTTAGCTTTTTTTAAATTATACTTATAATTAATATAATGCATGCTATGTGTTATATAGACAATGATTGCAATTGATGGAGGTGTAGAATTTTGGACAATGAAATGGTGTAATCGATTAACCATTACGCAGCAAATTAACTCTTGTGGCGTGACACGGTGTCGGAAATGTATCGCGTTCTCTTTGTCTTCGGTTTCCATCCAATCACGTTAAGCATAAGAGCGAAACAAGACATCGACATCGCGGCAGTTCCATGCACACTAGTTTACCCCGTGAACCAGCAAATGAAGTAATCCGTGAGAAATGCCGTAAGGAACATTACCGAGCCGCGTCGCGTCGGCGTCGCCGCCTTCACATCGCCGCCTTCACATCCAACTTCGAACGAGTCCCGTCTTCATTTCCGCCCTTGTGTCTTTGTCTAAGTGACGGGGCTGTTCCTAAGTATGTCCCGTGGAAAGTTGCATGGAACACAGGGGGGGCAACGAGACCCCTTGGGAGGCTGAAAGAAGAAGCAATTGCTCTCCGCGCGAAGGACTCGCGTTTCATTTTAGCCATTGCAGTGCACTGCCATGGGCTTCTGTAGGGGAGAGAAACTCGGACGTACCCAGAAGAGGTTATTACCCGTTACGAGGCGTTGCGAATGTAAGATGTAGCGGCGGCACGGAATGCCACGAATAATGAAAGAAATGTCGAGAACAGGAAGAGAAAGATCATAAGAAAAAAAGAAAGAAATCCGTCCGTGTCGCTGCCAACGTTTCCATGACATAAAATATTCCCCGACTCTCAACATCGACAAACTTCTTCGTTGGTCCAATTGCCATAGGACGAGTTCCCTCAGCGCCGGACACTTAAGGTTTCTCTGAAACGAATACGACAAAATAATGTTTCCGTCTTTCTTTGTATTCTACGTTATTCATTATTTAACAATATTAGAAATCCAAATAAACACGTTATAATAATCGTTAACTGAAATAAACGTTAAACTTTAAGTGGCACCTAGTACCGCAAACAGTAAGACTTTCGAGGCTACTGAAAAACCCCGTCTTTGCATTACCCAACTGCTGGGACCAGTTCGAAGTAACCGTTCAAATAGCCCGCCTATATCCGATCAGATAGAATGCGATTCGCAGATCCTCGTGCTGTGGTGGTTGCCTATTTCCGTGCCCGGGACCCCGATCCTACTTTCTCCTTCCCGAAAAGTGAAAACGATACGTAGGAGTCACCCACTTTGCCCAAGTTACCAACCAGCTTTGGCTCAGTTAGCATCAGCAGACTCATCGGGGCTCCTTATGTTAGTTTTGTCTTTTGTGACCTCGTCCGATCGCGCTGCAAACCTCCGAGTCTCCTTCCCTACTTCTTGCTGAGATTAGTTCCCAGGGAGTCACCACCTCCCTGCCTTGATCGTAACGTCTCCAGAGGCACTCGACCCCTTTGCGGGTCCGTTACTGTTTTAACGTGAGTTTTCTCCACTTTATCGTCGCTTAGAGCGACTGCTCGACTCACTCCCAACTCATAGGGAATTTTTACCGGAGGGGAGACACCATGCTCTCGAGAGCGTGCTGGGTGTACCCTTACTACCATTACAGTACCATTTCTGAATGAGCGTGAATTCGTGTAAATTTTCACTAGCGTTGATTATGAGTGAAAAACATATAGAAACTTTAGAAGACCCGAGGAAACTTATTGTTAATAATATCAATAAGTTACGAGTAATATAATCACAATATTAAAGTCGCCTGATATTTTTACCGTGTCGTATTTCACCTATTCAATTTTTGTCATAAATGCATAAAATCCGCAGTCTATTAATCAATCATGTATTTATGTTTTAACTTGTGGTAGGTTCATGTATGTGTATAGAATTTATGTGAACTATGACGTATGTGAACTAACAATCGGAAAAATAGAAACTTGAAACCGAAGTGTTCAGATTTAGGATAAACTTATTTCGGTCTGACGTTTCTAACCTAAGTTTGGTCCACCGACTTTCAGAACATGTCGGATCGCGGAAATTGCGGGAATAAATTCATATGGGGTGAGGTAAAAAGAACGGACACCGTGATGCAATATTAGAGGTAGGTGAAAGGGAACGATGGAAAGTAGGACGTTGCTGCGGAATATACGTCGACCGTACAGCTTGCAGACAGTTTTTAAAATACCATGCCCCACAGAGGAAACACGAAATTGCTGTAATATACTCGCGTAAGTTAACCGATACAGTTGCAAGCCTCGTATGCTGGATTATGGAGACCTAGGCTCGTAGATTCTTGGGGTGCATGGAAAGTTGTCAGAATAGGAAATTGTCCCTCACAAGTTCATAAAATGTTTAACGTGAATGGATGGTCTTAACAAACTTGTTATTCTAACGAACGAACATAACGAAACTTTGGGAGGAAGTTGTTCACACCGAATGGAGGCCGCATACTTTCTCTCCGGCATCGTTCATATTGAAGGAGTGAAAACAGTCCTCAAACTTGGCTGAACGACATAGTTGGTCGAATATCTTGAGGATATGTCGCACAGCGGTAAAAGTTTCGATTTTAGGCGGACAAAATTAGTTTTTAATAATTTATATTCTTTCGATACTTCATAATTACTAGACAGCAGATTTTATACATTTGTAAGAAAAATGAGTAGGTTTAATTTAAAACGGTAAAAACATTAAAAGAATTTAATAATTACTGTGCTATATTATTTTTCGCCTATTACACATATTAAGAATGAAAATAAATCTCCATTTCACTCCAGGTTGTTGCAATTCGAGCGTAAAGATCCGCTGCCTAATCGCATAACTTTTTTAAAATTAATCCAAAGAACCTGAATTTTTTAAAGATGTTGGACCGATTAGTTTGCTCAGAGAACGAGTACACAAAAATTTCTTTAGATTACAATTGGTTGGAATCGTACAGATGTTCGTCTTTTAGAAAGACAAAACAAGACAAGAATTCTCTTACAAAAAATGTTGTTTACAATGATATAACGTGTTCAACTGCAGAAGTTGGTTTCAATTACAATTTTTTTTATTTGATACATCTTCGAGATTAGTCAACCATAGAATGCAATGCTAGTTTAATAAATGCACATTTTTCGAAAATGTCACTAAATTTTTGACTGAGAACCACTGCGCCGAGATATCGTTAAGGATGAATCCCACCACTCGAAAATTCGTCCCGCAAACATATTAATTGCTACGACGTCACTTCAGGTTTATGAATATACATTTATTGTTATTGAGTAACGAACTCAGTACGCTGCAGTTTAAATATGCACTGACAAAATGAGTCCCAAGACTCGTACAAAGTTTTCTTTAAAACTGGAACACTAGGAGGGATATTTGGTAAGTGGAGCGACTTTCATGAAACATATTGTACCCGGAGAGCAGACATTCTACGGATAAGTTGCAGTCGACTATTCTCCGGATGCAAGTACTTAATTGCGCCACTGATAAAGTCCACGTCAAGGGCACGGAATACCTTCGCAAAAACAAGATTAATTGCGATCCGTCCACGCAATTTATCACCCGTCTGTATTCGACTGCATGCGCAATTCTCTGAACAAAACGATGAAACTTTAGATACGTCATCTCTTATCACCATTCCCATCCTTGTTAACTTCTTATGTCAGAATAATATTCAGGCTCACCTGTTCCGTAGAACATCATCCAAAGAACCATTTGCAACACGTATACGTAAAATTTCTTGAGAGTATATGTGTAGAAACATGTGAGCACGTGTACTTATTGAACGAGCATAAGGCTTTTCTTAAATGAATACGACAAAATAATGTTTCCGTCTTTGTATTCTACAGTATGTATAAGTTAACAGTATTAGAAATTCAAAGAATGAAAGGAACAAAATAATCAACATTTTTATAATGGTTAAATTAAATAAACGTTAAACTTTGGTATATGATTTTGAGAGATCACATTGAGTGGCACCTAGTACCGGACACAGTGAAACTTGCTAATTTAACTCGGTATTTTATAGTAATTTAATTTACAGTAAACTGTGGATCTTTATGCATTTTCCAATTTTTGTAGACAAAGAACCCCGCACTAATATGGAAAATCTATTCCGGTAAAATCAGTTGGATTTTTCATATGTTGTAGCTTATGATCTACAACAAAGGATGTAATGGGCGCAAAGTTCACTAATGAACAGTTATCGAGTCATAATCAGTCAAACATGACAAATTCGAGCTGTTGAATACTCAAATCTCGGGAAGTATTTATTTTTTGTTAGGTGGTGTCATTATTTTAGAATTTCGAATGACCTTGGAAAGGTCTGTGAACAGAAATTAAAAAATAATGACATCACCTAACAGATTTTGTGAAACCCTACTAGTTTTGTTTCAAACATTTTTCAAAAAAATAAATACTTCCCGAGATTGGAGTATTAAACATGAAATATCCTGGACGCTGAACTGGACGGAGAGGAACCGTAGCATGGCCAACCCGTTCTCTGGATCTGACACCACTAGATTTTTATCTACGGAGCAAAATAAAATGTGTTGCCTACAAAATAAACCTGCAACACCAGGAGATATGCGGCAAAGGATTACTGCAGCAGGAAATCGGCAATTCCTACAAATCATTTATTACAACTAGACTGCGGATCTTTATACGAAGTGAAAATGTTATGCATTGATTGTGCGAAGCAGGAATAACATGAAAATTGATTTCATCCCTTAACGACTTTGTTAAATTAAAAAATTGATAGTCATCTCTAATTAAATAATGCAAAAAAAATAAAATCACAAACACCATTACAGTGCTTGCTGAAAACATTATAGCTTCTATCCTCTTTCGTTTCTTCGAACGACAACAGCTTTCGAAAAAAACGCTGGCTAGTAATGATGCGAACACACTGTATATTTATCATGTTATTATACTACATGTCTACTCATAATGTATGTATTTTAAAAAGCCGAAGTTTCGTGTCAACAATCATAATGTATTAATATTGGATATCACTGTATTCGGGAAAGTCTAAGGAATCTTTTGCTGTAAAGAACAATTCAATATCTTTTATAATAACATCACAATATTTGTTAAAAGTTGAAAAATATGTCTTTTTTTAAACTCCATTTTCTCAAAAACTGTACGTATAGGAGAAAAATTAAGGACAGATTCGGAATCAGCGCGAAAAACTCTATAAGAATCGCATAGTGGGAATCAAAACACAAAAAAAGAGTTGAAATTTCTTGGACAGTGTAATTAATGAACGGTAGCTCAACCAATTGCCAGTGTATACTTAAATGTTGTTGCAGTAATAATAGTAGTAATAATAAAAATAAGAATGTCAAGAGAAAGATGCCAGGTTTACTTAGGCGTCAGAATTTAAGTTTACCGAGTGGTTGAAGCTTCAAGAACTAAAGGAGGCACTTGCATTCGTATTCCATTGCTAGCGTACAGCTTTAGTTATTGAATTACTCTGTTAGGCTGTGTACTTTGTTGGCAAGTTTGTTTCAAAACATTCCTATTTCGCCTTAAACTTTGCTGGACGTGATCTGAAATAATTAGAGCATTCTTAATGTTATGTGATGTATGATGTACTATTTTTTCTTCGAATTGCAACAACAAATTGTAAAATATCACACAATGAAGGTCGACACGCAAGTAATGAAGTCGATGGATCAGATATACAAGAATAAAACAGAATATGCTAGAATATACAAGAATATGCTTGAATATTTATGAATATGCTAGAATATACAAGAATATGCTTGAATATTTTTGAATGTGTTATCTTTCTGATAACACAATGATCTGCACGTTCGCCAAAAAAAGTTGTAAAATCAAACTCCTGTCATCTTAATCAATAGGAAGATAAAAGTGATCGGACAAAAACATTTTCAGACAATGGAATAAGAGGATAATTATCTCTTTATACTTCATTGATTTTAAATGGAAATTATGGAAGCGTTTTAATGTGATTTATTCTAAGAACAGAATGTTCGGATACCAGAATAATCGAATAATAAATCTTCAAATTCAGGACCTATACAGTATTTCTGTCGCCAAGTGGCGGAAAAATTTATTTAGATAAGATAAGACATATACAAAATATCTACCTATGAAGTTGCCTAATTCCAAGAAAGAAATCGAGTCAAAAAGAATGAATTATACAAATTTTACAGATTTTATTAGTTAGTGATAATTAATTAAATACATAACAATAATGACTGATCACTAAAGATTGATGACTGATCATCAACCACTAATTAACTAGTAAGCAATAGCTAACGATCACTTAAACCTGTGACTAACTATTTGCCATTTAGTTATCACTAACTAATCAAAAAGTTTTGACTGATGACTATTTTGCTATGACTAACATTCGAAAAGACTATTAGTCATTTTTAATTACTAGTTGATTATTGCCCTATTCTGGTAGGTGGTGATGCTACATGCAAAAACAAGTTGAAAAGAAGGAATACCAATTTTTGTATCGGTGTCACGTTTTCGAGAAAATTGAGTTTGTAGATTCGCCGCGTCGCACAGTGGGGTATTTGCCGGATTTCAGCGGTCATAATTCAATTTCAAAAATTTTACATAAATTGAAAAATTTTTGTGGCTTGAGTTAGTTGAATATCTGAGGAACAATCTCCCATCATTCGTTCTCCTATTCATGTATCCATTAAGCATTGAAATTTGTCGGAAGTTTGCAGTTCCGTTAACCCGCTTACGTTCTCAACGAATTCACCTATTAGTAATTGCTACCTTATTTACATATACTAACAGATTTTTGTTTCATACAAGTTTTTTTTAGCTAAGTATGAGGTATACTTTTAAGAGGAATTCAGTTTTGTACCAAATACATTTTTTTAGTTGTTAATATTTAAAGACAACCAACGGTGACTCACTTTCTTGATGATTCTAAAACTTTGGTAATGGTTTTGTTAGACTTCCGGGTTCGTCCCGGTGTTCATTTCTATGCCATTCTATTCTTTGAACTTTTCTGATTAAGATCCCATAAAAATTGGATCTGACTACGACTGACGCCGTGTTTTATAGTTGATTTACGAAAACATGGCCATCGTGCGCGCGCAAAAATCGCAGCATTTGCACATGGTGTATGTTCGCATTCGCTATCGTAAAGTAAGTACTTACTAAGGAATTATTTGAAGGAACTGTTTAACTCATAAACGCTCATTGTATGCCGTAGAATACCGTAGATACATCTTTGTCTCTATTTTTTTATTGTATATTGTATTTAGTTGAATCAGTCAGTTTACGCTGAAAAATCGAAAAAATTACATTTGTATGTATATCACTTAATGAAGATATTTAATTTCGGTGATGCAAAATAGATATTTTTTAGAAAAGACTTGGCTAGCTCTCACTGCACACGTTACTCTTTGACAGAATGGTTCCAACTGAATTTAATCAGAACGAAAAGGCTTTCAGCCGAATGCGTATCTCTTCTAACAAGATTTTTTTAATGTTTTCAGCGCACTGGTTCGATCAATTGTTATATATAACCACTATTTGCAAATTTTCACAATATCTTTATTTCAACGTTTCGATCTTATTTTAGATGATTTTGAAGAAAATTTTTAAGAATTGCGTCTGTAAATTAATAATTAATACTATGTTTAAAATTTTATCTCGTCTGTAACATAAACATCGTGCGAGTTCGTAAACTAAACAGTTCCTTCGATGGGTCTCGTAGTACAATGTACTACAGAGCCTCAGCATCACCAAAGAACAAGCGGTTGGAAAATGCATACTTCTCGCCATGGATATATATTTAAAAAACAGCAATCTTTGTAATAAGTATTTTAAAAAGACATTGTAAATGTGAATGATTATACTTTTCGATAGTGTACATAAAATAGACGAATAACGTAATAATATTGATTATTCTTTGTAATAACTATTTTGAAAAGATAATTTAATTGTAAATCATTACACTTTTCTATGGTGTATATAAAATAGACGAATAACGTTAAAATATTGATTATAATCCGCAGTAATTGATTGAAAAGTAGCTACAAACTTCACAATCTGACACGCTCCTCTTTATGGACAAATTTTGCACTCAAAACATCCGTTTCAGTAAAAACGGTATACAGTACAAAAGGTATAAATCTCAAGCTTTAAAATGGTTGTTTTTTAATTAAATTTGGATAAATTTTAGCAAAGTTACAGCAATTTCAATCTTGCGCGAATTTTGAACTAGCTGTGACCGCTGAAATCGGGGCAGATACCCCACTGTGCGTCGCGTCGGGTTCGTGTGCTTCAATATACGCTGGGAGTAGAATTGGTCGGCCATTGGTCAGACACGTCAGACGATTCCTGTCTAATAGCACACACATTCCCCAGATTGTCACACAAAAAATTGTTATACTTTGTTTCGACTTGATTCTGTATATATGTATTTATAATCGCTACCTGTCCGTGTTTGTACCATGATTTCAGAAACAGCGCCTGTATGTACAACATTAATTTCTCATAAAGTGACCGGATATTCACGTGACGTGAAACAAACACGTTCGTATAATGCTTAATATTACACGTTTCAACAAAAATTAATTCTGCAAACAAACAAATGTTTTGTAATAATGAAATCAAAACGATATAACTAGACGGTGGTTCTAAGTTGGCTTGATAATTCCACTGATAAGATTTAAATTTATGCAACGCCTGCTGATCCTATAAGTTCGTTTTCTCATGCAAATCACGTAAGACGTTGCAAAAAGATCTCTGTTTCGTGGATCTTTGCCAATAAACTAATTTCGACTTCGTTGGCTGCGCGTGGACCTGCGTCGTGTGTTAATTATCATTGAAATAGAGTAGTTCTCTTTTCAGGACAGAATTGTTATTTGAATAATCGTATTGAAATCTTTAAAGAAAATTCTGACGTTAAGTACAATATATCAGTATATTACACATGTATGAAATACAGTAACGAGCATAACTGTTTCCACACACTTTAAATCACTATAACGTTTTTATTTATATATTATATATATATTTATTATTTATTTACATATATATTTATATATTTGATTAAAACGAATTAAACAGAAATGAGATAACCTCCTCACACACGCGCATGCATAATGTTTCATTAAAGTTACGTTTGAACAAAATTTTTGAGTTTGAGGTCATTTCAAGGTCATAGTGTAATACACTGCTGAATTCGTCTCGACGTTAGCAACAACCCTATGACGTCCAAAACATATGGTGCCATTTAAAAATGTCAAGGTGACCTTTACTTTTTTACGTAAAAAGCATTTTTTCAGATTTAAGAATATACGAACATGCTAGTTCACCAAGTACTGAGAAACTTTTGTCTAAAACATTTTTTAATTACACTACCGGAAATGCCTAAAAAATGGTGACATAACTTAACGGTCACACCCTGTATTTCAGGCGTACTCTGACTTTTAAATTTTTACCCGCTGTATATCATTAATTTAACGTACATACCGGTAAATACCGCTCAATATCGTTACTAGCGTAATCGGCCTCTCGACCCGATAGATTCTTTAGAATAGCGGTATTTCGATACCTGTTGCTCGCCCAAATCACCTATAATTACCACCTAACGCCACTATATTACAGAAAATGCCGAAAAAAATTAAAACAATAACTTTTCTAAAACGCAAAATTCAAAATTCTGTTTTATCCGTATTTGGGTGTACAATACCTCTCTCGCACATGCATATTAAAAAATATAGATTAACATTTAGTTAGAAAAATTAAGAAAAAAGCGCTATTTTCCAATTACATTAATTGTATTAATAAAATTCTTGACTGTTTATAAACAGAAAAATTAGTGTTAAATTTAAGAAAGAATTCATGTAGTTCCGAGACAAAAATCTCGGCGTTAAATGGGATCGTGGAAGTGCCACATTACTCACGTCTTGCTCC
The DNA here is from genome assembly GCA_028455605.1 of Lasioglossum malachurum. Taxonomy (NCBI): domain Eukaryota; kingdom Metazoa; phylum Arthropoda; class Insecta; order Hymenoptera; family Halictidae; genus Lasioglossum; species Lasioglossum malachurum. The sequence goes on from CM052313.1 coordinate 22,117,273, forward strand.
AAGAGAGTTGTTAGAAAAAATTTAGCGCTTTAGTGGTGCCACTTGGGCTGCAAGGACTGTTTCCCTCTGGGGATATACTTTTACCCTACCAGGAAACCGAGGATACTCCAAGGAACAGAGTCTCTGGTTACGCCTGTGACTGATAATGACAGTTGCACCGTCAAAAATGCTGTGTCGTCGCGACGTACATTTTTTCTTCATAATTAGTGATCTTTGTTAAAAGTCAGCTTCGCGCGGGTAGACTCACTTTTAAGAAAGAATGGCCCGTCGGTCGCAATGTGTATAGTAGGGTGGCACTTATTTACTCTTAACGAGAACTTTTTTCAAAATTTATTTTATGACACCCCCATGATTGTACCAATTAATAAAAAGGAATCTGTGCAAAGTTTGAAAGATGCGCGGTCTACCCATTATGATACGCGTTTAAAATGAAAAAGATACAGTATAGAGTGGTTTAGATTACACTGTCCAACAAATTTCAACTCTTTTTTTGTATTTTGATTCCCACTATGCGATTCTTATAGAGTTTTTCGCGCTGATTCCGAATCTGTCCTTAATTTTTCTCGTATACGTACAGTTTTTGAGAAAATGTAAACATGTTTAAACAATCATAATGTATTAATATTATATATCACTGTATTCGGGAAAGTCTAAGGAATCTTTTGCTGTAAAGAACAATTCAATATCTTTCATAATAACATCACAGTATTTGTTCAAAGTTGAAAAATATGTCTTTTTTTAAAACTCCGTTTTCTCAAAAACTGTACGTATAGGAGAAAAATTAAGGACAGATTCGGAATCAGCGCGAAAAACTCTATAAGAATCGCATAGTGGGAATCGAAATACTTTTTGGCTGTTGGACAGTGTTATAGGCGCAACGAATGTTTCATTTTTGGGAACCATATTTATTCAGAAATGGGATATTGCGTTGTGATAACAGATCCTATGCCATTAGCAATTTAAGTATAATAGATCACGAATATACTGATTATTATCTTTCGAACAGCCGGTTATGCATACAGCGGCACTGAGAGCTGATATCAGGCCAATCGTGACCTACACCGATATTTCTGTGGTATATATGTGGTTTCTGCATGACTAAGCTTCCATCGGGGAACACTGGAACATTCGTCACTCAAAAATATATAGTCTTTACCTATATGGTACATACGATACATATGTTTCTAATTATAATACTTTCAAGCATATTTCGTTGTCTCTAAAAATGAATTTTTAACGATTAACGAAAAAAGGGGAAGTATTAGGCTGTCCCACAAATTTCTTTCGCGCAATTCGTTTCATTTCACCCTCCCTGTGCTGTTGAAATACAGAAATGTCCCCGAAAATACATGACCGTTGAGCACCGTATTTATAGACATAGTTTTGACAAACGTTAGACAATTTTTCAGTTTTTAGTTTCACAGTTTAGTCGAAATGTGTTGTTTACCAAGTTTTGTCGGCGCAGTTTTCGAACTGCAACATTTTGGGGGCGTAGTAACTTTTGCGATTAACCGTAGCTGCTCTACAAACAGGATTTCCCGTTTATTTTCGACAAAGTCACGCAAATCCCAAGCCGGATTGAGACGCCATACGGCAGCCCGTCTAAAGGCAACGACGTACGATAAGTAGGGATCGTTTTTCTTCAGAACAGCTATCGGTATCTGTGTAGCTATTTCACAGCAGCGCGTGAGTGGAATCAATTGAAAGGTCGGGGTGGCAAAGCCGCGCTTCGACCAAGTAGAAGTTCCATTACGCCCCGAGAGATGCATAGCCCTCGTCGTTCACTTGGTTAACCCTACATCCGAGAAGCGCGTGCACGTGCTCCTGCTTCTGCTTGTAAGACGATCGACTAAACTTCCGAGGAAATTCGGGAAGCTACCACGTGGGACAATTACTGACAATTAAGATTAAGATGGACTGGCCGATAATAATCTTGATAATCTAGACTCCATGTACAGTCAGTCTCATAATTGAAGGCATGAATGCATAAAATCCGCTGTCCTAGTTATAAACGATTAAAAATTGTGAAAATCGTCGAATAATAGAATAATTTCGTAATTTTTAATCGTTTATAACTCGTACACCAATAATGTCTTTTAAATTTTCGTTACAAGCTCAAATAAACAATTTGTAAAACACAACGTTTACTACTTTTTTGTCGTAGTTCTAACCAAACGCAATTTTTCCAAAATTTTCATTACATATCGCCTAGTAAACTAATCCGTCTAATCCATTTACAAAAACGTCAACTAATCCATCTAATCCATTTACAAAAACGTCATTCTAATTTAAAGTGTGTGCCATTCATTATGAGACTGTCTGTGTACGTCTACGTATATGTATGTATAACCACGGTGAGAAATCGATTCGCTTTGAGATCGGCTTTTACGTACGAACACCCTCGGAAGAAAAGTTTTCTTCGCGATCGTTTGAATAAGGATGTTATCTGCGCAAGCGATTGAAACAGGAGGAAATTCGGGAGGAATACACTTAAGAAAGGTGAAACTTTCTTTTGTTTGGTGACCAGTTTTTATTTGACTTGACACGTTTCCAGGGAGCCTACGGTGTACTCTGAGTGAAGGGTTGTTAAGATAGGAACACATCAGTTTGGTTTCTGTGACAAGAATGTGCAACGAATATCTTCTTTTGTGTATAAATATTTCCATTTTAATGACACTATTCCGTTAACTGAACTAACTACATTTTCTACCAATAGACATTTTAGTGTATGGATAAATTCGCACAGGATGGGAAAAATGAATGGTACATTTCGTTTTACTTTTCATTGAAGCTGTGTATATAAATACAAGAAATGCATTATATAATACGAATAACGTCTTGAAGTATCATGATTATGATTGTCGTTTTAAGATATGTATGTATCTTCTACGTTTCTCTCGTGAACTTATTGTATTGTCCCACAATCTCGGTATTGTTCTAGGTTGATACAAGCATTTTCTAGTATCAAATAATAAATATTATATATTGAAGAAGAATTTGAAACGAAAGGATCTCGATCCCGAAGCTTTGCAGATGCCAAAAGCGCCAAAAATTCGATCAAATACAAACTTCGACAGTGAATAATAATCTTTTATATTATATTTGTAACACTTAATTATTATATTAATAAACACAGGTATAGTCAGTATCGTAAATTATGTTTTATTTACTTTACTCAAATATTTAAAAGTAGTTTTTCACAAAATGTCAATTTTTTCCTCGCACAATAATTAATTCGCACTAGAACTGACTTCTAGACCACTGTGTGACGATGTGAAAAGAGGGAAATAACCGGAATCAATAACGCATATACATAGGCCTTCCGTAAAAAGTGAGGATTCAAGCCTACACGTAACAAACCATTGTAGGAAACACAACACCGTTAATAAACACACAAACATGGGTGACAGCGGAAGCACGAAACGAAAGAAACAACCTGTGAGCAGAGGGAGCGAAAAAATTCAGACAAACTAATCTGACGGAACTGACAATGGAAATCGGGAGGAAGAAAAAGGACGGAAAACGAAACAGAGAGAGAGAAAGAGAGAGAGAGAGAGAGAGAGAGAGAGAGAGAGAGAGAGAGAGAGAGAGAGAGAGAGAGAGAGAGAGTGTGAGTGCAAGAAAGTTAGAAAGATAAAAGTTTCGCGGGCGTAGGAAGAAAATTAAGAAAATACCGACGGAAGAAAGAGAACAGGAACAAAAGGAGGAAGGTGACGAAAGGAGTGTGGTGGATGGTGGTAGCCCGGCGTCTCGACCAAGAAAATCGTGAGAGGAAAATCTCCCAGAACTGGATGGAGAGACATAGCATTGGTTGGCCAACACGTGACCAGCATATTTTGGTTTAGTTGGTAGTTCGCGTTTCTGGTCCCAATGTCGCTCGATGCTCGTTCAGCCTCGGCTTCGGCCTCAGCCACTGCCGCAGGCTCGATGTTCACACGCGTCACGAACGGGGGATGGAATCAAAGCATGTAGCCATGCTCGGGCCAATGGACGCGCTGAACCAACCCGAATCAAGACCACGTTTGAATACTGCGAAACCTTTAATAGGAAGTTCAATTCTTTCGCACGAACGGTGATTACATGTATACTCTTTATAATCGATACGTATCGAGAGAACGGAACGAGTACTATTTAGGTTCGAAAGGAAAGCATTCCACGTAAAAGAATTCAGACCAGATTCTTTTTTAACCGCATTAGAATGCAAACAAGCTGTTATCCTGTATTACTTTCGAACTGAATTTATACAGGAAATCAGAAGGGATCTTTCTGGAAATTTGACCAACCACATACATACGTGTTTGGAACTTTTTATTAATCCAATTTAGTTTTCTAATTTGGTATCATTTCTATATGCTGGTATAAACAATTCACTAAAAAAATTTGACTTTATGAAATAAAGCAAATTTGACCATCCTATAACCTTTATGCAACAATATTGTGGGGAATACGCAACCGTTACTCTACATCTTTAATATTAACGACCCAAAAGTTTACCATTCCTTCTCCATAATCAATTTCATAATTTTACATCCTAATTACACTGTCCAACAAATTTCAACTCTTTTTTTGTATTTTGATTCCCACTATGCGATTCTTACAGAGTTTTTCGCGCTGATTCCGAATCTGTCCTTAATTTTTCCCCTATACGTACAGTTTTTGAGAAAATGGAGTTTAAAAAACAGACATATTTTTCAACTTTGAACAAATACTGTGATGTTATTATAAAAGATATTGAATTGTTCTTTACAGCAAAAGATTCCTTAGACTTCCCCGAATACAGAGATATATAATATTAATACATTATGATTGTTTAAACATTTTTAAACGATCATTAAAGGCGGAGAAACACCACTTTCGCACCAATTTTTGACGATATTTTTGAATTTATCTCAAAAAATAAGGCTCCAGCGGAAAATCGAACTATACTAAAAAACTAAATACTACATACTAAAGTTGAAAAATATGTCTTCTTTAAAACTCCATTTTCTCAAAAACTGTGCGTATAGGAGAAAAATTAAGGACAGATTCGGAATCAGCGCGAAAAACTCTATAAGAATCGCATAGTGGGAATCGAAATACTTTTTGGCTGTTGGACAGTGTTATTATATGAATAATTTCAGATATGTTAGTACGTATAAGCATTCTATTTACTTCCTGGAACAGCATCCATATTTTAGAATTGCGATTAATTCAGCTTCTTCATAATTATACACATTATACTGAACATAACGATGACGTAATTCACGCCACGAAAACCGCGTGAGGAATGAAGGCAATATATTTGTACAATCACCATTTTGCATGTATAAACGATAAGACCGTTTTACTTCGAATTTCCCATAGATTCATTACCCGCGTACCCATTAAGGCAAGAGACATACCGCAGTTGGAAAATTCATTTTTGGCTTTTGGCCACGTTTTGGCGATTTGGTGCTACCGTGCGCTGATCAACGCTTAAAAACGAGTAATTAAAGCTTGTCCAAGACCATATAATTGAAGCATAATCTAACAGTTTCTTTATAAATGTATGTGTAACGATTTTTATAGCCCATTTTATAACGGACTCACGAACATCTGGACAACATAACAATTGTGTAAATAACCTCAGCACGGCTAGAGGAAATCGAAAAACGGAAATGGTTTCATACGTTTCAAATCGAAGTATTATAATAAATTTGCATACACAGCAAAAATGCAATTTTTCAAGACTGTCCGAGTAAGTACGGTCTTGCTGCATTTGAATTATTTATATTGTTAAATTGCAATATGCTCTCATAGTTGGTAAAGAAACGCGCCATTAAAGTCTTCTATCGGCTTTAACACTTGGAATGAAAGTTTTTAATAGAAAGAATATACCAAATATTTTGAAAATGTATTATTGTTTTATTGGCCATGTGAAATATGATATTGTTCGTAGCATGGACACATACAAAATGAACAATATGTGGAAGAATATTATAAATATAATTATGTGACAGCTTATTTTCTTAACAATTCAATTACCTTTTTTTCAAAGAGAGGAGTATTCGCTAATGTTTTATGAAAATGTGTACTCAAAACAGAAAGAAAACATCGACCTAAACTTTGCTCTTCTACAGGCAAATTTAACCTCTGAATGCAATTTCTACGGGTCCGGATAAGATATGAAATTTTATTAGCTTGAGAATAGTCTCGGGGGGGAATATTCCAGAGAAAAGGAGCAGAAATTTAAAGGAAAACGTAGTGACTCCTCGGCCGGACCGACCTGCGTTTGATTGTGAAATGATAAAATATTCAGGTGCAAATATGCTGAAAAGAGAAGACGAAACATTAAACTATTTTCTGCATACATTTAATTATCTTTTAAATAAGAGATATACTTCTATTGTATTCGAATTCTGATTCTCAGGTTTTTATAGTGTAAAAGCAGTTACAGAGGACTTTTCCGCAAAATGCGGCTGCAATTCTGTTAATAAAACCACACAAGGTCCGTCATAGTATGTAATTTTAACGTTGGAAAACCAATTATCGAAATGCAATTTGAGTTCCTGCAATCGTTACCGTACACGACAATTAAGAGTCACTTCGGCTTGCAGTAACTATTGGCTCACTTTTTCTGCGATTTCAACAAATTACCAACGATTTCGATACTTCCTACGAGTCGGAACCGTTTTATGTTAATCCTAGGTCACTTGTGTTTTTATCAATACCGTCTTTTCAAAAGATTGATTATTACCACTAATAAAAATATAAACAAATATCCATATCTCTTTTGTTTTATTAGTAATGTTATCTTACAATGAATATATAAAAATTACCTATTACTAAATTACATAGTTGAATAATAGTTTACTTATTTTAAGTTTACTTATAGGATTACATAGTTGAGTAGTAGAGAACATTGGCTGTCTAAGCGTAACAGATTTTTTATTAAAAGCAGTTCTACGATGAAAAGAATCTGTGTTGATATGTGCTGTAGGTGTGAGTTTAATTTTGGACATAATATGACTATTATGACCGCAGAATTAAAAAAAATGTTATTGCCATATTTTTCACCAAGGTATGTAGACTGTGTATACAAATTTTCATGAAAAGATTGTAATGTTTTATACAAAAATTCTCAATACATAGATTTCAAAAATTGTATCTTTTTATGCTCTGAGGAAGTAACAGCCTCCTGAGCAACAAAAATTCAAAGCAACAATGTCGATTTTACAAAGAATGATTAACAACGTATTTGAAGAAATAGTGAAGGTGACCTCGAAATCTCCAAAAATTATCCAGTCTAAGAAAATGACTACTGCCATATTATATAATACATAGATCTCCCTGTCCTGAACAACTTTTGTTATTTTTTTTTAATTTGAAGGAATATCTCTAAAAACAACAGAGATATTCAAGTGCTAATTTTTGCAGGGTCACCCTATACATAAGAAATGCAGTAACAACTTAACATAATTTTAGAATAAACTGTCTAAGAGAACAACGAATAATTTCAATTTAAATTACACAATAAGAGTACCGAATATATCATCTACCAACATTCATTATTTCAATGATGAATAAATGACTGGATTAACAATGTCGTAGGAAAACGATTCAGAACAATGCTATGAACGCAGAGATGATAAAATAATGGGCTCGACAATTCCTCTGAGAAAGTTTAGCAATATCCGTTTTGCGGTACCACAAGCTGTGACAAAGAAACCAAGGAACCACTGAATGCAGAACAATTAGAAGTAAGTTTAATTATTTCGAGTTCGACTTCACCACAATCTGTGACCTAAATAACCCTCTCTTTAGGAAGACTACCTTGCAATTACAAACAACATAATAATAACACGACTAATGAAAGGAATGCACAGAGTTGTGTTGAATTACAATGAATTACATTCACGAATTATAATTACGAAGTAATTCAATTAGATTGTATTAAATTATTTCATAATTTGAAATTCGGTCGCTTCGTTCAATTGAATTATGATGTAATCTGTAATTCTGGTCTCTTATTCAATTAAATTACAATTCGTTCTTCTTATTGTTCAATTAAAAAATTCGTTCTTACAATTGAAATATAATTACAAAGTACAGTGTAATTATAAATTATAATTCAGAAGAATAAGTGGTGGAAAAAGAGAAATATTAGTATTAGTGAGATGAACATTACGTTAGTTTCGGAAAAGAAATATAAATTGTAGAAAATTGTATATTACATATAATTTAGTTTATTGTACAATTTAGTAATTAATTAATGAAATAATTAATTTGGTATAAGTTAGTAATTAATTCATGAATTAATTAATTTAGTATAATTCCGTAATTAATTTACTAAAAATTGTATATATAAAATATAAATTGTAGGACAGAATTTTACTACAGAAAAAAAGTAACACTATTTAATAGAATATTTAATAAAACAGAAATATGTATTTTTGACATATTTTTAATATAAAATTAAATATTGATATTGTTTAACATGAACAAGATTTTGCTTCAGATTGAATTATGATTTCTTTCTTAGGCATGTACAATGGAAATTAAAAATTTACGAATCCGTTTTTTATTTTTTAGTAATTGAAAATTATTTTTTCTATCATCCTTTTACGTGTTGACTTCATGTATCTTTCGAACAGTTACGAAAGCAAGGTTTTATGTATAAAATATAATCAATTTTTATTTGAAAGTTGTTGAAGCTCTGCTTATATCGCTTTCCTTTTTCTCAGAAGAAAGTTTACATTTAAATTTTTATTTTCTTTGAAATTTATGAAAAACAACATAGTTTCCGCGCAAATGTAAAGAAGATAAAAAAACGCGTACTAAAGTAAACGACGTAGTTCCAAAAGTTCCTTTTGCAGCAATTTCACTACACCATCCGAGTTGACGATCAATTTCTCGTATTTACGAGATTGCTACCTTCCTGAATCAATCGATTGCCAGTTTATGACATCTTTCCCTATATCTTTCCAGTCTTTAAAGCCTCCGACTGCTATCGTACACCGAACCAACAAAAAGGTGTGCAGTCTATCAATCTGTTTGTCTTATTGTTAGGATTAAGAAGTCAATATCATCTAGTTTTTTTATTCACTACTATTGAATTTTATAAAATTCTCAATTTGAAAATAAATTTCAAGAATATTAAGTGTGAATTTACAGTACTATTTTTATACTTCCTTTTTCTTTTTTTAACCCTCTTTTTAACTCGTGTTTTTCAATTCAAGATGAAAATTGATCTGCAGTCTGATAATCACAACAGTATATTATCATTTGCATAATTTTACAAGTCGAGCAATATTCGGTGTTTATACATGTTGTGAGGAAACGGTAACATAAACGAACAGCCGCACCAATTGGATTAATTTTGAATATAGGTTACGTGAATATGTATTTATCGAACTTCCCCTTCAGATGTGTTTATTATGAACAAACGACATCATAAATACAGTGAAAATTTTATGAACAGGATACCGATTAATAACATTAATGTCAATAGAAAGATTGAAATTACTCGTTTGAAAGACCATCGACTAAGAAAATTTAAAAGATAACAGTTAATCATAAGTGACGAATACGATTCATAGAATGTTGATTTTTCAATGCGTGTTCAAATCACGATTTTTTAATAAATCTCATTACTTTCATCGTTTTCGAATGTCATGGACTTTTAAGAAGCAATATACATTCGATAAACATCAATTAGGATAGAATCTAATAGAAATCTAATAGAAATCTAATAGAACAATCTAATAGAAATATGTGGTTATCACAATGGAATATCAATGGAATCATGTAGTTACAGCTATTGTAGTGGATGAAGATGGAAAAGACCGGTAAAATGACTTTTCTCACATCTGTTACTCCTGGCTTGGTTACTTAAGGAAGATATAGGAGAATAGAGAGTCTAGCAGAATTTAAATGCCTACTGTTACATACAAAGACGAAGATATTTCAATTATTACTTTACAAGAAAAATGCGTATAATACGAGTTGTTCGAAATTAGATTCAAATTGGGTGATGGCGAATTTCAGTGTAAGTTTGTACACGGTTCCAGAAACTATTTAGAACAGTTGTAAATAGTTCGTGAGAGGTTGTATGAAATGTTTTCCCGCACGTCACTATTATGAGTTTATGATGTAGCCAAGAGCATCTCTGAAATAGTTTACTAACCAAAATTAAATTTTTAGCATAATAATGGTACAACTACCAAACGAGAAAAATAACTGGTTTATAATAGCTTATGAAAACTGTAAGAATTTGCTTATTCATCTTTAATTTCTATTATAACATACCTACACACGAATATATACGATTTTTTGAGCGTTTAATTAATTATTTTAATATTTAAGGGCCCCGGGGCTTGTTTCCCTGTTATCCGATCGAACTGAAACTTTGCACAGATATTTTATTATTAATTCGAACAATCCTGGGGCGGGGATGAGGTTTAAAATTCGGCAATTGTAAAGTAAAAAAGTCCGAAATCGATCATCTTGATCTGTTTCGTAGTTGCTCTGCGAACATTTAACTAAGATACTGATATGATTTCTTCGAAGAATGTCTTCTAGACGAGTTATAAATTCTGAATTCCCAACGGGCAACCTAAATTACGTTTTAATGGTCTTTGGAAACCGAAGAAAAACTTCGTCAAGCGGGCTACACTTAAGGCATTGGGAAGTAGCGCAAAGAACGCAGTAGCGATAAATTCTCTGGAAACTTTTGGAGCAGGGGATTGAAGGTCGGAACGATTCCAGAAAAATTGCTGGAGACGTTCAATAATCACTTCGAACAAAGTACAGCATTACTTAAAGAAGATTAAATGATCCTCGAACTGATGACAAAGTGAGTTCGTACAAAATAATTAATCGGTTATAATATAACAGAATCTTGGCAATTGTTTAAGTCCACATTTTTCTGAAACGCTATTTCGTTTTACTAATTATTATAGATAAAAAGACAACGTGAAGTTCACTATCCTGCATCGATCAGAGCTAATTATTACTTTCCATAATGCTGTAGTTTTCCCAGATGGTTCTTTATATTATAAGTAGACAGCGTGTGGCTTAAAACAGTGAAAACATTAGAAGACTTTAAAAATATTGTTATATTATTTTCAACGTATTAAATGCTAAACGTATTAACGAAGAATATACATTTCTATGCAGTTCCAGTTTGTTGCAATTCAGGCAGAAAATTTTTATTTCGCATAAAGATCCGCTGTCTAATTACAACACAACCGGGGAATTTTTTCATTCGCACAATCCCGTTTTCAAGAAAAATTAAGCTTCAAAAAATGTGTAATACAAGCGTTTTTAACTAGTCCCTGTTTAATTATACATGAAATTTCGAAAAAAATCCCGTTTGTACATATTTCTAATACACCCCCGTATTTTGTTACATCCCGCGAGAATACGACCTGGTACAAAAAAATTCGTTCCAGATTATTTAACTATGTATTTCCACTATTTCCATTCGAGCTAAATAACCAGTTATCGATTCTATCGCTTCGGTTCAAGTAAATGCTCGCATATCACGTTTTTGGAAACAGTGTAAGTACACATGTATAGTTGGAAAAAATGTTCATCGTGTATTTGCAACGGATTTTTTCATGCGTGATCGCCTTTTCGCAGTTTGTATGACAATTTTGGATTGGCGCTGTACATTGTACATTCGACGAGAAATTAATGCAGTCGCGCGCTGTATGAAGTATAAACGTATGACACGTTTTTTTAAAAAAGAAACTAAATTTTCGTATAAATGTAAGAAAATAGTTTACAAATTCCAGTGTCATTGCACTAGAGCAGAAGTTTTAAAAATAAAAATCTGTGCTTTTACTTCAGTCAATTCATACAGTTTGACATTGACACGAAATCTCCATCACCAGTATTGATTGGTTTGAAGTTCTCGTTTTTGCATCGTTTCTTCCTTTTTGTACTATATCTGGATGTGTGATGTTTCAAGGCAATAGGTTGACACGTCAATACTCAAATAATAGAATCATTTTCAATGGCTGATAATGTTAAGTTGATGCAAAAATAATTGCGGTGTTTGTTCTTGAATATTAAAGCTACATGTTTTGCTTTATTTTTAATTTTTCTAAACGCGTCGAATGGCTGCTTGATAAACAATTTTTAACTCTTTCGCAACCTCTCGAAATGTTTCTCGATGATCTGCTTCGCTAATTGCTTTGGTTCATCGCTAGATAGCGGACCTTTATGCAGATATAATACGTGGAAATATATAAAATATATGCAAAAGATTATTTGTTGTAATTTAAACTACAATACGTGACGATACTTTTTTCTATTTTTTATTTAACGCTGTACTCTTCATGTGTTATGTTTGCTCGTCACCTGAGCTCGCTCTATTTAAATGTATATGTCGATCTATCTCTTGAATGTCCTCTCTCCCTCTTTCTCTCTCGGTATTGTCCTCAGTCGGGTCAGTATAGTTCTCACCGTCAAAATAAACGGATCTGTCTACATTGTAATCGGCGCGCGCGTTTCTTCTTTTACCACGCTCATATTAACTTGCCGAGTTGTTGTTGTTGTATGCGTCAAATCTTGTAATCGCGAATTTTAAACCTGTTCCCATAGTCCAATCTTGCTGAAATTTTGTATACACACTTGCTTCCGATGACAATAAAAGTAGAAAATAAAATATATAAAAAAAAAACTTTCTTCTTTTTTTCGCGAGTAAAGTAAAATTCTATGATTTCAACTTTTATTTTGCGAGTTCCTCGATCAAATGTAGCATAAATGTTTCGTTGGAACGTGAAGTAGTACGTAGCACAAGAAATGCAATCATTCCGAGCTGCGTTTAAAAGTTCTGAATGTTATTGGTATATAGGGACACTTTTAAGGAAGCCCGTTTCAAGAGATTCAGAAAATCTTTCCGTATCCCATCTTATTTTTTATTGGAGCACGAGATCAGGTACGAGGTCCATTTACGTTTACGTTTTTATGGGACCTGAGATATCGATTTGGCTTTCTATAAAAGACGTTCGATTGTATCTACAAATTGAAGAGAGAAAATGAGAGTGCCTAGCAGAAGCTTAACAAAAACGGGATGAAAAAGCTATCACCTGAACAACAGTGCAGAAAATGGCACGTCGAGTTTTATCATGAGAAAAAGGATGGTGGAATCGAAAAATAGGCGGGAGTAGTAACAAGAGAAGATTTAAAAGTTAACGAAGAATGGAAAATGATTGATTGAAAGCACTGACGTATATATTATTCGTACGGGAACTGATAAAATGATATATTAAATTGTAAAATTAAATAGAATCAACGAAGCAACGAAGACGAATTGTCGTGCAAATAAAAAACCGAGTACACAATACTTGTAAATATACATAAAAACTTTCTAATTATAAGTATTTATTTAATACAATATGAACTGTAATAAATTCGTTGCACATTGAAGTATCGAGTAGAATGAACGTGTTACAACTGAATAAACAAATTAAATCTCTGTCGAAATGCAAGCGTTAATGAGAACGGGCAGTTCTTAAAAATATGGTTCGATGAAATGAAACTTGTTCAACGCAACGCTTCCTTCCATCGGTTGTTCCATTAATTTAATCAAAATCTCTGACGTGTCTCGATGCCACGAATATTTCACAAAAATCACAGGAAACGTAATTTCATTTGTCAAACCGACCAACGCTCCAAGTAATCAACGTTGATTGATTGAAAGTTACGGTGATAGCAGTTTCCCGAGTCACTGAAGCTGAATTTCACTCGTCGTTTCAACATCTTTCCGGGCGACCATTGATTCCCCAACAACTCCATCAATTACTTTGCGGTAATTGTCTTGTCCCTAAGGACGGACTCGCCGGTTCGTTGTACAATCTGTGACAAAAAACTCGTTCGTACATTCACACCTACAAAACACACATCGAACGAATGGCAGTTCGTCAGGATAACGTGGAATTTAAACCGTGTAATGAAGAAGTGAAATTAAAAAAAGACTTCTTTCCATTTAAACAATTGTAACGATGTGTTGTTCGCTAGTATTATTATTTCAGAAAGAATGAATGCGTGTTATCAGGGTGATGAGAATCATCCATGAATGTCTGATTATGTCATAATTACAATATTATTATTGTACTTTTTTTTATATTAGCCTTTAGCACTCCAGTGGTGTCTGAGAGTCACCATCGAAAATTGCTGTATCATTATTTAAAACATTATTTACATCAGTAAATATGTTGGTATCTAATCAGTTAATAAATTATTGTATGAGGTATTATCATGCTTATAGTAAAACATAAAATCGATAACATTTTGTACGTATTACTTCGGACGAAAAAGAGCCACGTACGAATTACTGCGAATTAGAATTCGAAATATACGAGCGTACGGAAACAAATGATGTATCTAGGCATTATTATGATACCGCAGTAATCGGTACAGTTACCCAAGTTATGGAGGTAACTGTGAACAGTGTACATAATGTGTTTCAAGTAATATGTAGATAGAATGTATAAAGTACACGAAGATCGTGAGTCGAACTTTTTGTCGCGAACTGTAGTTCCGAAGCTTCCTTTGGTGTTCAGTCACCAAAGGTGGGATCGATCGTCCATAGAGTGCCAACCCGACTCAATTCATCGACATTGCGCCAAGGTAAAGGATCCGGTCTTTGCCCTGGGGAAGAAACAACTTCGACGAGACAACCTAACGTCCGCAATTCTAATCCGGCACGTTCGGTTCGTTACTGCTCTCTGTTTTACGTTGTCACAGAGGGAAAGAAATTCTACCTGAAAGCCGGACTAATTGCAATTATTAAGTACCGGTTGCATTCACGAACACAGACTGTCAAGGAGTAATTAGTCCGAGGAAATTTACTAGAATTAAACCGTCTCTAATAAGTAGACAGCAGATTTTATGCATTTATGACAAAAATGAGTAGGTGCGATTTAAAAATAATTTAAAAATACTGCTACATTATTTCAAGTTTCTTTCTTTCACTCCAGTTTGTTGCAAATCAGATGGAAAACTTTTATTCTGCATAAACATCCGGGGTCTAGTGATCATTTTTATGATTATAATATTTAATGGCCGACGTTCGGCCTGTAAGTAATTAAATAGAATCGATAAACAAGAAAGTTATAATAATTATTCTAATCACTCTTCAATTATCAGGAAAATCTTCAGTGTTCAACACTAGTGGTACTCCCCCTCCGTATTATTGTCATATTTTATTTTTAAATAACAGCAACGATAGAGCGTACAGCTGAATTTAGTTATAGAAATGAGTTGGGAAATTAATTTAATGAATTCTCTCGTGAAACAATAGCCATTGTCCGAATTAGTTTTCCGTCATTCGTGGCTTAATAGTGACGCTTACTTTTAAGAGGGAAAAGCATCAGGTGGAAACGGGATGACATTTCCCTTTCCAATTTCAAATTATTTCATATTCAGAGGTTGCTCGTATGATATTCAACCGCGAGACATTAGCATGTAAAGGGTGTACCAAGGAAGGAAAAGTGGAGTAGGGTGAGTTCGGTAGTCGGCTGCTGCTGGTGGGTAGGCGGTGCACCAGTGGCAGCCATTCCACTGCACAGTAATACCATTAGAAAGGAGGATGAGGCTGGCTGGTTATTTCAGTACATTTATTTGACCAGTCGTCAGCCGGTCATGTTACTGGAAAGTTTTTTTTCGCAACGAACACTTGCAAATGCGTTACAATTAACTAGGAATTAAACGCTCAATTTTTTACGAATATTCAATTGATTAATGAACCATTCATTTTCTTTTTATATGTCACGCTGCGAAATAAGTATTTGAGTAATGAAACGAACAATTTGTCAATATCGTGAAATATGATCCTTGTATCATGATTAACCTTTTCTGGTCTTATGTCAAATCAGAGTCAACATTGATTTTTTACAAACAGTTGCTTATATTATTTTGTCGTTGAGCTGTACTACTTAATTTTCGAAAATTTTCGACCGTCTGGCTTGTCGTTAACATACACTACTGAATTTCGTGTCACCGCTTTCGACATCATGTTCTCCTAATGCAAAACCCAATTTTCGAGATTTTCGAAAATATTCGACAATTTTCGACTGTCTGGCTTGTCTTTCAGTTGCACTACTGAATTTCGTGCCACCGAAGGATTAACCCTTAGCACTCGAATGGTCACTCTGAATGGTCACTAAAAGTTGCTGGACCATTATTAAAAAAATATTGTTTATATTATATTAAATATGTCGATATCTAATCGATTACTAAACATTTAGGTAATGTATCAGGTATTATACCAATTTCATATCCATAAAATTAAAAAAAAATCGTGAAGAATGGAAATATTCTTCGTCGGAAGAAATGTTTAATTTTCGAGCTGAAATAGCACCGAGTGCAAAGGGTTAACAATAATTTACGTCATTTTATATGTCTCTCCTAATAACAGTTCAATAAACAACTTATTCAGAGTTTCACTTTGCGAGAGCTTCAACAATATGTGATTTTAGTTGGTGGAGTGGTACGAAGATTGGTAACAAATAATAAAACTGGATCGAGAATCCAGAAACTGTTCAGACAGATCGTCCGGTCCTTTGAAAAGTAACAGTTTGAAAGAACTGATCTGATTTTGACGAAGCTGCCAGCCGCGTCGCAGTCCGAATGGAGATTTCAGAATTTATGATTTTCATTTCTTGGCTCGCGTCGGACGTGTTACTCGCTGCGTACGTGACGGAAATATTTAAGAAGTCGAAAGGTGGTTACGTTTGTGTTTTAAGAGGAGCACGCTTTAGTTCCACTCTCCATGTAATCTGTACCAGCTCAGATGTAAGCGCCTGGTTGTAACACATGGTACCGCAGCCAGATTTCATATTGCGAAGAAGGTGCCCCCGCAGCCGTGGCCTGCATTTTACAATTTCCTTTTATTTTGCCTCCACTATCAAAGGTAGCGTGTTGAAATTCTAAATACGAAAATTAATAATATGTTCCCAGCATTGTTTCTCGAATACTAAACTAGAAGAAACATTTTCATTTAATAAACATACCGTGTTAATGGATTTTTGTGAACTGAATATGCATTCGTGCATTTTTCTTAACTCTCTTGTGCACTTTTAGAGAAAGTGAAATTAATAAAATGAAACAATTTTGAAGACGTCTTGCACCTTAAAAAGTAATATACCGTTGGGAACAATATTAAGTGGACATCCTTTAACAACTAATAATTAGACTGCGGACCTTTATGTATTTATAGCAAAATTGAGAAGAGCAAATTCAAAATGTTTAAAAAATTTGATGAATATATTAGGTGTGCAAATAAGTTATTTCCCCTTTCTTCCAAATTCAAATCTTACGTACATAAAAAGTGATAAAATCATGTCTGGTGACTCCCAATCTTTTTGCCAATTCTTCTTGCGTCTGTGTCAGACATGTGTCAGAATGTCAGAGATTACATTCCTTTTAATTGTATGTGTATTGTCATTTGCTCTATAATACAAACTCTGTTTACGTGCTTTTATGTTTTTTTTTCGATGATTTCTTTTTTTAATCAACGATTCTTCAACTCTGTTATACGTTCCACGCGGCCTGAACGGAAAGTATCCAAAAATGGCAGGGGAACCTGTTAATTAGCAATAATATAAAAACAATTATTCATTTGCCGTCGTCTTCTCGCTTGTTGTCGTAAACACCGTGTAATATTATGTATGTATACTGCGTTCTTGGTTAGTCGTTCGGAGTTAAAATTTTCCACTGCTTGCAACAATTGCTTGTGTAAAGGATGTTCGTTGTAAGGCCTTCATGCTCGTGTGACCAAAAATCATTAAACCTTAACACGTTTGCTGCGTGACCTGACTTCCAATTTCTTTCCCCATGTGCTAACGTATCAAATAATATCACGGCTTCTGAAAAACTCATACCCTGATCGAATACTATACCTACTATTGGCTTACACGTCTTACATTAGCGGAGAACGTGTATTTCCTTATAACGTCGCAGACTCGAGCAAATAACTTGCAGCCTGAAAATTGTAATTTAAATTAAGATGCAGCGTGACATTATACATATACTCGTATAATGTATTTTCGTATAACCATTGAACGGATAAATATATAATATACAGTCAGCCCACCCCACGAAAGTATTCGAACGGCCTTTAAAACAGAATAACTATTTTATAATTGTACCAAAAAATCTGATTTTTTATAATCAATTACAAGCATTGGTTTATGAAATGATATGCAAACAAGATTTTCCAAAAATTATAATTTACAAGAATACATGCTACAATAAAAATGGCATTTTTTAAAACTTTTTTATTCGGGCCCTTAATGAAAATTTAAAATATATGTTTTGTATAGATCTACGTTAGTTATATGTATAAAATAAGTGGCATAGAGGGGGTCCGCACAAAAAGGTAGTATTTGTATATTGTATATCTATTAGTGTATTGGTCTATTGGTATATGCTCTATTGGTTCATAAGTTAATTATATATTCTGTGTTGTTATCTTAGGTTAGTACAAAAATATCGGTGTAAGTTTACATTAAATAAACAGTTTTTATTGTATCTTTTAAATTCGGAAAAACACTAGTCTGTAAATTCGACAACTCTGCGCTACATATGTGATACCATCCAGAGAATATAGCTGGCAACATTTTTGATGATAGAAAAATGATTTTAATTGTATTATCATGTTATCAAGAGAGGGTAACAAGCATCCAATAACACTGTTACAACACTGAAGTGTATTTTGAACGATTTGAAAGCGTGCAATGCAATTTCCTGCAACAAATTTTCCGTGGTTACGCGGTGAAACTCCACAAAGGCACGTCGCGTCGCGTCGCGTCGCCTAGAATTCCAGCATCCAATTTCCATCATGTCCTAAACTTGTCAAGTTTGAAAGAAACTTCTGTTCTAAACTCAATAGTATCAGTCCGACTAAACAATAGGTAATTAAGTGTGTCATTTAATTGTTCCGCAACTTGATCGGAAACTCACAATCCACTTCTACGTAATTAATTCAGCTGCACGCAATAATGTAAATCCTAATCCATAAATACAACGTGAACGTTATCTCACGTAACCTGAGCATAAATTAATTACACGTGCTCATTATAATTGCTAGATAACCAGACCGCAGACTATCAATTAAATCGCAGTTTGCCACGGAAAGTTCATAACTGCATGACACATCTAGAACGATATCATATTTATCTTCGCACGTGGACAAAAAAAGGCGTTGTATCTGTCAGTTAAAAATCTTTATTTTTGACGACTCTTTTAGTTCTGTCAAACGTCCAATATTATTCGCTTAACTTTTTTTCGTTGCTTTCAGTTCTTGAGCAATTTACTCCGGAAAATATTACACTTTTAGCTCAGAAATTTGTTACTCTATGTAACAAGAATACTCTCAGCTTTTGAGCAATTTACTTTGGGAGATGTTACATTTTCAGCTTAGAAATTTGTTACTCTATATAAACAAAAAACTCGCAGTTTTTGAGCAATTTACTTTGGGAGATGTTACATTCTTAGCATAGAAATTTGTTACTCTAACAAAAATACTCTCAGGGTTTCAGCAATTTACGTCCAAAGTTATTTAAGTCCAAAAAGTGGACTTATACCACTTTTAAAAAAAGCGGCTCAATACATGTTTACTGTTACATACATACATATGCATGCATGGATGCGTGTATCATGCTTGAGTGCAAGTAGAAATTTTAATCCCGAAATTATTTTGATGCATTTTTGGTAAGACATGTTAAGCCGTTCGAGAGGAGCCAAAGCTTGTAGATGATTGAATACCGCGCATTGGCAAGCAAAGGAAGTAGGTTACACGATTGATTGATTTGAAGTTAAATCTACTGCTTAATGGAACGCCAAGGAGGTAAGAGCCAGTGACGTGTAAGTAAAACTCGAGGACCTTAGAAAAATGAACAAGCACGTTTGCGGGAAATGTATTCGTATTGACAGCAAATGAGACATTCACAATTCTATTGTACACAAGTGAGAAAATGCATATTGTAGTTGATGTAGTATGCCAATAAAATGCTGAAACTGTCTCTTTGCGTGAAACTTGAAAGAATATTGACACCTAGTTTCTCAACCATTTCGTCACGTAGCCGAATATAGTAACTATTGGGTTGGCAAGGAAGTATAATAATTTCGGTATTTTAAGGTGAAATACAGCCCAATCTTTTTATTCCGGCAATGAACTTTAATGAATAAGATATTTCCCTTTTGTTCGATGATCTGTTGCCATAAAGAATAGATAAGAAAATATTTTATTGATCATGAATATTTCAAAACACTGCCGCATGAAGAGCATGAATCTTCATGCAATTCTGAATAGCAATATCTTATGTTAACGTAAGGACCGATGCGCGATGACGTGAGCGTGTAAGCTTGATATATTTTAATAAATTTTGGGTAACGTAAATTGGTAATTTCACCGAACACGTTAATTGGTACGTTATGTTTCCAGGTTACTGCGTTTTAGAATTCTCCATCAGCTAGGCTCCACTTACACCCTCGTAAATTTTCGGCCCAAGGACGTCTCGTCGCCTGTAATCCCCGAATGTTGCGCTCTTTACTCGCGTTCGCTCCTTAATACGATTTAGCCGCCCTTCGTACTGCACTAATCACGGTAAACTACGAAATGTCTCAAAGAGCAGTGATTCTAGATTCTACAGGAAACAAGGGAAATGTAATTTCTCAACAGGAAATTCTTTTTATCATTGTTTTTTCGGAGAAGATCCAAATCAGATACTTGCTTGCGCGAAATTAGAATTCAAGAATGAAACAATCTCTATTCTATCTCTTCATTTGTATCAATATCAAAATAATGAATAACTTTTAATTTCTGTTAATATTTACTAATTTTATTCTCGAGAGAAGTATCCGTTTATTTTACATAGAGGAAATGTGTGAGAACATTGTCAATTTAATAGAGAAATCGAAACGAATGAAAAACGAAGGTAAAAACTGATGTTGCTTTTGTCCTCTTAGAATTTTGTCAATCCGAACGACTACAGAATTTAAACAATTTCTATACATATTCATTTCAATGCACCCTTTACAGGGAAGACTTCCCTTTTACAATCATCTCTCCAAAGTTAACCTGCGATTTTTTATTCCTTAAGGAGAGATTCCAGTTTAGTTCTTTGAAAAAGTCGAAGTCCTTTGTTACATTTTTCACTTCTTTGATACGTAGTTCAAAGGAAATCTCGTAATTTTAAGAATTATCAAAGTTCCGGGCTTTCGAGTGTCGGCTCTCGTACTGGCTTTTTACTTACACGATAATCAATATCTTCAGTATGTTCAAATTTACTAACTCGTGAGGGATGTAAAAATACTTTATTTGCAGAAGGGTGAAATTGATTTGCAAAAGGGCGCATTTGACTCGCAAAAGGGTGAATTTGGAGTGGAAAACCTGTAACTCATGCTAAAAAGTTAATATTATTTTAAATGATACAGTAAGTTTTAGTCCACCATGTACTTAAATTGGATAAATAATCCACGTAGTCAGGTTGTTTGTAAATGCGTGCGAATCAATATGTAATTAACAAATACTGTATGTAAGATAACTCCAGAATTTGATCGGCATACGCTCTCGTTGAAAGCTTTTACCCAGATGGTCGCTTTGAATACGTGTGTTCCGCCAAGTGATCACACATCATCGACCTCACGCGTTTGCCCAACATTTACAGCGGAAATTTGAAGCGACAGAACGAAGCTGCTAATTGAGGCGTCCGAGCGTGGAATGTGTAAGGCTGAAAGATAGAAGCCACAATCCAAGGGTTCATCAAACTATGAAACAAGCGTTTCGGTAGACGATATTGCTTTAAATTTTGCTTTTACATGGATGATCAGGTTTTCGATTGATAGAGTGCATGGCTGCGATGCGCGTGACGGACACATCAGTTTGTTGATTTTTCACTCTTTTTACTTTCAATTCGACGAGATTTTTTTAAATCAACCAATTCATTTTTACTTTTTCACCATTTGAGATTACACTGTCCAACAGCCAAAAAGCATATCGATTCCCACTATGCGATTCTTATGGAGTTTTTCGCGCTGATTCCGAATATGTCCTTAATTTTTGTCCTATACGTACAGTTTTTGAGAAAATGGAGTTTAAAAAAAAAAGACATATTTTTCAACTTTGAACAAATATTGTGATGTTATTATAAAAGATATTGAATTGTTCTTTACAGCAAAAGATTCCTTAGACTTTCCCGAATACAGTGATATATAATATTAATACATTATGATTGTTTAAACATGTTTAAACGATCATTAAAGGCGGAGAGACAACACTTTCGCACCAATTTTTGACGATATTTTTTAATTTATCTCAAAAAATAAGGGTCCAGCGGAAAATCAAACTATACCACGCGATAGTACAGACTTTTATCTTGAGAAACCCCCATTTGAGGTTTGAAATGTGGTCATTTTTTTCGAACCAGAAAGCAAAATATCTTCGCCCGACATGAGTTCTCACCAGTGGCGCTCACCACTAGAACGATCGTTCGCCGCGCCGTATCCCGTCCCGAGCGTCACTGGCGTCAACGCATGTCGGGCGAAGATATTTTCAGATAAATTCAAGATAAATTCAAAAATATCGTCAAAAATTGGTGCGAAAGTGGTGTCTTTCCGCCTTTAATGATCGTTTCAACATGTTTAAACAATCATAATGCATTAATATTATATATCACTGTATTCGGGAAAGTCTAAGGAATCTTTTGCTGTAAAGAACAATTCAATATCTTTTATAGTAACATCACAATATTTGTTCAAAGTTGAAAAATATGTCTTTTTTTTAAACTCCATTTTCTCAAAAACTGTACGTATAGGGGAAAAATTAAGGACAGATTCGTAATCAGCGCGAAAAACTCTATAAGAATCGCATAGTGGGAATCAAAATACAAAAAAAAGTTGAAATTTGTTGGACAGTGTTATCTGATTCTATTATTACAGTTTCCTTATACTTTTTCCTGAATGGACTAGCAAAGTTGCTTATACATAGTATTTTTTTAAATGTTTGTTGTCTTTGTTTGACTAGAATAAACCTCAGGTCAGAGTTGTGCTAATTCAATTACATTGTTCAATTACGCAATTGGACCATCTGGCTGAAATAACGAATAAATAAATGAATAAATAAGATAAAATAGTACTAGAAGTACGATTCAATATTTGAATGTGTTGTAGTAAACAAATCGAATTCGATGTAATTGCTTCTAAAACAGCTGTTTCAAATGTTAAGCAGCGGTAAACTTTTATAAGGAAAAGTCTGAAGAAAAGGAAATACATTGAACCACACTGGAAATACCTGATAACAAAACAAAGTATGATACCAGGAAATTGATGTTCCGGAGGCAATCCGTAGATACCGTAAATTCAATATAGATCCATCGTAAATTCGCCCAACACCTCGGATGATTTTCGATACAGTGGAAAATTCTCGTACGGGGTAATATTACCGTGAACACATAGCAGTAACAGCAGCTGTGAATAAAAGAGAGGACGAATTGATGTCAAATAATCCTACATGAACTATGGTGTGCTCCGATTAATACCGGGAAAGAGAGCTTGTGGAAAAGTAAATAGGCGCATTCACGCTATCACAGACTTTCAAACTGTTGATTGAAATCGATGGTTTACTGGCTCACGTTCGAGATAACTGCGTCAGTTTACTGAAGTAGCAAAACGGGTTAATTATCGTGTATCAGTCAACTGGAACACATTTGTCCGAATTTTTGCTTTAGAACGTCATTGTTCTGTATTACTTTTCTTTGTATTCATTTTCTAAATTAATACTC
>CM052313.1:22155818-22238177 GCA_028455605.1 Lasioglossum malachurum
ACAGTTTATATCACTTTGTACTTCCTTCTAAACTGTGTTTCGGCATATTTTCAGTGTTTTAAATTCTTTCATAATCTATATAATCGTTCTAATCATAATTCTAATGATTACAGTCTTCAAAAAATAGCCGCAACGCAACTAGTTTCGAAATTCAGTATTAATTTCATGGTTTGTTTCTACCTTAAACATAGGTATAGCGCGTCCGAGGTAAATTACATTCTCATCGCGCTCTCTCATTAATTCATTAAAACACCGTGTGAACAATGTTAATCCGTTTCTGTAAGACTTTTAATTAAATCGATTTCGAAGAAATGATTTATTACTATTGTAATGTGTGCAGAGGGACGCGCGTTAATTGTGGTTGAATCGAATAACAATTCGTAATTGCGAAAAGAATTTTAACGTAATTAGTTCGATTTTCATTCGTTGCTGCGAGTGTGTTATTTTTCACTGAATATTCGGTGTATAATGAACAAACACGATGGAATCGGCAGCATGCAGATACAAAGAGTTACGCATTATAACATACGACCGAACGAAACGAACGAGTTGACAATGTTAATTTCAATTACACATTTTAATTCCACTGAACAGCGCCGAGCGTGGGAAAATTGGGACTTTTTAATTTTATATTTCGCGCACTATAATCACTGTCCCCGTTTTACCGCCTTGCAGAACCAGACAACGAAAACCCGTATTTTCCGGTGCTCATTCGGTTCGTCGAAACGGTAATTTGTACGTCGTGTAGAATAATTGATCAGTTGCCTGGCCATTGATTACTGTCACATAAACAGGTGAGAAGCATTTCGGTCACGTAGTCGTTTACATCTGTATGCACGCTCACCATTCAGTGCGTATGTTGGTAACGTCACAAGTTTAAGTTATAGATATAGGCCCTCTGTTTCAATTAGTTATCATAGAAATTGCACCACTACCAACACCTCTCTCTCCATTCACAATTGTAAACAATTCAATTTTCATACGATTTATTTCACGATATGGGGTAGCTGCACGGATCAGTGCGATATCATGCTTCGATCGTTTTTTATTTTAACGCTAAACCTACCGAATTACTTTTCACATAATTTTTCCCAAGATATGAACAGACATCATCAAAGCAAACTTTCACTTCTTGAAAGCTTTATGGTACAGAAGAATAATTAATTGTGTCATTACAAATATAGTATACTATATCACGTTCACTCATGTATTATACATATAGCTTCTAATGTGGGAAGAAACTATGTTGTACAATTAGCTGGATAATAAGAAATAATGTCAGTTCTACTTACATAACTTTTCTCAACTGGATTATAATGATAGCTTTAGATGGTACAAGCATTTCATCTTTATTATTCTACTGAATGAGTTTCCTTCAAATTCCCACGTTAAACATTCCGGTAATTTTAATCACATGAAAATATTATGCTAGGAAATATTTACACGGCTTATCCAAGCTCAGGGTATATGTACTTATACTTAAACTTATTAGAGAAATGAACACACATCTAAGTAGGTTCTTAGTATATTTCGAACTTTGTAAAGTTTATATTAAAATAAAAGCAATGATGCAGTTAATTACTGTTTTGAACAAAGAAAAGTTTATATTTCTATAAAAATTGACAATTTATTTCTAAGAAAGTTCTTTTGCGCATGCATGTATACACCTACCCTTAGAAAAAAAAATGTATTGCTCAAAAATTAAATATTAAGTAATCAAAAAAAACACTAACAAAAATAAAAAACAAAGTAAAGTGAAGTACACGAAAAGATTTATTCATGGAACTGAAAACGTAAGAAACAAAGAAAGAATGGAGATTTTAATAAATTAAAAGGAAGAAGAATTGAAAAAAAACAAAGGAGTGTTCACATTGTAAATGAAATCGTGAAATTTTCTAAACTTCTCAATATATATTCTTAATTTAAAACAGCTTCAAACTAAAGATATAATAAATATTACTCAAATATTTGTTATAAAAATGTATTTAGTTATTTGTGTGATATTATATACTACGGTATTAAAATTAATGAAAGGTTTCGCGTTGTAAATGAGTATTTAAAATGTAATAAATAAAAAAATTGTTTGTTGCTGTACTCAAGATTTATTTAAATTAATGCTTAGATACTTAAGTTTGTTTCCGTACGCTCTCGTATATTTCGAATTCTAATTCGCAATAATTGGTACATGGCTCTTTTTCGCGTCCGCAGTAATACGTACAAAATGTTACCGATTTAACTTTTTAATATTTTCTCACGGTACATTAGGTTTTGAGGGCTACCAATTTCTTTTTTGTATTCAGAACACTTTATTCTTCCATAAAATGCTTACACATATTATAATTCCATGGTAAATTAGGAATAACAATAGTAAAGTACGATCGAAGCATGATACCACGGTAATTGGCACAGTTACCCTATTTCAAGGAAAAATTGCTGGCAACGAAAAAGTAAGGAGCGAAGAGGAAGTACATAATGCACATCACTCGGAAGAAGGGCGTGAATTTAAAGTCTCAAAGGAGATGTCGAAAGACGAAACAAAAGAGCTAAAAAGTAACTTCCCCATGACTTTAAGAGCCTCCGAGATCCCAGTTTCTTTTTGTATCTATTCGAGTCACCTGTCAGATTCTTTACGTGCGAACGTCAAGAGTAGGTAGAAGGATGTCATAAAAATCGCTTAACGAGTTTTCTCAGTTATTCAGGTGCATCAACTGCAATATCCTGTAGAACGTATAAGCTGCCAATGTCTTAGAGACTTCACTGAGTTTCGCTAACAGAAATCGATACTACATCCACACGACAGAATACTTTAGAATGTTGTTCCCTTCCAGAAATATTCGAATAAAAATTAAGAGTTACATATTGTAAAGGATGAAAATAATTTTAGAATAACTAAGATAATAATCTAAAAATAATTTAAGAGTAATAAGATAATTATCGTATTAATTGAGATTGAAATACTGATGCAGCTTGTTTAGAGTGGATACATGTCGAAGTGCATGCCGAGAGAGAACAAGTATAAATTTTCAAATACTAATTTTATACGAACAACATTGAAAAATTAAGAATCTCAGATAATATGCCGATGAAAATTATATTGTAATAACGAAATAAATCAAAATCCTTTTAATCTAAATTCATTTTTACTTGTAATCACAATTTCCCTTAAATGTCTTGTTATCATTATAATTATACACGCCTCCGATAATTTATCGGAACTTATTCAACATCATATATAGTTTTTACAAGTTTCTGCATAAAATGTTCCCCTTAAATACCATGAATTTTAAACGCTTTACGTTTGGACAGTTTTTAACCTTTCGCATACACCCAATACTTTTTCCCTGGATTCTCGCTCGAAACTCATTTTAGTTTTACGCGTTACGGAATTATTTGACGTGAAAAATTTTGCGACGTAAAAAATAACTGATAACATTCCCGATTATAAAGGGCGCCATATCTATAATAATTCCGTTAAATGCGATGTTGCGAAAAATAGTAAAAAGGAGCAATTCGATACCTGAGCTAGCGAGAAATAAATTCTGGTTAAAAACCGCAAGCCGTGGGATATTTTATCTGGACGTCACTTTACATTAGTAAAAGCAACGGAAATATTCTAATAACGATTACATACGCGAGATACATATACAATATACATACATATGGTAAGTGCTCAATAAAACCGTTTGTTCAACGAGAAGGATCATGATTATCGCTTGCAGAGTACGTACTTTGAACTATTATAAGAAATTGGTTGGGTGAAATATGAAACAATAACAGATTAGAAAAATTTTAAAATGTGGTAACAGGCTCCCTTATAAAAATGACAATAATTAATTTATTTAGACTTTGCGCGGTGCTTATTATAATATGTGCTCTAATGAAGATATTTATTAAATCATTTTTTATGAAAGCATCTTTATAAGTTGATTAATTGTGAAATAAAAAATCTAGAATCTGCTATTTGACCGGTCATGGTACGTTTAGTGTTAAGGGTTAGCATTCTACCTCAAAGTTTTATATAATAAACCTATAGATTGCAACAGCATTTCTTGATCGAAACGTTTTATAAGAGTCGCATTCTAAAATCGGATATTTCATATGCAACAACCTAATATTTCCCTTATGTTTCCAACTGAATCCGTTAATTTGTCCTGAATATATCACTTTTATTCTTGTATTTATAACATTCACTGTAATAATAGGATATGTTTAAGCGAAATAAATGCTTTATCGGAAAATTTTTGAATATGAATTGTATGTTTGAACAATCGGTGTTCGCGATATAATTTTTCGAAGTAACGATCACTGCTCTCAATCCAATCGAAATGCTACCTTTTTCAGACTGGGTAACGCGATACATTTCTGTGAACGGATTACCAATCACACGGCGCGCCATTTATCGTTCGGTTAAAAATTTCATTCGCCGGCGAAACATTTATACGTCATTCGATCGGTCAATAAAGTTTCCGGTACTCGCGGCGACGAGTAACGCACAGCCTAATCTGACCCGGATCGAACATTTAATGATAGATCGGTGGAAATATAAAATGAATTAATATTTCAGATTAACCAAGTTCAAGCATAGCGAAATAAAACGTAACTCCGGCACCTGAAATATGAATAAGTCATCATCTCCATAGGTCGCGAGGACTTATGAAAGCTCCATCATTTCCTGCAGATATGATGGGAAAGTGTTATAAAAAAATTATTAAAAATACAAATGAAGTGGAGAGTGCACGGAGCGAGAAATTGGATGTCGAAACAAATGCATGAAATGCAAAAATTCAAACGTTATTTCGAAGCTGGAAGTCGATATTTATATTACATGTGAAAAAAAACGTTATTAAAAATATTATTTAACCGTTTAGGATTAACAGTGTGGTTAGCCCATTAGTGTGTGTGTGTGTGTGTGTGTGTGTGTAAAAGTCTCGATAATAATTAAAAATTAATATAATTTTTCTCTCTCAAAAACACAAATATTTAAAAATGTTCTTTGGTATGGTGGATACTTATATTTCGAAGAGTATGATTTCATTTTTCACTGTTTCACGACGCATTTGGTCGTAATTTTTATTCGTTTCAGAAGTTTTTTAATAAATTACTGTTCTTCTCCAAAAATTTTGATTTTGTTTTACTTATTGTTAGAATAATTTTAATTTAAAAAGAAAATAAACGAACACATATGTGCCAGTATCCCTGAAGAGGTTAAGATCGTTTTAGATAATTGGTTTGTATAATAGTGAGCTGTGACTGCTTTCATAGTTTGTGAGCGAGTATGATTACTAGACTCCGGATTTTATGCATTTATAACAAAAATGAGCAAGTGCAATTTAAAACACAGTGAAAATATTAAAAGATTTTGAGGGTATTAATATATTATTTTCATCACATTAAAATTATTAATGAAGAATATAAATTTATAATTACTCCTTGCATCTTGCATTTGATGCACTATCCTTTTATTCCGGAGACTAATGATTACGATGTTTTACGCAAAACGATTCGTGAATGAATGTGACTCCGTATAAATGTATTTGCGACTCGAGTTTGAGAGAGGCAACGTTAACCCCCCTACAGCGTCCTTGGGGGACTTCAGATCTCCTAATTGGTTTTCATCGCAAAGGAAAAGAGATATCCGACGATTTTCCTCTTACCCGTAGTATAGGAAGCCTCTTGTTCAGAGTAAAGCGCATGTGGAAACTTTGACGGTCATGGTTTTCCATAGGGACCAGTAAGTACGAACGGACCCTGGCTCTGCCTCGTATTCTGTCGACATACTAGACCGGTGTTTTAAAATACTGTCATTCTTAGTTGAAATGTATTTAGCTGACGTCAAGAAAGTTATGAATTTTAATAGAAAAACAGACGGAGATTATTCCTTTTAATGTAGTGACAGAGGTAGAAATTCCCCTAGTGCCGGACGCGCGCGCGCACGCTGAAGGTTTTTCTTAAATAAATAAGAGAAAATAATGTTTCAGTATTTCTATATATTCTATATATATTATTTATAAATTAACAATACTAGAAATCCAATTAAATGAACAAGGATGTACAATCACTTTTTATTTTTATAAATTTTTGTAGGGCTTTTATAAAAGCAATTTATTTTCTATTCGATTTACAGATGTTGATCAATTGACATTCAAAGAAGTACTGCTATCTTCTGTCTAAATGTGTTACAGTGTTACCCTAATTACCATGGTAACAACCATCAACTATAAGTTTTACTAGAAATCCAATTAAAACACAACAAGGTTGTACAATTACTTTTTATTGTAATTTTTATAAATTAACAATGCTAGAAATCCAATTAAAGGAACAAGGAGACGTACAATCACTATTTACGAAATTGTCACCATTTAAACATAGACAATTTTTTTGAAAATCAGGTATTTAGTGTTTAAATCATTGTTATTCGTTTGTACAATATCCTATCAAAATGATAATTTTCAAGCAAAATTAGAGAGAGAGAGAGAGAGAGAGAGAGAGAGAGAGAGAGAGAGAGAGAGAATCCTACATAATACTAATTCATCAGTAATAACTGTGGCAAGAGTTTGATAAATACCAAGAGCTTTAAGTTTTTACAATACATGCCAGACTGAAAATACATCAGTTTCAAGTCCAACTTTACAAAAACGAAAGCGCACTTTTACCCCACTTCACCTTATTATATTCAGTTAATTAAGTGTAATTCTCGAGAATCGAGTAATAGCCGATTCTTGTGCCAACAGTAAGAGTGTATGTAGTATATGACATGGTTCCATGAAATCCTGATCCAGTTACAAACTTTCGAAGAACGGAATAACATTAGCCTATCTGATTTTGCACAAGCATGAATCCGACTGTAGAATAAATTGCTTGTCAGCAGCTAATTTTTTACTAGCGCACTTGTACAGTGAAAAACCCTGGGCCAACGGTACTCTTATCTATCCGCTGTAGTTGCAGATGTATTCTGTGCAAGAATCCTCGCGTTACCCAACACCTACATCACTTTCTCGAACAGTTGAATCTAAGCCAACCACTCATTTAAATGTATTTGTCCCACCGCCGTCCTTGAGCAATACTTTGTCTCGAAATCATGGACCAACTTTAACTCCTTGCCCTACAATATCGTGTCTGACTCGTGATGCAGATTCTGAACAGAGTCTAATAAATATGTATGTTATTAATTTCCATTGTCGTTAAAGATGGGATTTTCCAGTAGTCAAAAGCGTTAGATAAAAGTTCAATCTAGACCACGATCACCCTCGAAAGTTCTGTTCTTACGTTTATGAGGCGTAATTTTCATTATTCGACAGCATGTAGCTGTCACACCTTTATGAAAATAGCTACAGTGACTCGCATTAACATTCGGGCGCTCTAGAAAGACGATAACTATTTCAATATTGTACTAGACGACTTTAACTTTTTTGGGAAGCTAGAGCAATTAGTTTACTACAGGATGAGAAAAGAATTTTTTTCAGGAATTGCAATTGATCGGAATTGTAGAAAAAATACTAAAAGTTGCACTTTGCAACAGTTTTTCTCGGAATAGAGCGTCAAACAAGAAAATGTTATTCTTTAGTTTCGTCTCATTTTGCGTGTAGAATTTCCTCCTACCCAATTGTTTACTGTTTGGGGAACCCCATGTACATATATCTTTTAAAAGAATGTGAAGGTCACATTTTGGAATGCAGTTAAGCTAAACGACTGCGTCGGCAATTGATGTCGGAAATTTCGATTGCGTAACTATTTCGTTCTGGCAAAATTATTTAGCTCTGCGGCTTTCGGTGCAGCTACAACCCTAATTAATGGAAACACATAGTAATTGTATGATATGAAAAGTCGGTAATTCATAGCGTAATGGCAATCCGTTTCCTGACTTTCATAGGGAATAATTAAATTCGTGAATGATCGCTATTCGTATACTTTATCTCAATTTGTAACATTACCAATATTTGTAACAATTAGAATGCAACAAATTTCATTTATTGAAGCATGTATTTGTTTTATGAATTCGCTACCTGTTGTGTTCCAAACGGAATAACGGACCTCGACGTGCAATTTGATCAGGAAAACTATGTCGTTATTGCATTCAATTACAGTCAATACGGTATACTATACAGGGTGTCCCAAAATTCCTTCAACAGCCGGAAATGAGAGGTTCCTGAGATCATTTGAAGCAACATTTTCCTTTGCAAAAATGGCGTCCACGGCTTTGTTAAGAAGTTATTAACGAACAACACGGACCAATGAGAGCGCGACCTAGTTTTGCGTATGAACTATATTTTCATTGTTACTATCTTCAAATCTGCAAGTTTTCGCAAGAAATTTTTACGTGAGCATATTAAAGATCCTCCAACGGATATTCTTATATAAAATTCATCGTGAACTCGTGTGAATTCAGCTTTGTAATCATCATTAAAGCAGAAAAATAGCAGAAAATAAGCAGTCGCGATAGAGTATTTTTCGAAGGATAAAAATATGCATATATCAATCAATTTTACATGTACTTTACAGTTTAAAAACTGCCTTTTAACATTACATTTTTATATTAGTTAGAATTGTCGTTATTTGCATAAAAGTATGATGTTAAAATGTGAGATAATTCTCAGTAAAATCTGCTAATTTATTTTTATGTCGACATTTAACCTGCAGATATAACTATATATATAAATTGCATTATTTTTTAAGTTAATATCGATTTCGGAATTTCATGTATGATGTGTGTCGAAAGGGATTAACTTTTGAATACTCAATCTTATTATAAAGAAGTTGGATCAACATGTCAATATCTCATGCGGAATTGTGATGTTATAGACATGCTATTGTCAAATCCGAGCTCATGTAACAGAAAAGGAAATTTTAGTTTTATTACTAATCCAGCTGTTATTAATTTCACACTTATTTGAATATGAACATTTACTGCTTATTTGAATACGAATATTTACTGCCATACACTAAGGTTATTATATCACTCAATATTTTAATAAACATTATGTTACAAACAGTTACAACATCAAATTACATTACAACATTACAAACAGTAGATTGTCCTCTTTAATCAAAACATATATATATTAGACGAAATAATAGAATTTATTTATATTTACATTTACGTAGAATATTGATAATGAAATAATACATGTCAACTGCGGCTAACATGATGTAGATATTTTATAGTCAAATAAAGTATGGAAAAAATACACTTTATAAATATATCCCAGAAAGATGAATAGTTTTCAATTCAAATTGACATTGCTTTTACATTTCCGTCATTATTTTTTTTCTGTAAAGTGTTTGTTTCATTGTTTGACATGAATCTGCTTTCTGAGTATATTTAAATATATATATATATATATATATATATATATATATATGTGTATTGTCAAGTTAAATAAAACACTATGGAACATTACATCCAAAATACTTTTTATGCATTCATGAAGAAATTAACTGCAGGAAATATAAAACAGTGAAAAATATAGAAAATCTAAGAATATTGTTATGTTGTTGCCAACGTAAAAAGACTATTGAGGGTTGAAATGAATTTTTATTTAACTACTGCTGTCCACAATCGATGCAGAATATTTTTATTTTGCATAAAGATCCGCAGTCTAGTTATGTATAAACATTTCTAAGATTTTATGCAAGCAACAAGATATGCAATAAATTGTCTATTTAAGGCGACCGAATGTGTATCTGCAACACAACACGCGACGCAGCGAATAATACCAGATATCGATTCACCATACTATGTAGTCGTGACAATCTTGTTTCCCGCTTCGCAGTTTTAAAAAAAGGTTCGGGTTCAATCTGCACGTGTGATCTTCCGAAATCTTTATCGACGCAGCCATTTTCACATTTCACCCTAACTTGATTTACGCAGAATGGACGATACGTTTTTTCATAGTTTGTTTGTTTCCCCGTTCCTGTCATCCTCTACTGTCACAGATTGCAAAAAACGTTATATCCTCTTCGAAAATTATGACATAACGTAAGCTGACGGGATTTTAGCTTTTTTAATCTGTCCAATAATACGGTTTGATAAGATTTGTCGGTTCGTTTGCATTCGAAATGATTTTTTCAAATCCATTAATTTAGTTCGATGAAGAAGAAGGTCAGCAATTTCTGTGACTGCAGAACGAGGTGTACAATGTTTAATAAAAGTTTCATTTAACGTTTCGTTCCGTATGTCTCGTGTTTAACAAACTTGACAGATTGTCACTCGCGGCTTCATCAAGAAGTTTCTTCACGTCACACGCAGTTTGTGTGGATCCGTCCGAAACTTAGATGCTTTTTCTATAGAAGTTTCCAAAGAAGTTTGGACATTTCGTTAAATATTGCGAAAAATACGGTACCTGATATTTAGTAATCATTAATGGACACAGGAGAACTTCGGACACAGGGGTCGGAAAAACAAAATAAGGGTTTTCTTAAAATATAAGGCGTTTTGACTTCATTTCAACACTTACTGCGACAACCTTAGTACTTTAACAAAAAAGATTGGGTTGCGTTAAAGAATATATTGCAGTTGCACCTGGCGAGTGCATCGGTGCATCTACACAAAAAATGAGGTCGTAAGAAGTTAGGATACGTTAGGACATATAGTTTTTTTCCTATCATTTTTCTCAATTTTTACTTAAAAAAGAGCAATAACTTGTCCCACTTCCCAGAATCACCATTATACAAAAATTGCATAGTATAGAGGCGGAAATATTGTGATATAAACACGTTTTATATGCGTGAAGGCGTTTCGTAGATTTCAACGTGACCTATAAATGGAAAGATCTATGTTATGTTTCATGAACCGATAGAGTATCAAATTGTACGTAAAAATAACCTGCATATGTCCAAAACCTAATAGCTAAAGAGATATCATCGAAATCATTTCCAGTGCCTGCTACCTGGAAGTAGACTGCGGATTTTTATGCATTTGTGAAGAAATTAGTTGAGTGAAATATAAAACAACGAACGATTAGAAAAATCTAAGAATATTCTTACGATTGTTTTCAATGTAAGAAATCTATTAAGGAATGAAGTGAATTTTTATTTCACTCCTGCTGCCCATAATCGTTGCAAAATATTTTCATTTTGCAGAAAGAAGCTAGTCTACTGGAACTGATGTCCCTCAACTTGAATATGGCGAGTACATATGAAACATTATTTCGATAATCTCTTGTTAACTATCAGATCTGGGATATATGAAGATCTATTTTCAGAAATGCATTTTAAAAAATTCTTTACACAGTTTGGTAGACACAATAGTATCGTGGAACTTTTATTGCAATTTTTTTTAATATCATTTGTCTGTTTTTTCAGATATTTCAAGATTAGAGAAAACATTGAAATTTTTACACGGGCTGATTTCACCCCTTCGTGCGAGAAGTAGCACGGAAAATAGTGTTGTATTAGGTATAACTTACTGTGCTTGTGTGCAAAGTTTCATAATTTTTTGAATTTAGGAGTTCGATAGAGATTCCCCTGTAAGTAATTGTTATTCACAGATTGAAATCGATCACTCTCTAGTTCTTCTTATGAATATTTACAGATCATAGATGAAACGTGATCTGTTATCGAAACTGTACATATAGTAGTCAATCATATATGTCCAGTTAGCCTGCAGTTTTATGAAAGGTGATTCGTAATTACGGGTCGCGTGAAGCTCGTAAACGGACAAGTTTTGTCAGAGGCGCGTTTCGAGACACATTAATGCAATTCCCTCGTTATCCTGTTCAGCCGTCTCTCCTGTTTCGTCGAACTCCGCGTGGAATGCGGAACACTTTTAGCTCGTGTAAGGGCACAGAGGGACTTAAATTGTGGTACGATCGTAGAAAAACAAATCGCGTTACACTGATTATCTGTGACGAGATCTAACGTAAACTGAACCTTCGAAACGACATACTCACATACGACGAAAACTCAAATAAATTGCTTTTTTCAAACTAAACGGACACAAAACGGTTTCAGATAAATCACATTTTCCTTGTATCACGGTCACCGGACTACCGGATTGCATTATGAAAAATACATGTTAATATGCAAAAAAAAAAATACAGTGACCTTGAAAAAACTGTTGAAATGACCTTCAAAGGATTTTTTTTTATTACCATCTGTTGCGTGTGTGTGTGTGTGTGTGTGTGTGTCTTAAAACCATGAACATCCCATTTAGTTACTTTTTCTTTCTTTCTATCAATTCGACAAGTTCAATGTGGTTAAACAACGTATAGCCCCATTAAATATAAAGAAATCATGCAAATTATCGAAATAGGCAGACTCGCATACTGCAATATAAATATTGGTAATAGAAACAGTTTGTTTTCTGATATAATTGGATACTTTCGGATCATTTTTCACGGCAATTCGATTTAAATTGATATGGATTTAATGCCTGATAAAATTGATCGTAAAAAGCACATAAAGCGCTGGTATCGATACTCGCGCGAGGTACACATGAAAGTAACATAAAGACATATTAGACAACTATAGTTATTCGAAAACACGTTATATAGTAGTCACGTTCGGATCATTCTGTGATTTATGTTCCAAGTTTATAACTCTGCACCTTTATTTATGTTTACCTTCATTTCGTCAGTTATTTCCCCATACAGTCGAGTCGGAAAGTAAGTTAACGATTGGTGATGTGAAGGCAAATGAATATGATGAACGAAATCAAATTATTGTATTGTTTTTATATTTAGAAGGTGCAAGTAAATAAACAAATATATTACTAGACCGTATATTATCACTAGACTGCGGATCATTATGCATTTTCCAATTTTTGTAGACAAATTTTAAGAAAGTGGAATTAGTTTCAATGGGAACAGTCTTTGTAGATCTAAAAAACGTAAAAATTGTACAAATTTCTGTCGTATTTTATATTCGAGCTTTTTTGAAAATTTTTGTAAGCCATAAATGCATAAAGATGCGCAATCTAATTATCGCTATCAAAGATTAAAGATATGTCATATTCAGTTGTCTGCGCGTACATCAATCGTTAAAATACTTTCCGGCTCGATTTCTTTTAAATTTTTCACAGCGATACTGTCTGTTCCTATTGTTTTCTTTCAAGGCTCCGCGTGGATTTCTTTATCCTTGGAGCACATTTACTATTCCATCCTTCACGAATCTCTGCGCTTTCTTCTTTTTATTTCTTTATCACTTCCTCTGAATGTTTTACTGTATGTTTTTGTTTTCGTTCCTGTTTTTGTTAGTACGTCATTTTGCTGTCTTCTCACTTTCATTGCTCCTTCCTTTTTAAGAGCTAACATTTTCTGATTCACTAGCATAACTTCCATCCACCCTGCATACAGGGTGTTCCAGTAAGTAACTTTTTCCTTTGCGAAAACATTCTCTGTACTTCGCGTAACGTTTCATGTATTTCGGTAGGCTTTGGCAGTTTAGGAACTATGTACTACATCCGAACGCACTACTATATAAATATCGTCTACTTGAGGATAAATATTAATTCATTTATATATTATTAATATTATAATCCAGATTATCGATTGTAAATGTTAAACATTCAATTTAATGATGTTTTCGGCGCAACTGTTTCGATCACTTATTAAATCTAGCAATTTTGCAGTAAACTTCTTTTCCTTCCTAACGATTCGGTTCAGTTTTGAACCTTTGGGACATTCCATGCAGAATCGATCATTTTTTGCAGGCACCATCGCCGATTTTGTTCAAAATGAAATATGTCGTAGCCCATGTGAAATTAGGGGGGGCGTTTAAGTCATCATTTTGCCGGTTTCGAATTTTTTTAGATATGGCAGACCTTCAAAGTTTTCAATTTTTGCCCATTTCGGCAAAAATGGGCCTCACTTACGAATTTTTATCTCAAGAATTGTTTGTCCGATTGAGCTAAATTCTTTTTTGTTTTATTCGGGAAGGATTGGGCTATTACAAAATAATTTTTTCAACCTCGACAATCAACTTTATAATGTCGAAAAATTTAAACACATTCTTCTTTTGTG
The DNA here is from genome assembly GCA_028455605.1 of Lasioglossum malachurum. Lineage (NCBI taxonomy): Eukaryota > Metazoa > Arthropoda > Insecta > Hymenoptera > Halictidae > Lasioglossum > Lasioglossum malachurum. The sequence goes on from CM052313.1 coordinate 22,169,777, forward strand.
TCTTTTTCGATGATGGGGCTCAGTGATTTAAATTTTGAAAAAAATATGATTATATTCCTTGAAGAAATGAGACCTTGAAAAAGATGGTATCATTAAAATTGGCGTCACAATGAGCTGGTAAAGGACGCCGCGTACCCCCGTTTCAGGTAGAGAGGTGACTTTTCGGAGAACTATAGTTTTGTTATACAGGATGAAGTGCAAAATTATCATTGGAGTAATAAGCAAGTCACTCTTCACATCCTTTCGTTATATATACAAAAGAACATAATAGCCATAATTTTGTTATAATTTCGTATGAAAACTAATATCTATAAATAAAGTCATGATTAAAAAGGTGTCGTTGGCCAAGAGTGGTTACTAATATTGTTCTCGAGGTATAAATAGCGTTATTTAGTCGTATACAGTTTGCTGGTATTGTTGGGAGACCAGCGGTATAGACAACGGACCATAATAGCGACGCGCTCGACTCGCCTCTACCTGAAACGGGGGTACACGGCGTCCTTTACCAGCTTACCATCTTTTTCAAGGTCTCATTTGAAAGAGGAAACTTCAAGGAATATAATCATATTTTCTTCAAAATTTAAATCACTGAGTCCCATCATCGAAAAAAACGCAAAAGAATTTGTTTAAATTTTTCGACATTATAAAGTTAATTGACGAGGTTGAAAAAATTATTTTGTAATAGCCCAATCCTTTCCGAATAAAAAAAAAAAAAAATTTAGCTCAATCAGACAAACAGTTCTTGAGATAAAAATTCGTAAGTGAGGCCCGTTTTCGCCGAAATGGGCAAAAATTGAAAACTTTGAAGGTCTGCCATATCTAAAAAAATTCGAAACCGGAAAAATGATGACTTAAACCCCCTCCCCTAATTTCACATGGACTACAACATATTTCATTTTGAACAAAATCGGCGATGGTGCCTACAAAAAGTGATCGATTCGGCATGAAATGACCCCTTTGCAACCTTTGCAAAATTGCTAGATTTAATAAAGTGATCGAAACAGTTGCGCATCGAAAATGTCGATGAAAACAGTGTCGGTGAAATGGGTTGTCGACGAACCAAGGGTAACCCCTGTGGGACGGCTTAACAATTAGGATACACACTGATATTAGCACTGGCTTGTATCGTACGATGCTCCACTAATATTAGCGAAGCGACTCAGCAGTAAAAACTGTATGACGCCAAACCGCAAGAGCCTCGAAACTTTATTCAGATTCAGAAATCCTTAGTTACCCCGCGCGCGCGGTCTCATAAGAGATCTCCCCCTTTTAATAATTTTAATTAAGCTTACCTTGTGCTTAGAAAAATCGCTAACTACTTGCTTTGTTTTTACATACGAAAATAATCGCACTGTTCATTCGTTTATTACTGATTTTGAGTTGATTGTTATTTCCATGATTTAACCGTAATTGTTACTCAATGCGGGTTAGTAAATTCTTCAACAATACCTAATTAGCTGCGACCAATTTCCTTTAATCATTGCCGTTTGAGACGATCAATCGCATAATTACAATTTTCAAATGAATCACATCGCGGAATAATGGGAGGGCTTATTGGTGGACTATTGCATCGGATGAAGCGCGTTGACCCGCATAATTTTAACGGTATTGATTGTCTCTGTCGGTTAGAATTCGTAAACAGTATAAAAAAAGTTGGAAACGCCAATTATCTCGGGAATGATGTTTCATTACTGTACGCTTTTTCAAATAAAACCGGTATTTAATTGTTTAATTCAAATAAGTCTACTTGTTAAATTCCAGCTGTAGTATGCTTGTTGGTGAATATTATCACTGTGTTTGCGCGCTGCGAATTCAATAGTTGTTTTTATTCTGCGTTGCTTTGACACCAGTCGAATGTATACAAGTCTCTCATTTGTTATTCTGTTATGCGAAAAATGAGACCCGAATAACTGGACAAATCCGAGTATATTATAAGTAGAGAGCGGATCTTTATGCAAAATAAACATTTTCAACCTACATTGCATCGAACTGGAATGAAATAGAAATTTATAACAACATTTGAAGTTGTAAATTTATTTGAAAGTATCTGATGTAATTGAGCTTAACGTAAAGATGCAGTGCTATAGGTACATAAACATAAAGTCACAATGGTTAAATTACTAAGATCAGGAGAAGAGACCTAATGTAATTAAAAAATGTATCGATTACTGTATACGTAATAAGAATGTTGTGTATCCAATTAAATGGTAACGACTTCTATTTATAGCGGGGTGGCGGGTTCTCAGTACTGCAGTGGTTCGTTCACTTCACAGTAAATTAAGTATAATTACTGGCAATTACCCCATTTCGTTGCTATTTAATTAGCATAAGTTTGTTTGCAAGATTTACCACGATTCCGACAGTTAAAACTCTTGGGAAGTGTTCACTCTCGGCTAAATTATATTACATATATCTAAGTGTACCAACTAGCCTGTAATCTCGTAGCGTGAAGACTGAAAAGTTTGTACGCCTCAAACGGAACTTGATAGTAAAATGAACGACAACAGCGAAATGTTTGTGGATATATGCATAAGAAATTATGGCTGAAAGTTTTGTCTTAATTTTATATGATACATATTACAGGTACGTACATATATGTACACAGTAAGAAGCATAATCTGTCTCCACACACTTTAAATCAGTACAACTTTTTTTATGAATGGACCAAACGACTTCAATTTCTCTGTAAGGCTAGAAGAAAATTAGTTTAGTAAATGACGTCTAGTAAATAAGTTGAAAAAATACATTTGGTCGGAATTGTGATAAACAATAGTGAAAATTGATTTTTACAACTTTTTTAGCTGGGCCAATAACGAAAATTTAAAACATGTGTTTTGTAAACACGTATGAATTATATAGGTTCTGAAAATTTCATTGCAATTGGTTAATTGGTTTACGAATTATAAACGAAAAGTGATAAAAAGGCTGAAAATCTTGAAAAATTGCAATTTTTACCACTTTTGATCATTTATAAGTCGTACACCAATTAACCAATTTCAATGAAATTTTCAGAACATATACAATTTGGTTGACCAAACACATCTTTTAAATTTTCGTTATTTGCTCAGCTAAAATAGTCGTAAAAATCAATCTTCACTATTGTTTTTCACAATTCCAACCAAATGCATTTTTTCAACATATTTTTTGGACGCCATTTACTAAACTAACTCTTCTAGCCTTACAAAGAAATTGAAGTCATTTGGTCCATTCATAAAAAAGTTATTCTGATTTAAAGTGTATGTGATCAGTTATGCTCCTAACTGTATATAAGGTGGGGCACCTAACGTTTAATGTTTTATCTTCTAGCCGGCTAGACGATGTTTAAAAACATTCAATAACATTGAAGGACCTTAGTATGTTTGCTACAAGTTTCACTGGTGATAAGTACAGGTATGACTAAAGTATAGAATTATGACGATATAGTAAATATGACGTTTACATTAGATGTTTTCCAACACTATTTTTATCCAAACCCAAACGATTAAAAAGAGTTCCATGTCGCAAAGAACGTGTAAATTTGTAAACGTGTCAGTTGAATTTCGCTGACAGGCAAACATTGCGGCAGTATTCAAGCATCTGACGGATACGTTAGACGCATGGATCTGACACTGAAAGGAAATGGCATCTTAACATATGGGGCGTATTGTATAGAAGGCATTGACGCATCACATAGGTTATGTGCTTTGGACCACGCTCCTGTTGAAAATAGGACGTATTTCCAATTTCTAATGTATTGGCAGTCTTTCCAAAATAAATTTTAAAATATTTCAATAAACATATTTTTTCAATCAGTAATGATTAGCTTTTTATCTCGTGATAGTAGCAACATTTTAACCTGACTACCATCTAATACATGATACCTGATTTTATGCTTCTTCTATGTAATTCATAATTGATTTTTCAGTATATTAATAGCCTTCTACATCCTTGTGAATGATAATTGTCATGTTACTATTTGTTTGAAGATATATAATTACTAATTAATTTCAATTAGTAACGATTAGTATAAAAATATGTTGAATGATATTATAATTCTGCATAAACAGCATAATATAATTACCATTGTTGACTACTTCTGTAAAGACTACGAGATTTCACACGCGCGCGTCCAACCCTAACCAATTGGAGTTCAAATAAACTAATGGTTGAAAATTGTTAGAAAAACTCACTCAATCTTCACGATGTACTCGCCCCAAATATACACATCAGCGTGTACCTAAAACAAACGAAAATATTATTTAAATTTAACAATATACATATTGAGAAATTAATTATAGCACGCTGCTACGAGCGCACCCGGCACATACAAAATCATTTATACGATTTTAACCCTAAGAATGTGTACAAAATAATTATAACATACCTATCTCTGAATGTACAATATATTTAAATAAGTTCGTGCCCGATTTGAAAATAAAATTCAATGGTTAAATTTTAAGGATTGGTTAAAGAGTTGGTTAAATTAAAATTAAATAATGGTTAAATTTTCTACAATTACAAAAGGATGATGACTATATGTATAATTGATCGATAAAGTTGTATTCTATAAAATTTAACCCCATTGAATTTTATTTTCAAATCGGACACGAACTTATACAATCACCTACTAATTAATCTAACACAAAACTAAAAGAGAAACTTCTAATTGTTAGAGAAATAGAGAAATATAGAAATAACTATTAATGTTGGCATCCAACTGGAATTAATAAATAAGTCTAAAATTTGCGAAATACGTTGGTAAACATATTATTAGTTGTTTATAAGTAGTTTATACGAATATTATATATAGTAGTTCATAAGTAGTTTATAAGAATATTAGTAATTTATATAAAATTAAGAATATTTTCTTAACAAAATATCATAGAGAAGAAGGCTAAGAGTACCACTATGTATTATTTAGTTTCCCATCATTACCTACTCGAAATCTCTATATTTCAAACATCAAAATGAAATAATCACTTACATCGTCACGGTTAAATATACGGTTACAGTTATTTGACTGTTACGTAAAAATATCCGACATAAATTGTCACTCTAGGAATTTTGTGTAAAGGTCTGTGTGTTACAGGATAAATAAAAAGTAAAATGTTTTAAGGTAGACAGAACTACCGGTCATAATGGGAGTTTGCAGAGCGTTACCCAAAGATATTCTACGTTAGTGTGCGTGCAGAGGCTCATCCGGATGTTTCATCCCGCCTTTCTCGTATCTAGACAACGTTTCACGAAACAGATATGCCAGTGTTGTGTCCGGAAAGAACAGGACAAATGCATCCTGTTTCCCCTCATTCTGTTTTTCCAGCCTTACCTCTAGATAGTAACGATCTATGGCGCAGCATATACTGTTAATCACAAAACTACTCGTTTAGTCTCGGACATGAAAGATTTCGTGCTTTATTTTTCTTTCATATCGCGTTCACCACAATATCTCTTCCTGTTTTACAGTATGTGCAAAAAGTATTTCAACACTTTTCCCCGATTATCGTGAAATTGTCGATATTTAAACTTTAATAATCTCGTTAATAAAAATAATACAACAATAAATCTGGACTCATATTATAGCTCGAAGTCCCTACTTTCGCAATGCATCGTTCATTTTGTTCGAGTATATCGTCGATTTCAATAAACCTTTTTCTCCGAGCGTTTTTGACGATACTCATTGCTTATGAAGATATTTAACATTTAATTTCATGATATCCAGAAAATATCTTAATAGACTTCGTTTCTGCATCCTTCCTTTGTTTTTTTTTCTTATGTTTTCAGTTCCATAAGTAGATACCTTCGTGCACTTCACTTTACTTGGTTTTTTATTTTTGTGACTGCTTTTTCATTACTTATCGACTTAATTTTTGCCATATCTTCTTATTCTATCTATAACTTAAAACGTTAGGCTGAAGTGAACGTTAGGCTCGTTTCTCATTGTGGGATAGATGTTCTCTGCAGATCTTAATCCTATAGAAAATTTATGGAGATTCGATTCGGAAATACCATTAGAAAAACGTCATAATAAAACAGTATTTTTAAACGAACTGCAAATAAAATTTCAACAAATTGATAGAAGTTACCTCCAAAAACTCGTGGAAAGCATCCCACGACGATTGGAAGCAGTAATTAAAGCAAGAAGTTACAATACCAAATACTAGTTGCTTATTTTCTAAATATTTGTAGTATCCACTTAATTTTGACCACCAAAAATCGTATACAATTTGGATTAATGATAATATATTCTTTGTTATTATTGATATTGCTGTTTATTTCATTAAAGTACACTTTGTCAACTTAAATGTTCCATACAATTCTGGTTTATTAAAATTATGTTTAAAATTGCATTGGTTTTTTGTTGATCATTAAACCTGTCCACTTAATTTTGTCCACGACTGTACAATGGCGACCCGGTGGTGAAACCGACATCAGCTAGTCAACTGCCCCATTCCACACGCGGCGCGGCGCGGAGCACAGTGGGCCAGATCGACGCGCTAGCTGTTCATGAGCTAAAAAATCAAAGTCCTCGTATCGATTTTTAACCAATGCACAGTGATTCTTAAATGTCCACTACATTCGAAAACGATAATATTAATTAAAGTTATTAAAAACTCTCGTTACAATAAGCGTTCAAAGATCAAACTTTTTCAGATACGATTTATCACCGAAAAAATTCCTTTTCTTCATAACGATGTCCTGGAAAACCTACTGAAGATTAAGCGCCCAATTTTTTTTTTATACGAAGAATGTATATCTATGTTGAGAACGCACCAGGAACTAAACATTTATTGTTTATAATTTGTTATAAAAAAAAAGTACTGAGTCAAGTAAGGAAAATCGTCAAAGTTTTTCGCCTTTGACAAGGGATAAGTTAAAGATTTAAAAAAATTTAAAGCTCTAACAAAGTGGAACATTTTCAGCAAGTCTCCTCTAAAAGATCCTGCAAATTTCGCGTCCACCCTCAGCCCACGGTGAAAATTATGATGGTTTAAAGCGTGGCGTGACACGCAATTCCGCGGCGTGTCGCGTTGCTGGAGACGCATTGACGACTACTCAGCGGCTCTTGAGAGTGTAAAGACCTAACCCAGACCAATTTTATAAATTTTTTAGATTATACGATCATTGATAAACATTCGAACTTCTTGCTAGCTCTTAGTTGAATCATTTGTATTTGAGAGACCATAGTAATAACATCGTAGTATAGCATCACAGCAGTTTTTCCATATTTAAAACCTATATTTTACCTTTGTTAAGAGGAATTATAGTATACATTTTTGTTTATTAATACATAAATACAGTCATAAGCAGAAAATCCGTATGATCAATTGATTATAGTCGGTAACTTTGTAAAATATAATACGTAATCTTGTTTGAATATTCGTAATTCTTTAAATAAGACAGTAATAACACATTTTTGATATTTCATTGAATGTTATAAACTTCATTCATTCAAAAATTATGGATTACTCTTTGTTAGGATGCCTGAATAGCCAGTTTTCAAATATTATTCATTATTCACACGATTTTTCAGACATTTTCGGTGGTGTGACAAAAAAAAGGTTCCTACAAAAAGTAATCAGTACTCGGTCTTCTACAAATCTCAATACAAAAAATTTCAATAATTTCTTTTTTTTAATAAAAAATGGTGTTCACCTTGATTATTTATAACTATATATTTTTCATTCAATAATGTTATAGCTGACGCCAAGACGAATCCAACGATGTATTTAATGTGGTCTTTATGTTTTGGAATAATGGTGAAATAGGCGTGAACAGCTAGCGCGTCGATCTGGTCCACTGTGCGGCGCGGCGACCCGGTGGTTAAACAGGGCTGGCTAGTCCACGTGTTCCTACCTGGTAGCGACCCGGTGATGAAACAGGCGTCGGCTAGTCCAGAATAAATCTCGTGACAACCAAACAATCCTCGGCCACGGATAACCTGCCTAGTCGTCGGCTCGTAACAATGTATACCAAACACTGTTTACAAATAATATAATAATATAATATAATAATATAATATAAATAAACAATTCTAAGGTAAAGAAAGAAGTTCTATCCAATACGATTGAAAACGATATTCACTAAAAATTGATGATACTGAAGCATCACGTATAATTGAACCGGTGAGATTAGAAACAATGTAAATAAATTGTATTTTTACGCTAAACACTCGTAGGATTATGTAGTTTACATCTCATAATACATTCATCGAATGAGCGCAGAGAAATCAAAATATAAATGTTCTCGAGAGGAAATGGATAAATGAGACACTTCACTACAACGCACTAACTTTATTGTCGGTTAATATACTAAACTTATCTACGCGCGTCCGACCACCGAGAGAGCTCGACCATCAATGCCGCCAGGAGACAGTCCCCCACATGGCTGCGCGGCAAACCTCGCGTCGCACAGTGAGCAATAATAACGGAGAAAAACACCACTTTTGCACCAATTTTTGAGGACATTTCTCAATTTATCTCAAAAAATAAGGATCCACCAAAGGTGGAGCGGGTTTTATGCATTTATGACGAAAATGAATAGGTGTAATTTGAAATAGCAAAAATATTAGAAAAATTTACACATACTATTATATTATTCTCAACCTACTAAACATAATAGAGAACAAAATAAATTTCTATTTCACTCCAGTTTGGTGCAATTCAGCCAAGAAATTTTGATTTTGCATAAAGATCCGCAGTCTAGTAATTATTGATATTATATATTGACGTTATAAAAAAAGAAATCTACTTAATCTAAATTTTAAAGAAAAGATTATAATTGCACGAACTTGTATGAATTTTTACATTTTTATAAAAATTATCGATAGTAGAACACGTCTATTCGTTAACACTGTAACTCCCACGTTGAATAAATTTTTTTACGGTCAACTGTTTTAGGTCAATATCGTCTGGTTAGTGTTCCGAAAGATAAAAAACCCATATACATACATGCACATGTAGCGTAACCCTGTGTCGAGCAACCGAAACTGTCAGGAAGTGACGAGAGCTCGGCACACCGGATTCCTAGAATCCGTGTTGTTTTACATTTTACATGGAAGGTAATGCACAATTGCACACGAAGAGCATCGTATATTTGTCTCATAAATTTTATCTCGTAGCGATTTCCCTTCTATTCTTTCACGAAGCACGGATTTACTCCCTTAATGACTGTAGAGAGAACCAGTTTTTCCCGTTTTTATTAACGTTCGAACGATAATTAAACATACAGCTATATAAAATATTTTTTTCATGAAACTAACGGTTCGGTAATAATATTTTGAATAATTGTAATCCTCCCTCATTTATTTCTCGTTTAACGATGACTATAGAAATTCTTCGTCGTTCAGAATTGGGTCATTCGACGCGAAGTCGGACACTTGTTGGAGTACTGTTTCGGATTTTGTTCATATTTGAATATGTTGTAGTCTTTAGTGACCTATGAACGTTATTACTTTAATGACCTATGTAAGAAAAAGTCTCACCCTCTCTCTTTTCTTTAATAAATTATAAAACTAGAACTAACAAACCGATAAAAATGAGTTATTATCTTACAATTTTATTTTACAATTGTTTGAAACAAATGGAATGTTTCCATAGCAGGTAACATTTTATATATTTGAAAAAAATGTGTTCCCTTTACGAACCTGTTTTTAAACAGGTGGACACTTTTAAATTGACGAACTGAAAATTATTTTCGAATCAAGAAAGATGACATTTTACTACAACTCTTGAACCGTAAGAGATATCGGGATGACATTAGCACTATAATTCGTTAAAAAATTATTCGTATGTACTGATAATTATCGTAATAAATATATAATTTTTGTGTGTGTGTCTGTGTAATGATTTTTTAATAAATTGTTTCAATTATGTCTTTATCTATAAATTTCTTTGTATTTCTTGACAATTATTCTTCATATTATGAATATGACCCGTGGAAAAGTATGTATATACTTTCAGCAACAGTTGCACTCGCGTTTAGATAAATAAGGACGCGATGCAATTGGTCAAGAAGATCCGAAGACCGCTTAAGGTTTAGAGAATTAATCTATTTCATAATAACTAGACTGCGGATTTTTATGCAAAATAGAAATTGTCTGCATCGATTGCAAGAAATAGAAAGTAAATTGAATGCTATTTCTTCCCTTAATGATTTTAATCATATATTGACATCTTCAATTACAGGACAAATCGTATATTGAAATCTTCAATTTTTTAAATTTTCCAACAATTTTGAATTTTTTTCATCTGCTCAACTTTGCTACAAATGCATAAAGATTCGCAGTCTAATACTAATAATCTGATTATCCAAATATGACACGTTTCATTTCTATTAGTGTTTACTATTTGCTATGTTTTGTAATTCTATTAAGGCATTTTCCAACATAAATAGTGTTACGAGTCAGCACCGCGCGTAGTTTGTGTAGCCGGCGACTTTATAAGGAAATGGATAGTCAATCTGTTAGTAGTTGCACGTACGAACCAGATACGAAAAGTCAGGAGAGCTGCTAGGAAAATGTGAGATTTCGTGAACGAACCCGATGCGAAAACGGCGAATCACTACGCAGACGAACCCGATGCGAAATCAACGGATAGGTAGGAGCTTGGTAGAGAAACGCAGACAAACTCGATATGGAATCGATGAGCTGCTGGGAGGTTGGGTAACGTACAAACGAACCTGATGTGAAATCACGAAGCTGTGGAATACGGATAAACTTGATGCGAAATCAAACAGTCGAGTCGCCAAGGTTCAGAAAAATTCCTTTGTACATATTGTTATGACGCGTGAATGGCACTGATGCAGGATCACGTAGTCACGAAATGTATTAACATTAACAACAGGTCGTCATAAGACGACCTTCTCTATCTCTCTTCCCCTCTCCCTCTCCCTCTCTCTCATTTTAACCCTTTGTTGACCTATTATATATCAAAGGTTTTCACATTTCCATAGGCACATGCACATACGAACTGAATTTTTAAAATCCCTTTAATTGAATTTAACGAGTAATTTTTACCATATTTGGGTTAGTGAAAATAGCCAAGAAATCCATTCTGTGAACATAGAGGGATTAACACGTATTTTTATGACCATTTTTGACTGTATTGTTTTTAGTACTTTTCTTCTTAATCACTTGAATGACCTTACATAATTATGGTCACGAAAGTCGGGTAATGAACGGGACTATCATTGTAGGTGTTTAAAAAGGGAGGCTCAATTTTAAACAATGAAGGTGACCTCGATATCTCTAAAAAAAATGACATAAAGACAAACATTTTTTTGGTATTGTATAAACTCCTTTTTACCAATTCAACTTTGTCCTCACGATATGTCATGTATCTTTGAAAACAACGATGATATTTGAGGTACAGACGTTAGGTGACTCATCCTGTATGCAGGAAGTAGAATAGGTCGGCTATGGTCAGACGCGTCAGATGTGTCGGACGTTTCCTATCGAATAAGATGCGTGTTCGCTGCATTTTCAAACTCGATTTCCTCGAAAACGAGGCATCGGATGAAAACATTTTATTGTATAGTTCCGACTTATTTTCTCATGTAGAATCACCATCTCTACGGTTGTATCGGTGATACCGGGACTTCCTGTACTTCTGGGTCCCATGAAAATTTTGATCGTCGACGAATTTAATCGACGACGATTCTGACCAACAATGAAAAGAAGGAGAAAAAGAAATAACGAAAGAAAGGATTCCTTTCTGAAGTTAGTGCGCAATGAATTAAATTTTTTAACTAATCAGCATCTCTGGATACTTTTCTTTATATTTCCTAAGCAGGTGTTCGTATTGTTCGTCGTTTTTTATCCTGTTGCTATACCCTTTACTCTTGATATCCCATAAAGCAAGTAAGCTCTGATACACCTCGATACAATCTAAAATGAATTTTCTTTCTTCCTCGTTTTCCTTCGTAGCCATACTTGAAAATTCAATGTTCACTTTGCGACTGTGAAGATAGAACTGAGCCAATATTGCGCAATATCACCCACATACGAAGCAATATTTACGAGATTGTACAATAAAAATCAAACTCTTTTTGATTGACTCAATATATTGCGCGATCTTTCAATTTGATTTAGAGATGCTCAATATTATTGTACAATATCAATTATTGTGCAATATATTGACGATAATATTGATCGTCTAGCTATATATTAATCGCCGCTTTAAAAAGACAATAAGTTTTTAAATATTGCACCATACGACTTGGATTGTCTTGGGAAGTTATGTTTCAATATGAAAACATTCCAAGCTACAAATAAAGACGAAGAGGACGGTTTTCACAAGACACGTTAAAAAAAGAATTTCTACTGCTTCCCATTTTTATTATGAAAGCGTAAAATCCGCTGTCTACTTATAAATAATGTAGAATGAAAAGAGTAGAACGTTATTTATTCTTATTGATTTAAGATAAACCTTAAGTGTCCGGCAGTAGGGGGACTCTCCGTACAGACTGTTCTTTTTGTATTGTAAAAAGAAGCGAAGGAGTGTGTAAAATATTAAGATAGTATTACAGTATTCACAGCAGCATACTTAAATATTAGAAAATCTGGCATCGAGGAATAAAATAAAAACAGCTGATAAGAAAAGAGAGTTTGTTTCTGCTCGTCTGCTCCTAGAAACGATATTGCAGCAAATATCTTATCCGCAATGGTTGTAACTACCAATGTGAAACGTAGCGAGAGTTCGTGGTTCGAAGTTGCGTGCACAGACAATGAGATACGACTACTCGGCCAGCACTACTGTAGAAAATTCGTTGAGTAAAGTGGCTAGCCTGCTTTTATGTATCCTTTTCCTACCTCCGCTACCTCTTCTTCCAGCTCGAAGAACCATGCGAGAGCGAGTTCTTCAATCGTGGGTAGAGTAAAGCTCGGAAGTGTATTTGCTAAACGACTCCAAAAGGATCGACCGGTTTCCAGCCCTTCTCCGCCTTGCGTCAGCGTCTCGTTTTATCTTCATACCGTGATATCCCTCATTCCAGCTTGTCCCATGACTTTCTTTAACGTCATTGTAAAAAAAGTTCGCACGTAGAGAACGTACTTTTACTGTAGCGGCTTCGTCGCTCTCCCAATTTGTATGCTACGTCTTCGAATATGCAGTTTTGTGAAATTTTTTATGAAATTCGAACATTGTCGAACAGCATCGCATGAAAATGATCATTACAAAGTATAACTACGAACAAGAACGATTTGATTCGTGTCGGGAATGCAATTACACGTTAATTCTCCACTTCTCTTCGTCACATTATTCTTCTTTCTAACTTCTTTCGAAACGCATCTTGTCTCAAGTTTATACAACGACAGAGATGACACGCGTCGCGTGATCAGGCTGCGGCGGTAGCGTGAGGGTATAGCGTCGTAAAAGAGGAAGGTAGAGTGGGGACACAAGTCACACAAGTCTTAATCTGGCAACTCTACGTCCGGCGAATCGACTTCCAATCGGTAGGTATCGATACACGCGCCTTTGTGATTTTCGCGCGTGACAATTTCACACCCGCTTTGAATCTTTGATCTCGCCGATGCGTATTTGCATCAGCCGTCCTGGAAATATTAACCCTTTGCACTCCTTTATCGAGAGTGACTCGACGTTAGAGAAAGATAAATATAAATAAAACGGGTTTCTATATCTATTTGGTCTTCCTTTACTTACTTAATTGTCTCATGTTTTAGTTAAAAACAAATATAAGTTTCACAATTATAAATTACAACAAAGTTTGAGAGGTATATTTAATATAGTTTGCAAACAAAATCGTTTAAAATGAGTAGCAGTACGGGAACTGTCCTTTGAAGTAAATTTCAAGTAAAACGCTCAAAGTAGTAGGGAATTGTTGGCAACAAAATTGAAAAATAATTCGGAGTGCAAAGGGTTAAGCAAACAATTTCAGTCCATGTCTAAAGTATAGCTACTTCGTTACACGGCTGGAATAACGTGCAATGAATACACATTCGATTATAATGGAGAGAGGAATACCTAAACGATAATAGTGAAGTCAATGCAAACTTCATATTGGAAAAGTTTGTATGAAACGCTCACTGTGTACAGTGAGGCAGTGTTTTGAAACAATTTTATATAACATATTCAAAATGTTTAATTCTGTCGATATTTACCTCGAAGAGATAACATTTCTTTGTTCTGGTAAATACCCAACTGCTTTCCAGGTTTCATTTGTATTTCCGTACATTTCCAATTTACAATTGAAAAAATGTGTCCTTTTTGGATTTCCATTGAAATAAAGGACGGGAAGAAAAGAAATCGCGTACGATAGTACACACACACATGAGATATATATATATATATATATATATATATATATATATATATATATATATATTGGGTGAGTTACAAGCAACAGTTTCAGGAAATTTCACCTCGTCGTACGTGCCTAGAACTATCTTCGTCGCATTTATTCGAATCAATACGCACCGCATAGAACTTGTTTCCAAGCCATACTGCCGTCAAGGATGCTCGGAGCTTAGATGAGAAACAGGAAAATACGGAAAGCTTGGTAGGTTTTATACTAAGCGAACGAGTGATCACGTACACGCATCAACGACGACGCACACCTCCGTGGAATCTCTCGAACGAAACGGTTTTTACGCCTAGCATTTTTCCGTGGAATCGATAGATTTCTTGAAGGCTTCGGCGCGGCGCGGCGTTCGAGGATAAGTTGCATCAGTTTCCTTCTATTCCGGAGAACCGAATACATACTTTCTTCCTTTTACAACTAGACGCGCCGCATAAAGTGTATCGGCTGTACATTTGTACGTGTTTCAGAACTTAAAGCGTTAGATCCGATTTCAGTGAAGTAATACACGCAGTATGCCTTCATAAAAAGATTTTAATAGATTCGAAAGAAGATAAAAGAAGATGGAAGAAGTTGGAAGAATATAGAAGAACATAGAAGTAGATAGAAGAAGCTGGAAGAAACTGGGAGAAGTTGGAAGAAGATAGAAGATTTTAATTCGAAGTTCTAGTTATTATTCTCTCTCTCTCATGTTGTTTTGATATATCGCACCCAAAACATTTTTGGAAGTACCATAATTCACAAAATTGTTTACATTATTAAATATATGCTGGTATCTAATCAATTACTACACGTTTAAGTATTGTATGAGGTACTATATCTCAATTTCATATCCATAAAATAAAAGAAGTCACATACAATGGAATTATTCTAGGTCGGAAGAAATGTTTAATTTTCGAGTTAAATAGCTCCGACTGCAAAGGATTAATCTGGCGACTCTGTGTCGCATTGGTAGTGAGTGTTCTTTGGCCCCCGGCGCGGCGGAGAAGAAGTTCGTTACCCCCGATCTAAGGGATAGCGAGCACGTAAACACGTGATATCAGATGCAACGAAAACAAAAAAAACAAATACTTCCTACGAAAGATATCCATGACTCGAGAAAGATGATAAAAAGTTGATCATAAACGAAAATTTCTATATACTATATCAATCCTCTTTTAGAATCGTTCAAACCGCGTATGAAATATTTGGAGGTTCATTCTTTGGTAAAATTTGGGAGAAACCTTGTAAAGTTCGCATGATAGAAACGATTTTCATTACAAACTTACGAATTCAATTTAGTTACAGCTCTCGACCAACGCACCCTGCGACCAGTTAAACTGAAAGCCTTACCGTCTTAATCACGAACAAAGCTTTCTCTCTATCCCTGTACTGTTCGTGAAGTATAGTACTCGACCTAAACGCAATTCACAAGTTAAAGTTTGCAGGAACTAAGACTACAACCAAATCTTAATCTCAAATATACGCTATTAATCATTGCTATCAGAACATACAGATTACTCCACTGCGTATGAGATTTTCTTAGAGATCTATTCGACGCTCACATAAGTTTCGTTAATTACAGGCACATCATTTTCTTATTTAACCCTCCGAGTGCTGGGTCGGAGTCGTTTCTGACCAGGAACATCCAAATTGTCATTTACGAAAACGGAAAACGGAAGACGATACGGGAAAGTTAATAAGTATGTAACCGACAAGAAATGGCAATTTTTTATATTAAAAAAAATCGATTTTCAACAAAAATCAAGGTCGCTGTAATATCTTTAAATGGACCTGGGTATTTTTAACTTCATAATATTGTAGTCGACGTCGAAACGAATTCAACGACCTGCTATACGATGACTTTCAGATGACCTTGAAAGAAAATATCGCCATGAATCAATTGCCAGAATATTAAATTGTATTTATTATGTATATTGGCGCGACATTAAGGTTAAAAACGGAACGTTTACGCGTTAGAGATGTTGCTTATGAAGTGCCGAAAAACTAGGAGACTAAAAGACTGATAAAACTAAAGTAGCTCGAGCGTGTTTGCGTCTCCCCTTCATTTCAGTTTTAGTGCGCCGCGCCATTTCGAAAGCGGGGCTGAGATACATTTGAGATATGGAAAATTGGCAGCCGTGCGAGTTTTCCTCCAGGCGTGGTCGGTTCATATGAGGAATGAACTAAACGTAGAGCCATAACGATGCTCTTTGAACATTTCTGAGCCAACGGCACATCTGCTTACTATGAAAGGTTAAGCGACAATTTGACAAATTAGGTAGCGAAAGTGTAAACGCCCACGAAGGTACAAGCGAATGGCGTCAGTTCCATAAACGACTACATTCAGCAGAATTGTACCCTGCTATAAACTACCAAAGATCCATTCCATTTTTAGTACAATACATATCAAAAGTAATTGAGAAAGAAAATAGAGAGAGAGAGAGTTTCCCTAGTGCCGGACGCTGTTCAGGTTTTTCTTAAAAATAAATTAGCGAAAATAATGTTTTAGTCTTTTCTTTCTACATGATTTATAATTAGAGATCGGATTTTATGCATTTATGACAGAAACGAGTAGGTGCAATTTAAAACATTGAAAATATTCGAAGAATTTAAAAATACTTTTATATTATTTCCACAACCTATTGAACATATTAAGAGAGAAACTGAATTTCTATTTCACTCCAGTTTGTTGCAATTTAGAACTTTGGGTTTCTAAGACCCGAGTGTGAAGTACATGTCTCAAAAAATAAATGTGATGTTCCAGAGTTAATAAGTGGATTATGAGTGTTCGGGTAATAGAACAGTTACCTAGCTACGATGTTAAATAAATTTGTACTAATTTATACAGTAAATAACATTATATATGGATCACTATAGATTGAATATTTGAATAATGCAGAATTCAAATAGCATTGTGTGAGATAATGGAGGTGTTAGCGAATTGTTAATTGAACAAGCAAATATGCTCCGAATTATGCCATGTATGGTCTCATTTTAATCAGTATTGGATTAATATTATAATATATACATATAGTCAAACAGTATTGGATCAGTATTACAATATATAGGATTAGTATTGTCTTGTCGATATATCCAATCACGTTGTACACATTACTGTACGTATTTTTGGTTAGAAGGATGTATTCATTAGAATAATTTTCATAATCCTCGTGTAATCCTTTCAGAAAATGTAATTTAAGAAGTCGTATTCAAATATACATATTCATCGTTCTAGTAAAACAGTTAAATGGCACACAGTTTCAAGAATCTGCCGAAAAAACCGAGAAAGATTTATTGATGCGGAAATAATAGCGGTATATATCACTCCATAGGGAAGAACAATTACATTTGCCTTGCTAATGCCAGCTGTTGAAAATCTCGGTTCGCATAGAGATTTCTTTGTTTGTAGAATGAGCGATTGAAAATTTCACATTCAGAAACATTTTGCTTTATATCGTGCAAAACATTCGAATGGAAATACTTTCCTGTCATTCAAAGAAATTTGATCATTGATTCGATGATCAATAAACTTGGACATTTTAATAAACACACTGTTTTCTTATAAATTAAAATATTTAAAAATATATATATACAAGATTCACAAAGCTTGCTTAAATATACAAAAATATTTACAATATATACTTACAGAGAAAATATCTCTCCGTTGCTTTTAGTAATACGAGAAAATGTTTCAGGAAGAAAATGTTTGCTTCAACGGGCCAATTATTGTGACGGAGAATATTTTTCTGAAAATATCGAGGAGAAAAAGAAATAAAGGAAGACACGGTGGTAAAACGTGACACTAACTGACAGGAGCCGTTCAAGTATTCAAATTCGAAGAGTTCTTTACAAGTCCTTTCATCAAAATGCAAAGAGAATAGTCTAAACATTTTATTACGCCATCGTACGAGTGTCACTTCGTTTGATGAATTTGGTTCATTTGTCAAAGACAGTGAAACCGTCAATAATCGACAAATCTATTATATAAAACATCGATATCAAACGACAAGAATTGATAGAGTGTTTCCACGCTAAATCGATTATTTCTTGGAGTTGATGTTGGGGATTTTGTTTAAAAAATGGAACAATATAGTAAGTTTATCATTACGTTATTTTGTTTACTTTCAATCTCTGTTTGTAATATCGAAAAGTAGAAGGGTCGCGTTGGTATTTCACTTGACGAAATTATGTTTTCCAGTTATTGTCACGAATTGTTTACTTGCAGCATACTGCAAACACGAGAGTTGCGTGCAACAAAAAGTTTATTAATTTATAAAAGAATTATAGAAGACAGAATTTAACAACAGCTTGCTATACTAGAGTTTAAAACATCATAGAAAGGAATACGAAAAATTTATCAAAAAGAACATATAAAAAAAGATGAATATCGTTATGTTATATATAGGATAGAGAAATTACTAAATTGGTCAAAAAAGAACTGTTTATCAGTGCCAAACAAATAAAAGAAGAATTGAAACTGAGCCAATAGGGATCATTCAAATAAAATCACGTTTATATGAAGCAGGATTACCTGGTAGAATATCTAGAAAGTAATCACACACATTTCAGAAAGCGGAATTACATTAATCAATGATCAACGTGGACGAAATTCTGAATTTAATCTTTCAAAATCCAAGATACACAACTAAGGAAATTTTCTACATGTTACACATAAAATCGCTACATTACATTAAAGAAATCTTGGTATGTTAAATTTGAACGGACTTATTCTTATTACTCGACTGCGGATCTTTATGCAAAATGAAAAATGTTTGCATTGATTGCAAGACACAGGAGCCAAATAAAAATTTCATTCTTCTTTTGATGATCTTGTTAAGGTGAAATTAATACACTGGTGGCTTTAAATCTTTTTAATACCTCCACTGTTTTAAATTGTACGTACCCATTTTTGTCACGTGTGCATAAAATCCGCAGTCTATTTATTACACAACCTAATATAATATAAATAAATATATAAGAAGACAAATTTATATACATAAACCTTTTATTATTTGTACGAGCACGCTGCTGAATGTAGTCGCTAAATTTGATTGTCAGGATTTTGATGTCTGGACTGGAGGGTCGACAGTAACGGTTCTAAAGGTGGTAAAAAACAATTGATTCCAACACATTCATGGTTGCTTTTATCGCTTTTATTGCTCGCGGAGTTTTGAAATTAAAAAGTACGGTCGCGTCGTGTCGCAGCCGCGCCGCGCCGGGTGTGTTGTGGTCACACGTTTTGAAATATCACTTCAATTTGTCTATACTCAGTTTTTGGTCGTTGAATGTCCCACCTCACAAGAACGTGGAAACTAACTGATCATGAACAACTAGTTACCCAGCGAGAATCTAGTCTTACGGTTGTTTTCATGGACAGAATTTGATTCAGATAAACTTGAACACTGTAAATCTGATTCACGGGACGTTGTGAAAGGCAATCCTAACAGCGCAAAGTCCTTAGCGTAATCGGTTTAGTGCCTCACGATCTTGTACGATTAAATAACGTCGCGTGAATATCTGAAGAGGATCTCAACAAGACTATAACTATATTAACTCTACAATCACACCTTTCCATTCTTCGTCGTTAGTAATTACTGTAGAGTCTCGGGTGAAATAATTTTCAAGTTATTTTGAAACACGTAAATACTACAATGTACGTACAACATACTTTACAATGTAGGTAAATATAATTTATAGTTTATCGAAGTATTCGGTTGGAAAGAAAGTTTGTAGCGTTTTCAAATTAAGAATCGAAGATAAAATTAAGGTATTTATTCGTATGTTTATTCAATAACACGAGAGAAGTTACCTCGAGAATGGCAAAAAGTAATAGAACAGAATGGAAACTGTGTTAATGAATACATCTATGAATAAATATCTGAATTTTAGCTGTCAATTTTAATTTACAAACGCTACGAACTTTCGTTCCATTATTACGCCAACGATCGAAAACGGAATGATATTAATCAATGATTAATGTGGACACAAGTCTGAATTTAATCTTTCAAAATCCAAGATATACGACTACGGAAATTCCCAACATATTACACATATCACATAAAAAAAACCTGGTATGTTTAGCGTGACCGGACTTATTACATAACCTAATAGTAAATATAAGAAGACATATTTGTATGCCCCTGTGCGGCCCGAGCGAGTCAACATGGTTGTGGAAGTGGCGGTTCGCAGAGCCGGTGCTCGTGAGCAATCAGTTACCCGAGCCTGTTTTGCATAGTATATCCGCTTCATCATTTCATTTTGACAAAAAAAAAAACAGTTACAGGGAAAAATTTCATTATCAGGAATCGTTCTTTTTCTCTACTCTATTACGCAAAAATTTTAAAAAAGGGTACAAAATGTAGATTGGAAAATTTTTGCAATATTGTAGTTGAATGTCTTAGTTACAATAACGATTGTTTATTGATATGTAAAATGGACCGTCATTTAGAATGTATGCATATAGACAGTTATCAATTTTTATATAAGTATTTTCCTCATATTAAGAATCACTTTGTTCGTTAACTTTTTAAAGTAAAAGTAAGTATGTTAGAGAATATAATATACAGAGTGGTTCACGCAACTTGCACCACCTATATAACTTCCGAACTATCCTCTTTAATATTAGACCATACAATTTGAACATTTTTCGGGAGTAAAAACGATTGGTTTGCCACACAACGCGAGAAAAAGTTTTGACATCATTGCAAGTTGTCGGAATTGATGAGAAAATTCTAAAAGTTGTATTTTGCAACTTTTTTATGTCGATTTCGATGAAACTTTCACAATGCATACGATTGACACGGATTTACAAAACTATTTTTTAAAAAGTTGTAAAATGCAAATTTATTATTTTCTCTCTATATATATACAATTCCGACCAATTGCAATTTTTTACAAAAGTTCTTTTCACATCCTGTAGTAAACTAATTGCTCCAGCTTCCCAAAAATGTCCGAACCGTGTAGCTCAATACTAAAAAAGTAATCGTTTTATTTTAGAGCGTCCGAATATTAATGGGAGTCTCTGTATATGTCTTACAGCTTTGCTGCAGAGTACATTTTATCGCAAATGTTTTTGCATGTGAGTATTTCATTTATATCTGAAACTACCAGCCCTTGCTAGACTGAAATATCGTGAAAGACACTATCCTCTCGAAACTTCATTGTTGTATTTTCCACTTGCTTAGCCTTTCAGATTCCGTCCCCTGTACCATCCTATCCCCTCAATTCTTCGTATCCTGCTTTTGAAAGCACGCTTTATTCGCACGTTCCTCTTTTCCTACGCCCTTTCGACAGCTTCCTCCCTCCCCCTCATTCCTCTATCAAGGTGAAAGCTCTTAATCTCAGAATTTGCCGCGAAACAACGCCGGGACCAAAGGTTCCTTCGTATGTTTACGTGCTGGTGAATCGACTGATGCGCGAAGCGAGAGATCTCTGACTTTGTTCCATTCCAGGGTACAGCAGCAAGATACTACGCAGCCAACAGGGGAAAAGGAATAAAAATGTCGCTTCGAGGGAAGAAGAATTTGTACCAGGATTTCGTTCTTCGTTCGTCACTGGATTGGCTCAGAGAAAGAATGGGAGCCACAGCCATCACAGAGAATAAAATCACTTTAGGACGAGTCATTTGTGTCTCTCAATTTATGTTCTTCCTTTGAACAGTCGAACACCGAGCCGCGAGATCTTTGTGACTTCAAACGGAAGAAAATGTTGAATCCGCTTATATTGACCTTTCCTTCTTTTTTATTCGAGACATTTCCCCTTTCGCCAGATCGACATTTGTTGAGTATCCTACTTTTGTTTTTCCTTGTATCCAATATTACGGAAATATGAAACCATAACTTACGTTCAAACAAATCTTCTATTTAAAGCTTAAAAACATTATGTAGAAACGATTTACGTAAGTAGGGCAATAAGACAAACTTTTATCGAACTATTCCCTCTCCTCCTCTGGTCGGATCGACATTTCTTTAGTAACCTCCTTTTGTTTTTCTTTGTAAGAATCTAAGTACGCGACCACATATTCAGTCTTACGGAAATATTAAACCACACACACGCGCGCACACACATCCCTGACGTTCAAAAAAATCTATTTAAAGTCTAACAAACAATCGAAGTTATATGTTTCAATTGCTTGATACTGCGTATTTTAAATTATATTGATGAGTTCTTATACATTGAAATAGTGTAGACTCGTTGTCATCGAAAACATGGGGAGACTGACTTGGAGTCATAACCGCGTAAAGCAGAAAATAATGATTTATACGGACCTGGAAATCTCTTCAAGCATAGATCGTAGTTTTAACAGGGCTTTCAGCTTTATTAATGCTAGCGCTAATTTGTGCTACCTCGCCGTGTCTCTTTTGCAGTTGTCTGTCGTTCTTCAACAGCTTCTGGCAGATTCACTTTCGTGGAGTGTCTTGTCTTATGAAAAAAACTGCTCAGCCTCTTTTCGTTGAAGCCACTCGCTGGACTTCCTCAAATGTCGTACTTTTTCGGCACGAATTAAACTTGATATGAAGCATTTATATTTCCAGTGTTATTCCATCCAATTAGAAATGAATATATTTTTCATAAAAACTTTGCTCGAATTAATAAAAATTTATATACTAAGTGGACCATATAATTGGGAACGCCTAAATATCTTCCGTATTCGAGGTCCTATGAAGAAACTCCTCAGGAAGAATTTACACTATTTTAAGGGGCAAATGTATAATAGTAAACAAAAAATAGTTTAGGTAATTTTTTTTAACCCTTACGTAGCCAACCAAAATGTATAGACTGTTTGAAACCTTTTGTATTTAACATATTTGCACAAATTCTCATTTTAAATATAATCAGTAATATTGTTACAGGAACATTAACAAGTTGTTCTGAGAAATGCGCAGTAAGAGTTAATAAGATTTTACGGTCATCGGTAGTTTTTGAAATGGAACAGTATTTTTTACTATTGATACAATCTTTTTACCTTGATGTAACCTCGAGCAAAAAATCATGGAGCGGGAATGATATAGAAGTTTAAAACGTACGTGTTTCAACGTGAATTATGTATTTTTTTAGATTTGCTAAAATATAATTTGTTGTGAAAAAGAGAGCTCTGCAGTGACATGTGGTAATGCGAGAAAAGTAAATGTACATATAGTACGATTGTGTAATAATTTGAATTCGAATTCGCAGTGGTAAATTCCACAAATGCGAGGACGGCAGATATGCATGCATGAGATGTATAGTCTTGATGAAAGCAACGTTGTTGTAATAGGACGTTTTGGTAATAAACGTTCCGCAAATAGGAAAACATTGGAAAGAATATATGAACGCCATCGGCATACTGGTTCATTAAAAAAACACACGTTGAACGTTGGTAGACCCACCAGGTCAGTGGTTCTGAACAAAGAATTGTGTAGAGAGTTTTAAGAGCTCTATTCATACTACCTTCAAAGAATACAAAAGCTTCTTTATTCTAAGTTCCTCCTACGCGTGATTTTTCCACCTGGTCCTTACAGATATGTGTGCTAATCAAACTAATTATGAAGCTTAATCTTTGAAACATTCAGCATGAATAGAAGAAAATTCGCACAGCATTAGGCAATTCTCATAAAAATATTTAACACGTAGGTACTCTTGCAGCTATTAATTGTTAGTTTGGAAATGTGTGTAAAAATACATATCAATAATGAGAATTGGAAGGTTATTATAAAAAGAGTTTGTTTGCATTCTTGAATGACGGAGAAACAACGTCATGACTTGAAAATAATATGTATCAACTAGTAATATAAATCGTTATACAGTGAGTGTAAAAAGTATTCGTACGCCCTATAAAATAGAATAACTTTTTTATGATTGTACCAAACGACCTGATTTTGTATAATCGATTGGAAGCATTGGTTTACGAAATGATATGCAAAAAGAATTTTCCAAATAATTATAATTTACAAGGTTATTGTCTTTAATGAGCAAGAAAAAAAAACATCTGGCAAAATACCTTTTGAAATGTCCATCTATTTATTTCGGTCTTTTTCCACAAGACATCAGCAAATTAGCGTTCAAATATGCAAGAATATTTAACTTACGTAACATTCCACCTTAATTTTCGGTGTACAAAAATAGTAACTACTAAATTACCGAAAATTTCTTGTTTGTAATTATATGTTTTTAAAGAAAGAAATATTTTTCATCCGAATTTTAATATTTTTACAATCAAAATGTGATAGTATATGTACTTTTTCGACTACTTTTGTATTCCATAGCACTGCGATAACAGTGTTTCATTTATCTTCGAACATTTAAATAGAGCTTCCCAATATTATAGCGACAGAAACAAGTGAAAGTATTTTATTAGACCGGCCATAAATATTAAGTAACATTCAGTAAAATAAGGACTCAGCCAGTCGCGTCGCTCTAACCTCAAAATAACCCAGCCACTATGAATCGCTTTATAGATGTTCTTTCAAGCTGCGATGTTTGCCGAAGGCTAAACCACAAAATTGGTATTGCTTTCATGGCCGACGCGCGACGTAATCGTACCAGCTGATGGGTACGTTGTAGATATTGAGACGGAACTCGATCGAAAACCATTCGACCGTGATGGCTACCAATCGCGATAGGGAATCAAGAAAAAGAATGTGAAAATGGTAAAATGAAACAGACAATTTTGATGCTAAAAGTAATAAACAACCACAGGTGCTGTAGATGTAAAGAATTTACATACAGCAAGTTAACTTTACAGTTTGTTTGCATACGAAATTTCCCAATCATGAGAAATTGTCGATATTTAAATTGTGATAATTTCGTTAAAGAAGAATAGTACAAAAATATATGTAATTCGACTGCTTTTAAAGCTTGAAGCTCGATGCAAGTATTGAAATCGGTGAATGTTACTTACCCTACGGTCTTGCTAGTTTAGGTTAGAATCAAGATTCCCAGCATCTAACAAGGGCAAAACAGAAAGTTGTTAGATCACATTCAAGAAAGCATTTGCTGAATGTGTGGAAATTGCTCATAGAGTGGTGTTAATAGAATCATAGAATGATTACAAAATAGTTATATCAATGATGTATGGATTTTAAGTGTAAGTGGCTAATATTTCATGAAATGTTTATTATTATTTCAGTAGTGTAATAGGGAGGCGGGGGGAGCACGCTTGTCATAGTCACTGACCCAAATGATCTCTTCCAAATGTAGACATTTATATGAAATGGCTATTGTACTAATTGACATCCTAAAAGTTAGTCCCCCACTTTCAGAATTACATAATTTGAACAGTTGTGTGTGCTGAATTGTGCTAAGTTTCTGCTACATTGTGCTCGAATATTAAAACTGTAATATCAAATATGCGATAGAAAATAGAGAAAAACGATTTTTAGAATAGCCCGCACTTTTAATTTTTTGCAATTACTAATACAATTAGTAGCACATACGTAAGTGTACAATTTCATTACAAAACACTAAGATTTATTGCGAACAGGCTTGTAGAAAGCACATCTGGAATCTACATTCTCGAGATTAATGCAAACAAGCGGATTTCTTCAGCTATCGATCAAGTAGCCACTGCAGGCGAAACCTAAATGTAGTTTTACTACTATACACACTTGACAAACGCGTTCTAGCCGTAAGCTCTCTAGCTGTTTACGTGTCATAAACCTTGCGAAGCGATACAAGAATTAACGGGTCCGCCGGACGTGTGCTCTCTGTAATCCGACACTCTTGCAGGTCGCCTTAAACAAAGACGCTTCAACCCCATTAACACTTAGGTGGGTGTTCACCACCAAGTTGTGTGGCAACGACCTACGCCAAACATCGCGAACATCAATACTCCATTCAAAAGGTATTTAAACAATATTCTCGATTCTGTCGATATTTAAATTGTGATCATTTCGTAAAAACGAATAGTACAACCACAAGCCTAGTCTCGTTTTAAAGCTTGAAGCCTTTACTTTCGCGAAGCTGTGTTCATTTTCCGCTAAGATATTTTCACAGGATGTAGCAGGTGAGAAATTTCAACCCCGTTAACAGTTAGGGATTACATATAGGGAATCGAAATATTCTAAATCGAAAGAAATGTTTAAATTTCGAGTTAAAACAGCTTGGAGTGCAAAGGGTTAAAATAGTATTTGCCAAAATATTAAATAGTATTCGCAATATTTATTTCGCCAAATAATGCCAATCTCTGCTTACAACGCAGTGAGTGGGAATTGAACCCAAACCTGTGAGTATTCGTGTAAGAATGTCTGATAATCCGTGGCAGCCGTAATCTCCGGTTTTTCTTAGACGGAAACATATCACTTGGTCGTGAATGCATGAAAGGTTCAATAACCCAGGAAGCAATGCTTCGATATGAGTTTAGATATAACCAGAAAAGGGGAGAGAGGATTACGACCGGGAAGGACGCGCGGCAGCCCGATCTACAGTGCACGTTTCCACGTAACGAGATACGATGTTTCGTCGAACAAGACGGGAAAATTCGCTATGTGCCACATTACGGTTTAACGGAGCACGTATAACGCTGGTGGTTACCATGGGTTATAAAAGGAGGACACTTTAAAAGCATCTCGAAAGTCAGTGCGCACATGACGCCCTTTTTGCATGCTCGTTTAGGTGGTTGCTTCTTCTAAATGCATGTGCTGCTTTGAAACTTTCTTACCCTCTGAATGTCATGCATTTTTTAACATATCGAAATAAAACCGTGAACGTTAATTATCCATTATTTCACACATGATATTTACATATTATATAGCTGTTTTCGTAAGCGCTTAATATATGCATATTTGCACGAGAAGAGTATAAATATCGCACTTTTCAACACATAACTTCGAAAATGTCGGATGTGGTTTATTTTGGGTAGATAGTGTTAAGCCAAAAACAGAAACCGTAATATTTTTAAAAATCTCGACGTCAGGAATACACCTGAAATATATTTTTGGAGGCCGTTTTTATTTGACCGTTCATGCAAAAGTTGAATCGAAGTATACTCGGTATTCTGCACTTTCCTTAACTATTTTTCTTCTCAATAACAATATTATTCCACATATTCGACTTATTTTTGTATGTAATCCCCTTTCGTTTGTACCACCAGATACTATGCACTCTCTATATTGCATTATTCTATTAAACAACGAATATATCGTATGAGACGTATCAAGACCATATTGCACATAATAGTATCATGTCCTATAAAGTTCATACGTCGGTATACGTAGATTCATGACTATATGTACAGAAACTCTGACGCACCTACACATATGCTACATACATTCGTGATTGTTTCAGATTGCAGCACTATAATCAGATTTACTTCCATCTGCGAATATACTATGTACATTCAGATGTACTTTCTGTTTCGAGAATGTTTTGGGATTCGTTTTTTTCGCAACTTACAAAGCATATCCAATCCGGATCGATTCAAATGAGATTTACATAGGAAACAGTTCTCGAAAAAATATTCGGCACGTATTTTTTGCAGACTGTCGTCCATGTTGAAGTGATGAAAACAAACCACAAAACCGGAGGTAAATGTATTTTTTTTTTTGAAATTGTGTATTCCTCAATCAGAGAGGATTCCGGATGTATTGTACATTATATTCCAAAACAAATTTTCTATTTTTTTAAATTTAATTCCCTTCATAATATAATCATATTTGTGAACGCATATTTGTTTATAATCGAGATCCGGTTAATCGAGGCCCTACTGTATTGCATGAGCAAATTGCATCAGTTTAATATGCATAAAATTTTAAAAAATCGTATAGAATGGAAATATTCTAGGTCAGAGGAAATGTTTAGTTTTCGTGTTAAAATAGTTCCGAGTGCAAAGGGTTAAATATTATGTAAGTCATTGAATTAGTTTCTAGTTTTATTAAAATGATCTATCATATAGATCATATCATATTTCTTAAAACACTTCACTTTTATATATGTACATATTGCAAATATTTATACTTATTGCGATATATTTTCGTCAGTTACAATACATGTAGGTAGTATGGTGTGTAATATTTTCATACACCGAGAAGGTTGTTGATTTTTACATTTTTTGACTTTTAACGCTAAATCTACCACCACCGGTCAAAATGAATTTTTATTATTGAAATAATAAAAATGATTTGATAAGAATTGATTGTATAAATATCTTGTTGTGGTGCAGTGAGCATGTATTTTATAATAGGAGCCACACAAAGTCTAAATAAAATCAATCTTGTCATTTTTATAAGGAAGCACGTATACCAGTTACTTTCAAGGCTCGGTAGGTTTAGTGTTAAAGAAAACAAGAATTTGCAGAATTGGATGGACCGAGTGTGGTAGATAAGAGGGATAATGCGATTAGATTTGTATATAATATGAAAAAGTTTAATAAAGATAACTTACATTAATAATCATAATTATCCCTCSTTWTAACAAGTGGCGTGTGCACATTTCTCACTCTSYGAACATAACCTCACTRCTCACTGTCATAYTCGCCTCTCACTCTCTCGCTCGCTCACARCGCCATCTATACGATTCATTCTTAACTCTCTCATGCAATCTAACCAATCATCACTCACACCGAGTGCCAACCAGTGCCAACCAGTGCCAACTCTGGCTGGAGCAACTTTGAATGATACAAAGTGGAAATTTGACAGGAGAGCAGGATTATGATGGGAGAACAATAAAAGCCAATAGACCTTAAGGAAATTTCGGATTCAGCGTTGCTCCAGCCACCAATTCAATTCTTCAAAGGGATCGCTGCTGCTAATTTAAGTCCTCGTTTTTGTATCTTTTTCTTAGTCTTCCGTGGTCTTTCGAATGAACCGGTGGACTTCATAGTCTTCAATTAGTGAGTTTAGATTTTGTATTTCGTGTCGAGAATTCCTATTGGTACCCATGACGTGTATGGCGTCCATTTCCTGCAGCGTATCACGTTCCGTATCGTATTTTGTACCGTGTCGTTTTGTGTAAAAGACCGAGGGATTAGGTGGAGTATCGAATACTGACCACGGGCACACGGTTGTCCGCTGTTCTGAGGAAAACCCACTGTAAAAGCCTCGAATACGGCGAATTTGACACCGAGCGTAGGGCTTGTTGTGTACACGTGGTAAGTTGCCAGCCAACATGTCAAAAACCATACTGCATGTGATAAATTCTATCAATATACAGTTTTTACTGTAATACGAAATATTTTACTTGATACTCGAATCTCATTAATATTATATGACATGTATTGTATGTAGGCGGTAGTTCTCTTTACGCCGGACGCGGCACCTAATACCTCTACAATACCTAGTATACAGTCATTCTCATAAGTATTCGTACGCCCTTTAAAACAGAATAACTTTTTTATAATTGTAAACAACCAATCTGTTTGTTTGTTTGTAAGCAATTAGAAGCATTGGTCAGCGTTGGGAAAAAATTTAATGACCAATAGACGACTAAATTTCTACTTCAATCGTTAATCGCACTATTTATTTGATTTCCACCTCAATCCGAATAATAAATAACCTTTTATTTGCACAAATAAGAAATAAATAGATCACTTTTGGAATTATTTAAATTACTTTTATTTAAATAAAAATTTTAATTATTATTTGCAATTAAAATCACACGTTTATTTATTATTTAAAATAAAATTTTCCCAATACTCTCTGTATATAATACAAACTCTGTTTACGTGCTTTTATGTTTTCTTTCGATGATTTCTTTTTTCAATCAACGATTGACGATTAACTTCATCAATCGATTGATCCAATCGTTTGTTAATCGTACACATTAATCCATCAATCATGATTAATATTTTAATCGGTTAATGCCCAACTCTGACATTGGTTTAGTAAATGATGTGCAAAAACGGTATTCCAAAAATTACAATTGATCAGGTTACATGCAAAAATAAGAAATGCATTTTTGAAAACTTTTCCTTGAAAATCTTTTTTGCACATCACTCAGTAAACCAATGCTTCCAATTGCTTACAAGACATCAGGTCATTTCGTGATACGGTTAGTGTTAGTGTGTGATCTCTCAAAATCATATACCAAAGTTTAATGTTTATTTAAGTTAACTATTACTATAATGTTGATTACTTTGTTCCTTTATTTGAATTTCTGGTATTGTTTACTTATAACTAATGTGGGATAAAAAGACTAAAACATTATTTTTTCTTATTTATTTAAGAAAAACCTTCAGCGCGCGCGTCCGGCACTATGGAAACTCCCCCTAATGAATGTTTTGTTGCTTTCATCATAATTGGACTGCGGATCTCTTCATGCAAACTAAACACGTTTTGCAACGATTGTTGGCAGCAGGAGGTAAATAAAAATTTATTTTATCCCTTAATAGATTTTTCACAAGTTCAAAACTTTATTCATTGTCATTCTTTCTAGTTACGTTCCACTTACGGAACAATAAATAAAATAAATATTATATATTTTAATAATCTTAGCGTTTGAGAGGATAGATCATGGGCTCTTACGTGTCAAAAAGTATTTGTGCCAAAGCTATGTATTATACGTTGAACAATAATTGAAGCCTTCACCTCACAAAAATTATGTTTAAAATACTAAAAATTAACTTACTCAGGAAAGTGAAAGATTCTAAATTGTTTTACTTATAAGTATAAGAATCATTAATAGACTGCAGATCTTTATGCATTTATAGCAAAATTGACTAGATGAAATTCAAAATTGTTGGAAAATTTTGAAAATTGAAGATGTCAATATAGTATGTATGATTTCTCCGCTATCAAAATCATTAAGGGAAGAAATAACATCCAATTTGGTTTTTATTTCTTGCAATCGAAGCAGACAATCTATATTTTGCATAAAAAGCCACAGTCTAATTATTACAAAGAAACATCTGTTTTACCACGGTATGGCTGATCTGTTTTTCCGTTTCGAAGCGAGACACTTAATTTTCAGCCGTATCCAAGTCCGTAACGAATTCATAGAACCAATAAATATTCATGCCAATAAATAACTCGAAAATGAAAGTGTCCCACTCGATCGTAGCACAGACCCAGTCACGACGTCTAGACAATTCCATACATTGTTAGATTGTAAATTGCACAATGCGTGCGCAGGTGTTCGAGATATACAGATATAACCAGCGAACTTCGCCGAACGGACAACGTCGTAGTTATTCAAAGTCATTGCCATCTCAATAAATTCGCGTCACGAAACCAAGCAGAATCGAATCCAGGAGATTGTTCCATCTCTCACATTGTCGCAGCACAATTCTCAGCTTACATTAATGTGCTCTGCCATCATTTCTGGTGGTGCCTGTTTCCCTCTATGAAGCTAGGACTCGGCTGTGAGAAGTGTTGTAATTTCTTCGACCAATCACCCGTGACACGTCTTGCAGGCTCGTTCGATCAATCAGAATGCCGCTCATTGCAAATATTGCTCTGCTCGATATTTCCGATTGTACGTGGATGCCTTTGCGTGGAGGTGGACATGATCACCTGGCGTAGCATCTCTCGAATAATTGACGCATCAACTCATAATCTTGTCCGGACAGTCGAGATGTCGCACAGTGTGATATTTCGATCATATTTAGGGGAATTAAATTCTTAATGATTTCGTCTCTTTTTTGTTATCGTGTATTTCGTTAAAACTCCTCAAAATATGATTATTTCGAATTAATTTGTGACCCTAGCACTCTCAAGGGAGGGGGCTCCCCAATCGCCTCCCTCCAGAGCACCCAGGTCGGTTCGGTTTGTTGTTTCTATATCGTTATTTGGGTCGCGACATAGCGATCGGATCTCGCACAGTAGAGGTCACTCTCCCGACATCAGAGATCATTCCGAGCCCACGATACCTACCAAAGAATGGACTCTTAGTTATGGCAGCCTGACTGAGATTTAGAGCTTGTCTCCATCTATGCTATTCCTCCGAATATTCGGCCGAAAGCATGAACGATGCGACCAGCGCAGGCCACGGAAAAGAATTCCATTTCGAGCCGGTATCGGCGTAACAGAATTCTAATACAACGCGTGTCTATGTAAAGGGTGTCCCAATAAGAGTAGAATATTGAAATTCCAAATAAAATACAGTTTTATTGATTTACTACTGAAATTCTGATTTAATCATAAAGTAGACATTATGCATGGAACAACACAACTGGTAAACAGCCTCCTCGACTTTGTTTAGTAATTGATTAGATACCGACATATTTAATATAATGTAAACAATACTTTGAATAATGGTGCAGCAATTTTTAGCCTCAGCGCTTCAGAATCACCATTTGGTTGCTAAGTGTTAGTTGATTTTGATGAAATTTTCGGCCAGTGTATAACACTGACATAGGGGTCTACAAAAAACATATTTTAAATTTTCATTAAGGGCCCAAATAAAAAAATTTAAAAAATGCTTTTTCTATTATTGCATGCAACCTTGTAAATTGTAATTTTTTGAGAATCTTTTTTTCACATCATTTAGTAAACCAATGCAGAAGCATTGCTTACAAAACATCAGGTCGTTTGGTACAATTATACAAAAGTTATACTGTTTTAAAGTGCGTTCAAAAACTTTCGTGGTATGTACACTGTAGCTAAAGAAAATGTGAAGTATGCGCGATGCATATTAACAAATCTGATTATCATGGTTACCAGAAATCGTGACATATCGTTATATTACGTATGTAATAATTTATTCTTAGTAATAATTGATTTAATATCGAATGAACATTTTCAAGTAGAAAATTGTGTCTAAAGGAAAGTTCGAGATGATATTGAACCTCCGTGATGCTTGGGTTAGTTCGATCACAAACAATGTATCTGAAAGGTGGTGGTTCGGATCAGGCTCGCTTTATCGGTCGATAACGACTTCAAGTAAGAGCACTATGGATCTCCTTGACGCCACTTGTATGCATGCGACGACCTACCCACCTATGTTTCATGGCATATAAGGAGAAAAGGTTCGACGCGGTGCGGTGCGGCGCGGCGCGGCGTGAGCACAGATGTTCAAGAGGTCGAACCGCCTTTCCTCGATCCCTATTGTTGTGCTCGACGGGTCTACACTTCCGGAAATCATTCTTTTCTATCCTCCTTTCCTTGTTATGGAATTTTCTACGATAACGATAATACTTCAGTTTACACTGGCGGAGAAAAGAAAGTTTAAACAATAATGTATACGGTAACTACCCCAATTATTACACACTGAAACTTTATTTTAAAGCGTTATTGTAGGCCTTAACCCAGTGCTTCCCAAATTGTATTAGTTCCAATATGAGAAGACATTCGGACAACTGAAGTTGAACAACAATTTCTACTTGAACATTTAATTGCTTATGGAGAGTCGATTTATTGATACATGCGTTCGTATAACATCGATAACGTTGAATCGGAGTTCGAATAGTAGAGACTCAGTTACAAATTCATACAACGGACAATAAACAAAAGTTTATTCGTGTAAACGAAAGTCTACCATACATAAATTACTATAGAAAATCAAATATGGCGAAATTTTAATTGTTCAAGTTATTAACGTTTGTATTACTAAATTTTATGCAACTGTCCATCCGTTTTCATTCTATTTCTTTTCTTTTGTAGAATTCTTTCAGTAGGTATGGTCATGTTATTTTAGATTTTTAAATCTAACCCGAATAGTGCAGTTTAGTTGACGAAGGCTCAAAACAGCGTGCGTCAGAATTTGATTTCGTATAGTGTATAGTGCTCATGCAGATTTCATATTTGCAGAAGTTCTATATGATGGAACTTTTTGAGGTCTACTTACGTCAGGTGTACGTGATTTGCATAGTTCCATATTTCACATTTCGTGTTACAAATTTCTGAAACATTCTATAGAGGGGTATAAGGCCCGAAAATACGGAAAAACTATGTTCGTGTTGTTTATTAACATTTAGAACATCAAAATGTCTTTCATTTTCTGTCGAAGAAATTTTTTTTCGAAATTTTATATATAGGAGTTTGTAGATGACTAAATACTGATCAACTTTTGTTCGTTTTGTTCGATTTGTTCCTTAGATTATCGAAAACCATTGAACAAATCGTGACAATGGAGTTCTTCCACCGAAAAGCTGGAAAAAATCATTTTGCATGTGTATCATGTTGAGATGGTCTAATTAATTGTTTTAATACTATATATGTGGATCACGAAACTTTTTAACAAGTTAATATATATTTTACGAAATTTATAACACACAATGAAACATTACATTAAATCAGTATGTCATCAAATTGCCGCGTGTTGAATTGTCTTCCAAAATTAGTAGGTCCAGATTAGAGGTTAGTGGTTGTACAGAATTGAGATCACTGGCGTCCGTATTCGGAAATTGTTAAATCCATAATGATTTAGAATTACTTTCCATCTATTGTAGACAGTGACTCTATTGGTACTGTGTCTATATACATAAACTGTGGAAGCCAGACCGTTGTTTGTAGATAAGTTTGGAGCAAGCTCGCCGTACCCTGTTATCCATATCTGGATTCAATCTTGTACCCGCGTTGCTTATCTGTCTGAGATACCCTAAATCAAGCACGGGTGCTTAAAAAGAATTTCTCTCGGACCTTTCTTAAACTGTGGATCTTTGACATACAAAGCCACCCTACTTTGTTTGCTCTGTTTTCTTTCTTACTGCGGCCGGAACAGGTGGTTGAGTCGTAGAGCAGACGCTCTTACTTAAAACAGCAAATAAAAACTGCAAGAAAAAAGCGCATCTGTGAATACGGATTTTTATCTGGGTGTTTATGGTGTGTTATTATAGTAATATTAATAGTAAACCCAGACTGAGATTCGAGCTGGCGACGCAACAATCCTCTTATCGCCCGAGCCTGTATTCCGGTGGGTTAGCGAAGCTCCCTTGTCGGACACTTGCATCATGAATTATTTCGCACCGGCTTTCCCCGATGAACTGCTAACAATAAGAGTCGTGCGACTAGAAACTAATTAAATTTTGTGCCACGTGGAGGCCGCGCGTATTTCGGGACTGTATCCCGGACTAGGGACCCGGACGCCTGTTCTCGGGACATCTACCGCAAACTCGACTTATGGACCCCTTGTCGCAATATCCTGACCAAACACCTTCGGCGAGGTGACCAAAGGAGCTGTCCGTGCATGGACTGTACAACCCGGAGATGTTGACTGGTAGGACTACTACTAACTCCTCTTTATACACATAAACTTCGTAACTCATCTACGTCTCGTCCGACCCTTGAGGAGTCTAAGATACCGAAGCTACGTCGGTTGGCTCTGGGATGGTGCCGATTATCGCATATCCTCAACCGCGGCTACTTAAGATAGCCTGGTCATTAAGATAATTTGGGAGTGGTTCAGGTCCGGGAACCCATCTGTGTATTGGTGCATCCTTATGAAGTGCTTCGAGCACACAAACTAGTCCATGTTTAAGCACGGGAAAGATGAGAGGATGCGCCCGACTCCTCGGTTACCGCTTTCCCGAAATCGGTGATTACTAGACTGAGGATCTTTATGCAAAAAATTAAAATTGTCTGCATCGATTGCAAGGAATAACTCCTAAACAAAGCCGCGGCGGCAATTTTTGGACCTGACCAGAACCCGAAGATCGCATCCATAGTATATATATCAGTGATTCTAATACGTGCATTTGCTGTCTTCGTCAAGTGGTTCGACCAATTGCAGACGTGTTTCTCACTTCCATCTCCTGTTGGACGATCAGTACACACGCTCCAGGAACGTTTTCATTGCTCAAAACAGTGCTGGAAATCTTATGAAACGCTGTGCAGGACTCTTTCTCATGTCATCCACATGTCCCCCTCGCATAACATTTTTTTATCGTTGAATATAAAAAAAAGTCATGGAGCTACATAAAGTGAATACGGAGGATGATTAAGAACGACCGCGTCAAACTGTGTGAGTTCACACACAAAAATCGACATATGAGTCGTTACGTTATCATAACGGAGAGTCTACCTAGTTTATATCTTTCTTTCTCTCGTTAAAACCTTTCCACCCATTCGTAAATGGTTGTAAGCTTCATAGCACTCTCTCCATATGCTAATGTTAGCATATCAACCACTCAGTTCTCTTTTTCTCGAGCTGCGCGAGCAATTTTGCATGAACGCGTTGTTCTTTAAAAAGATCACCACGGTTGCTTCCCCACCAATCTGTTTTTCATGCAGCGCGCACCTTGTGTCCTATATGTCCATTAATTATTCTGAAAAAATTTCTTAAAGATCGCTTGTTTTCACTGCCGTTATACGAGAAGCCCTCCTCGGTGTCTGCATTTTATCCGGACAAGTTCATTTTTTAGAAATGTGCCCCCCGCAGCTAACCCTCCGTGAGCAAGTACGTGAGCTTCTGAGCGCAGAAGATGCGAATTGTACTTAAAGGATATGTGGAATTTGTATATTATGTCTGAAAGCATCGTAGGTTCGAAGCAATGCCCCAATTTTCTATTGGCTCTACCATATTCCCACCTGTTTACGTGTTCTCCCAACGGGTATTTCAAAGGAAAATCCGAGTTTGCGTCTTCACAATATTTCCCAGCCACGAGAACATATTTTCATATCCGTTCAATCAAATATATGTACATATATAGGACGAGAAAGATTCTAGAGACCAGAAAATTCACGTACATAGGATTGTCAGGGTCGCTGACCCATAGGGCAAGTGGAATTTCTTTTTAGTATCTTAACTATTTTGTCTCGAATTGTACATTTCGCAGGAAGCTCACTTTGTATAGCATTCAGTAAATTTCCTGGATCAAAGCTCATCCAACCATGTTCTCGCGTAGTGAGCAGGACATCCATCGTGTTGGAAATAAATTTCAATACGATTTTGTAGGGGAATGTCTTCAATTAAATCCGACAAAATTTGTCTCAAAATCGAATTTTCAAACTCGATTTTCTCGGATACGAAACTCTACACGAAAACATATTTCGTTAGAATAACGAATCCTAGATATGAAAGTACATACTGCGGTACGTTTCTCGTAAAGCTTAAGTTCCTGAGATATTTGACTTCGTTCACCCTATTACTCTTGTTGTATCGATACACATGGTCGACATATCGAACAGGTTTCATAACTGAAATAAGATGAATGAAGTGGAATATCTCCGAAACAGTAAGTACCTTTGGATTTTATACTCCGAATTCGCTATTCTATCGAAATCGAGGGTGAAACATTTGACATTCTATTTTAAAAAAGAAGATTAGTCTCAGGTACATCTTACTAGTTCCGCTTCGGATGAAAAATAAAAACTAATATGTATAAGAGCATCTCTCTATCTTTTCAATCTAATTTTGTACAATGACCATCACAATGATTATACTACCATTATTGCAGTCACGCCCTACACTGTCAATGATATTTGTCAACGTCAGGAAAGCGCAGTTTTACGATAGAAAACGTAGGAAGAAACGGAACACTTTTGCAGAGAGTCTAAAGCGAAGTAGCAATTAAATCTCACTTAGGTGCGCGTATCTATCCATCAGTGACTCAGAAAAACATACTACCGTTTTCCATCTCAGAGATCTGTCTTCTTTTCATGTGAAATTCTCTGTAGATATTTGATTACTATTTTTGCAATAATAGAAATTTATCCTCGAGTCATGAAATGTTTCGTTCGTTTTATTTACAGTGTTTTCTTTAATACGTTTTCAGAATTTATATATACAGAATATAATAAACTATACCTTTACGTATATTAATATGGAGAGGAGTAGTTTTGCTGATACATTAGAGAAATGTGATAAGTGTATATATATAGTGCACAAAATGTTCAGTCTCTTAAAAATTAGAAGTAAATCTTTCTTTAGTCTTTTCAAGGCGGATGAAAGCATTTTAAAAAAGTTAGAACT
This sequence comes from Lasioglossum malachurum, assembly GCA_028455605.1. Taxonomy (NCBI): domain Eukaryota; kingdom Metazoa; phylum Arthropoda; class Insecta; order Hymenoptera; family Halictidae; genus Lasioglossum; species Lasioglossum malachurum. The sequence continues at coordinate 22,207,811 of CM052313.1, forward strand.
CCACATTGAAATTTGCAGTAAAAAATATTTTAATTGGAAAACTCAACTACCTTACAAAAAGTAAAATATGAAGGTCCGTTGGGTTCGCGTGTTATAACGACGCAAACAGTCTATTTTAACAATCTGAACCACAAAATAAAATATTTCTATTTTAACCGTCTGAACCACAAATCGTAAAATATCTCCCTTTTGTTACATCGGAATGCTTTCCTTGTAACATCGCTACGGAAACAGACGAGCGGTAACCTGTTCCCTCAGTGGGATTCGCGATATCGCAGTGGAGGACCAAAAATGTGGTGTTCGTCGAGCTTAGGCGCACGTTTTAAGATAAACAATAACTTTATTAAACAAACATATATATATATATATATATATATATATATATATATATATATAAGACAAGATCACAAATTAGAATATAGATAGTTAAATAAGGAAAAAAAGTATGAAGAATATAAAAGGGGTGACTTTAACAATTTACTAGCAAGACTCTAAATCAGGCCTGAGCACGGGTGGGGCCCCTCAAACGCTTGCTTCCCGGACCAAGCTTCCTTTCAGTGGCGCTCCTCGCGGCTTCGATGCACGAGGCATGCGCATTGCTTGCGACGAAGTGCGTCCTTCCTTCATAGTAACGGCGGATGTTGGTGGGGGACACTGGGCGCTACGGTGGGGACGGTCTTGTCTCAATTGAGACAAAAATGCCCAGGCCTGCTCTAAATGTTGATTATAAAGTAAAGTCTGAAAGGGGAAAGTGGCAGTGGCGATGTTCCTCGCAGTGATGCCATATGGGGTACCAAACGGTACCCAAATTCTCGGAAATCTCTCCTCCTTTTCCCCTTCCACTATTCACCTTCCCTATTCCACCAACACGTTGCGTATTGCCCCGTCGCGCTCTGGTCATCAGAGAGGGGGTACATCATATATCGTTGCTTTCCCCCCATCTGGCAACACTGGTTCCTCGTAGTCTTCTGGCAATCTTCTTCACGAACGTTAGGGTTGAAGACAGTGTTCACCTTCAAGGTGCGCGAAGCTCAGCACCTTATTGGATAATACACGAATGATGAGGTTGAAGACGGTTTCTCCTCCAAGGTGCGCGAAGCTATATCAGCACCTTGTTGGCAATAACTACCGAGGATCATTCTGGAGTGGATTCCCATTTGTTGAGTATTCCTCTGGGGTATATCATACCCCTATTGCACGTTTTCACTAGCGAGAAGGCGTAAGGCCCAAAAACCATCTATGAGCGGGCGGTGAAACTATGTGGCCCGTTGGAGTGAGGGAGAGGGGTGCGACAACGCTATGGTGTTGTCTCTCAGAACGTTTACCATGCTAGTTGCATGTGAACGTGACACTTTTAACAATTTGTGAAACACGAAATAAAATATTTCACTTTTTGCGTCGTTATAAATACTCTGATACTTACGCGTGATTTAATATTTCCTATCTTAGAAATAATTCAAAGGAGAAATGGTACTGAATATAAGAAACTATATCATTTGCTACATTTTCGTTTTACAATCACGAAATCGAGATTTCAAACTTGATAGTAAATGAAAGCACAAATGTGCGCAATATTTTATGCTACATGTCCCATCTTCGATATTTCCAATACGTTTTAAGTTCATCTCTATCTCAAAATTCAAGGAAATATATCACCGAAAAAGACACATCATATCACCTTGTAGTTTGTTCAAAGCGTATGCAATGGGGCTTTTTAAAATGTTTGTTTGTTGATAAACATACAGTGTATTTTACCGGTAGGAAACTATTTACACTCATAAATGTATTGAATTCGAACTTCCAGCAATAATATATAATAAATCGGATTTTCAGCAATAACATTTGAAATTGTGAAATTGAAAACAAAGACAAAAGTAATTACTAATTGTAAGTTATCAAAGTTTGAGAATGTCGCAGGCATGAGCTTGTAAAGACGAGAGGATATAATCTGGAGAAAGTTACCTCAGTACTTGATTAACACCCCACACCTATCTGTCGTCTTACACATATGTATGTACATGTCCTAGGAATTGATCGGTGCGAAACGGCAGTTTATTGAAATGCCATCATGAACCCAGCCTCGAAGACGCTTCCGCGAGGAATTTCAATTTCGCACCCCTACAGACGACACGCCTCTCCTTGATGATAATGACTATGCCTAATTACATTGCCATCTGTAGATACTGCGACTGTCTTCTGTATGAAACCAAGTGCCAATAATTAACTACAGTAACAAAGGAAAGTTATGATGACCAAAAGATGCGCGAACTTTTCGAATCGTCTCTGTAAAATTTTCTCCATTTTTTTAGTGAATTTTCACAATTTCTATGCGTTGCTCGATCGTGTAATTCTGCATGACTAAACCTCAATACTTTCTGATGCCAGTTGTAAAAGATGGCCAGAAGTGTTTCTTTATTGAAGAAAAACCTTAAAGTCCGGCACTAGGGAAACTCTCTCGAGCGAGTGTTGGATCAGGCAAGCCAATAATGGCTGCGGTATATGCCAATTCAAGTAAGCGTGTTACTCAGTCGCCCCCTCTTCTGCGGTAGGAATCGGCCTAATCCGGATTCAATACAGTTTAATCCAGGCGGTCCTACCTGAACTCCTGTAAACTGTAAACGATGCTAGCTATGTACGTACATATGTGGTCATTCCGTGGGACACTCTACTAGAAACTAAAGGGATCATTTCTGGCGGTAGCACGTGGTTATCATTTTTCTTTTCACTCAAGTCGTAAGTAGTGTTTAGAGCATCACAAGCATTTTTAGCTCGCACCGTTAGAGCTTCGTCATTCCATAAACGTTCCGAACACTTCGAACGACAATGGTCACCATTGGTTTTAGTCTTGCTTTCCTGACCCAAGCGTCCCCGCAGTTCGGTCCCATAAGCCATAAGCGACTGGTTGTCGAGTGAAAATGCTGGTTCCACGGGGGACTACGAAGATAAGAAGAACGAAGAAAAATCGTGCTGGACCGATGGATCCTGAGCGACTTGAACTTTTTCTGTGTCGGTGAAGCTCGTGCATCTTGTACGACTCGAACATCCAACACTAGTCGTAAGTCGATAAGAATAAAAACTTTCTAGAAAGATCTTTCACTTTTCCTTTCGATGTAGTTTCGAAAAAAGTATAAAACTTTGCAATTACTGTTTCTGAAAGTGCATACTAAAATACTACAATCTTGCTAAATGAAATTACTACAATCTTGCCAGCCCAATAAGTAGCAAATGAAAGATAAATCGAAAATCGTATCAAGACACTTTTGCAATGTGACCTAATATTATATAAAGATTGTATTTAATATGGACCAGCCATTAAATCACAGGCAAACAAAAAGATAGGCTTGAACATGAAGCACAATTAGAATTTATTAGAGGAAGAGAGAGCGAGAGAGGAGGAAAGGGAGAAAGCAGAGAAAGAATATAAGTATTCTTATTTCTTCTACAGTAGAGCGATCCTTCGCCTTAGAGTTTTCAATCTAAAAGATAAGTAATAGTTTGGCGAAATGCATGATGTCAGCAGTGGAAACGCTTACAAAGACGTTCCCGACTTCAGCTGAACGTAATATGAATGGTTGAGGCGGATCACTTTCGACCTACCACAAAATTATTCTTTCCTATCACTTTCAAAATATGCTATATAAATAAAAAGAAGTATTTCAGATAAAATTCATTGACTGTTTCGTTTAAAGAAATTAAGGATTACACCCTTATTGCACGATGAATGGCATAAAGACATTTTTTCCGATGAAAAGAAGTTTAATTTTCACGATGGCACGATCTGCGTCAAGAGAATGATCCTAGATTAAGCCGAAATTTTCATGGCGGTAGTGTATAATTTTGGAAGTTTTTTCATCATCTGGGAAACTGAAACTTTGTTTCGTTTCCCCCAAGATGAATTCAGAAAAAAAAACATTTTTAGAATTTATATTTTAGCAGGAAAACGCAGCGGTTCACGTGTCAAGATATTCCCTTCGAAATACGAAACATTCGTATAATGGAATGGCTAGCATGTTAGCCTGACATGAACCCAATAGAGAATTTATGGGCTACACTGACAAGAAAAGTTTATACCAATGGTCGTCAGTTCGCCAATATAGACAGTTTAAAAGAAGAAATTAAACGCTGCTGGGAAGAAATACCTAATACCACCATTACCAATCTTGTAAATTCAACGACCAACCGAATTTTCGCTTTAATTCAAAGCAATGGCGGCCATAAAAAATATTAAATTTGTAATGTTCATGTATTTTTTATTTTAAACTACTTTTTTTACATGCGCGATTAAACGAATTTCGCACGTAAAATATGGTTTTGTTTGTAAAAATTCTTACATAAATGTTTTGGTAAACGTATATGTACATTTCCCCAAATTCGTCCTGGTATTATCTCACCCCCTTTTTGGATAACGAAATATTTCAACAATAATGATTTTTAATCCGGAACCTCGAGGTTTATTTTCATCCCCTAAATATGGATTATGAGATAAAAGCGAATGCATATCAAACATTTTTCAACAAACTATATAAATAAATTTCTTTACAACTCGGCCTGTATGCACTGAAATCATATTTAAATCCCTTATAAAATCTACCTATTCACTTTTTTAGTAATATTGTGAGTATTGGGATTGTGCGATCGAAACGATTTATAAACCGTTTACATTTGAAGCCGATGGCCAATGGAAAGAAGAAACTATTTGCTCATTTTATTCTGTAAAACAAGAACGTGTTCGAATAAAAATTGCGTCCTTTGGTAGGTAGTCTCGCCGGTCGAAAGAATTCTGTCGGTTGAATTCGATTGATCAGCACGCGTTTACTTCGCGTTTCCATTTGTTTGTGTCTCTCACTCCTATATTAACTGAATAGTTCGCTGTAAATTTTTATTACTTTCTCAATTTGACGGTTTCGGTACGTACACTCCGCGGCGATACTACAATAAGACACTCTATAAAACCATTTAAATTTATATTAATTTTTTTATTACAGTTTGACTTCGTTGACGTCTCTTCAAGTAACTTTTTCATGTTATACTGGTAGACTGACTCTGGTGTTATTGTACTATTATACTGATAATTATTGAACAGACCATGTAGAACGACTGATGAAAGAAAAAAGTTATAGCCAAGTTGCGACTTGATAAAGATTTTTCATAAAGATGATAAGGATTTTGTCACAAACTGTATAAAGCAAATCGCATGAAATTTTATTAAATCCCCTGAAGATTCTTTTTCTTCCAGCAGGAGAATCGAACAAGTGTCCACGTACTTTTGATCGGGGGTGTATACTTAACGCCAATTTTCAATTAGCGTTTCAGCAGGAATGTTTGTCGTAAGATAAACAGTCCGGTTGTTTGAATTATATCGGAACAGGTTTATCTACTGCTTCTAAGAAACCAATTGCATACATTATTGAAAGTATTGTAGTTGCACATTAGAGAGGATGTGTATGCGTTGCTGCATGTATTCATCTGCTGAAGAAAACTTGGGCCTTCTGTCCAGGATGCATCACGCCTACGAAATGTGAACAGCTCTTCTTTTTAGTTGTTATTCAAAAGTGTATGGAAAACAAGGATGACACTAGGCGTTATGACAGACGCAGATCGTGACGATGACGCTACGTGTACGGTTTTCCATTGTTTTACATTGGTTGCAATACTGAAGCGTGCAGCAAGCGACAATTCGTCGCGTACGCGTCTCTGATGTGACGGAACGTGAACAAAAGGCCTTATTCTTTGTTTTCGTACACTACGAATCTTTACTGTTGACACAAAAATGGACGACAGAGTGTCTTCACTCACTTTTACATCGAAAACAACTGAAAACGAATCACGCGTTCGTCTACTTTGTTATAAATAATGATCGGAACAACTTACACCGGGAACTTTCACAGTAAATGCAAAACATTTTCGTTTTGCATAAAGATCCGCAGTCTACTTATCACCCCCCTTCGTACTTTTATCAATAATTGTAACTATTTTTACAGTGGAGTCGTTTTCATTTGAAAGGCAAATAATTTCTTGGTATTCGTCCATCGCTATTCACATTTTCCAATTGATTTAGCTTCACTTCAAGCATTCATATTCACTTAATAATAGTTCACCATTTTTAGTACTATATTTTAATGAATCTGTGTGTGTGTGTGTTGGTATAAGTGATTTGTATGCGCTTGTGGTATGTGCAGTGCATGCGAAAAACTCAACCCGGTGAAGAATTTATGACGCGGCAAATTCCTGAACTGACATTATCGGGGTATGATTGTATGCGAGTGTAGTGCCTATTCGTGATATCGATTTCAAATGACCAACGATTATAAATTAAAGAGGGCGAGTCCTACTTTAAACTTGGGCTGTGGAGCCTGTTATGAAATAATTTCCAAAATACTTATTCCTGTATAGAATTTGTAATACGAATAAACACATTAGTTTCTGTCAGAGGCAGCCGCCAAATAGATTGGAAAAAAAGTCTCTTAAGTAGTTGCGATATTCTTGGTTCTCTATTTTTCTGTTGGGTCATAAAGTCTGAACAAAATGGTTTTAATTATGTCAGAGGAACATGACCAAAAATGTAAACGTTACAGAAAAATATGAAAAATGATTGATCATACTGACGTTGTATGATGTAGAGATTGGAAACCGAACGCAAAGTTCAATTTTAGAATTTTAAACCGAAACCTATGCATTTTTATCGTGTACTCTGCAGCACATGTCAAATCCTTGCCATAACACTGCCAATTAAATGGCGAACGTTATATGATGCAATAGGTAGGTTTCTAGCTAAAAATTAGAAACTTTTTCATTTAAAAATAAGTAGATACCAGCGTAATCTTTCATACTGTCTTATTGAAACTTCTGTTGAAAACGGTTTCTTGGATCTTTAAAAAGTATTTCTTTACACTTCGGTGTATTTGTATAATATTTACATTGTATTACCCATTACATTGTATAAGTAAACTGTACATATTCTTGCTTTTGCCTTTAATCGCATATTGTCACGGAATATCAGTTACATGTACACATAAAAATCACATTCTTTCCGTCATACTCCGTACTCATGCTCATTCTTTCTCCTTCCCGATGTGGATTTCCTTTCAAATCCGCCTGGAGTCGTAAATCTCAAGTTACAATCATACAACCATCGTGGTACAAGATCTGTTCACGATTCACAAGGGTTACACAATCTGACAGATTTGAAATACTTTTGTGGGTTCAAAAATAACCAGTAGATTTATATATTCTGTTGTGTTGATTTTAAAAGATTTTCGTATGTCGAGGATGAGTACTGTTTCACTAAATTGTTTAATTTTTCCTTTACCCTACTTCCTGTTTATCTTGTTCTGACGGATAATCTGGAGTTTATAGAACTTCAAATAATCTAACTTTCGGAGTGAAGTGCACGTAAAACTTAATGAAAGGCGCCAGCCAAGATTTTTGATTGTGCCGAGTTGGTGGCGTTCCCAGCGATAGACGACGATAGAAGGTTCATTGTGGTGTTGTTCCATGAGTCAGTTGCAGAAACCTTGCTATTGATTGGATCGATATGCAGTGGCTCACGAAGTGTTCGGACGTCCTTTAAAACGGTACTAACTTTTTTCATTAATTACATGAGAAAATAAAAAAGGCACTTTCCAAAGCATTTCGATGTGAACCTGTAATGAAAATTTAAAATATACGTTTTGTAAATCTATGTTGGTTATACACGTGCTGAACATTTCATCGAAATCGAGTAACATACACACGAGCTAGAAGTGGTCAACCCGCTTGCCCTACGATATATATTTTACGGTTCCAGTGATTTGAATTTTTTTGTAATCTGTATACTTTCCTAAAAAAGGAGAAAATTTATACCCATTTTATGCTGATTAGGGTGAACCTTAGCTATACCCGGTGAAATTCTTTTTGCGAGATTCTTTTCACGCCTCCCCACCTAAAATTTTGCCACTGGGTAAGAAAATAATTCCTGCAAAAGATGAAGTTGATCGGATAAGGGGAAGACGTGCCACATTAACACGTTGATGTTGCGAAAAACATGAAATTTTATAGGAATGGGAATATTTGAAAAAGAAAGGCTTTTGATTATAAAATGTATTCTTTCGCCAATTTGTACAAAAGCGTGTACCATTTATACAAACGGTATAAAGAATGGAATTACTCGATGCAGCCTCCACGAGTTGCCACGACCTACCAGAGCATGTAAATACCTGAACCCACTTCACCTCCTCCTTGTCCGTCGTCACCTCCGGATGGTGGGCTTTAGGGTATCTTTGGTGTTGTGATGCTTTGCATTTAGCTTTGCCCCGACTACGCCCTACATGCAATAGTCAGGGGGATTGTAGCCGGCGCTATACGGAGGCTACAAGTCGGGAAACCAGTGATAACAGACGTTTTCGTAAAGCCTGATTAATCGTTCCTTTCAATTCGATCATGAATTTCGCACTTCTCTTGCGATCAGAACGATCCCAATGAGTTTCTCGGGATGCAGTTACCTCCTACCGTTTGCCAGAATTTATGGATTTCTTGGCTAGGTCATAAACTTGCGACTTCTTTCAGCAAAACCACGCAATGATTTCAACCGGTGAGTTTGTCCCTCTTCGGTCATATTCTCGGCTCGTGGATGACATTTCATATTTGCTTCACCTTATTTATGTGGCTGCCCGAAAAAAAACTCCGAATTTATCTCGAAGGCCATGTATTGTATAATATGTACCTAATAATGTCGTTACAATCGGTTTCTGAATGAGTTTACCACGTGTAAATTCACCCCCTTGCAAATCAATTTCAATCTATTACAAATAAAGTATCTTTAATTAAGTTTCTGTTAAAAATCAAATCAAATGGAAATTAATTACTAAGAATTAATTGAAAAGATGTACATCAAGTACTTATTTAAAAGTAATTACCATTTTTCATTAACTTTGTAATGTATGAAAACTGTGCGTAGATGTGTATGTTTATTGTAGCCATTTTCTGATTAATAAATTTTAAAAATGAAGGTGCATATATGTATTTATTAAAGCGTATTGAGTATTGAGTCTTGCGTTTTCCTCGCAGTAATGACACCGTTCACGTGTGTCTGTGAATAAACATGTATATTAATATAAACATGTGAATTATAATTTAATCTAAAAAAATATATAATTAATTTCAAATATTCTTAATGGGTGAAATCGATTTCAATGTAAAGACGCCATTAAGATGCACAAATGATGCAGAACATTTTTATTTTGCATAAAGATCCGCAGTCTAGTTGTAACATAAGATCGGGGAGGATCTTTTGTCAAGCTGGCCGAACTGCGATAGTTTATAATCTATGGCTGTTGCCAAGAAATTCAAGGCAAGCCATGGAAGCAAACATAAGATAGTATGTACCTCGCTGACAGTAAGCTGAGCTACACGCTCATTTGAATAAATTACTTTCATAAAAGCCCTACAGAAATCAGTTGAAATGTGCTATAGGATTTCATTTCAATTGATTCTTTAGTTGTCGTCGACCAGACTGGTTAATACCTGCGTGCGTGTGCGGACGATTTCCTTTGATCGTCTGTGTCGCAAACGACTTCCTTTGGACACTGACGACGATTTAGTCGTTGCGACCAGGAATGTAAACGTTCATTCATTTATGTAGTAATAAGTACTTTCTGGTCGGTGAGCGATTCGATCGTCCAGTGTATTGTGGTTGTCTGTGTTGGTAATTTAGTAACCGACTGTCTTTTGTAACTGACGACAGCTTCATCACGGAAACCGCATGCGTAACTATTTCGAGCACTTTCACACAGGCCTGCGAATACGCTACCGCGAAACCCGTAAGAGATATATATGCCTTCCATTTGTGCTTCTACATTATAAACTTTTACGTTTGACGCAATACGCGTAAGTGTACAGTACAGTACATACAGGGTGTTCATTTGAACACTTTCCTGCCGAATATCTCGAAAAGTATGAAAGATATTAAAAAAGTGAAAAAAAACGCGTGTCAAGGATTTCCAGGGGGAAAGACGCGGACAGTATCAGTTTTCTATTTGGGTGGCGTTTTCAAGGGCATTTGAAGGTCAACTTTGTTTTTCAAATGGAAACCTATATTTTTTATTATAAATTATATGTTCTTTTAACGAAGGCTTGGTTACCTACAGATAAGTAAATGTTATTCAACCCTTACTTTTTGGTATATTTCGATTACTTAATATACTTATGGATATAATGTACCTCTTAATATCATCTTAATGGATGAAATGACACTTAAGAGCATGTTGTAATAGGTTTGATTAGTTATTTCTAGACAGCGGATCTTTATGCAAAATATAAATTGTGAATCTGAATTGCAACAAACTGGAGTGAAACAGGATTTTATTTTCTATCTTAATATGTTTAATATATTGAAAATAATATAATAGTATTTTAAAATTCTTCTAATGTTTTTACTGTTTTAAATTACGCCTACTCATTTTACCCATAAATGCATAAAATCCGCTGTCCAGTTATTTCATACCAATAACTAAAATATTGTTGTAGATTTCCACCAATCTGGGTTAATTGGGTGTCAATTGGGGCAAATTGTTACTGTGACTTGTGGCACATTGTCGCTGCAAATGTATACATACATAATTCTTGTTGTGTTTTAATTTTAAAGAAGTATTAGGTACATATTTATAGTATTACATAGTTCGTACTTTATTTTAAAAAATTGAAAACAATTGCTAGAAACTGCAATATCTGTCACACTGCTTTGTCTAGTTTTATTAAAAATCTGAAAGAAGACAAGAGGCTATAGCAGAATGCAGGAAAAAAGAGAGAATCGTCGTCGAGCAAGAAGAAAAAGATTATAAACCTAAATTATTGATAGAAATACGAATGAGACCTTATATTTCACTTCTTGTATACAAGAGAGTTCATGGGTCATCTGTCCACGACGCGACGCGCCAGAGACGCGTACGCAATGAAATGTCGCTTGTTGTACGCTTCCGTTGCTTGTTGTAATTTGCATCCGCCATGACGCCTGAACACGAACCGTAACATTGTAAAAGCATCTTTGTTTTCTGTGCACTTTCGAGTAACGACTGCAAAGAAAAGGTATTCACATCTCATGTGCTACGTGTACGAATCTCTGACACGACGCGACGTGTCCTGGATAAAAGGACTTCCATTTTTTCTGGTCGACGTGCAACGAGTGAGTGGTCGCACCAGAGACCTTCTTCTCATCTCACCACGATACACTCTTAATATTGTCATTTTTTTTGGTGCAAAATAATGGATATTAGTTACAACAGTCAATGTGTTCTCTTTTCCCCACCCAGTACATGAATATTCGGCGGTTGAAAATTTTTCGAAAAGCTGGAAAATTGAATTTTGTATTAGTAGAATATAATAGTATAAGAGGTGGCACGAAAGTTCAGTACAGTAATTCTGCGATCGAAGTCCCAAGACCGTGTTTTGAACGGACTTCAATAGTATAGGGTGGCTATATTTTTATGACTGCGTCTACCACGCGAGACTTCAAACGACGAGCCGAACATAGAGAAGGACAGAATGAAATAGGATCGCGTGGCCGAAGCGTGTCGCCGTCGCCGGTGTAACCATGCGATAAATATAAAACATAATCAATAGCTCAACTGATACCTCAACCGACACCTCAATCAATATCCCGTTCGATGTCCACACAATACGCCGATAAGAAAACCATTCGATAGACAATTCACCTGAGACCCAATCGATGTACCCCCACGATGCGCCAATAAGACCCAGTATATATGACCGATGAGCGACTGTAACAATGCTAATAAAAAAGATTCTCTTTAGCCATGAGCACATCTCATTTCGCTTCACCTCGCCTCTTAGTATAAGAGTCATAAGATAAATATCTTCGCGAGTTATTCTTTCTTTATTTCATTCACGGCAAAGTACGAGTGTGAGTTCGACTATACGTTAATTTTCTCCTTTCCTCGATTGTGCCGCGTGACACCGGCACAGTTTAAAGACCCGTCCGTCATCACAATGTGATCACCAAAATTTTATCTTCTTTATCTTTCATTATTTTTTTATGGAACTTTCACCATCATATTCGTGGCATTTTTCTAATGCGAAATGATACCAAACACGATATAATTTCAACTGCATTTAGTGGTTTAATCGACGGTGGAAGTTTCGAACGCAATGAAGAAGAGCGTATTGGAAAGAAAGAGACGCAGACAGTCGGCGTCACCGGTACAATTCAAAGGCCAGCATTGTCGCTGTTGTTGGTTGCCTTCGAAACTTCCACCGTCGATTAAACCACTAAATGCAGTTGAAATTGTATTGTGTTTGGTGTCATTTTAATCAGAGAAATGCCAGAAATAAGTTAGTGAAAGTCTCGTAAAGAAATAATGAAAATTAAGAAGTTTGAAAATTCGGTTCACTCGAGTCAATATTGTGGTATTCACACCGATATACCCGAGTCGACGTCAATCGTCGCCGCCCTGCGGAGCGACTCGGCGTTGGCAGGCAGTGGAGTGGGCAGGCACTGTACTTCGATCGTACAGGCGGCTCAGGACTTTGATCGCAGGATTACTGTAGTGTAACTCAACAACAAGCTAGACAGCTAATAATTTTTCGAGAACCTCGAAGATTGAATTTTGTATTATGAAAATATGATAGCGATAAAGGTGACACGAAAATTCAGTAGAACAACTCATCCGCAAGCCAGGCGAGCGAAAATATTTGGAAAAGTCAGTAGTACAAGTCAACGACAAGTCAGATATCTGAAAATTTTTGTTTAGCTATTTTTGCAATTCCAAATCAGTAGTGTACCTCAATGACAAGTTAGACGGGTGTAAATTCTTGAGGAAATCAGTGGTATAACAACGGCAAGTCGGACTTTCGGGAAAAGTTGGTGGTTCAATAAATATACATATATATACACAGATACAAACGTCTAAAGATGGTGAAAGTAGCAGTTTTTCAAGACTATCAAACGATCAGAAGTTTCCATTCGGAGTGCTTGGCTGTATTTGGCTACATACTCGCTTGTGTGTTCGTTCACTGTACACACTCTTGTCTCGAATTAATTTATCTATTGCTTCGCGTGGTATGACATACTTCGCATATCACGGTCTCGCTGTGCACCTAGCTACAATGCTCCCACCTGGGAGTGTTCAGACTAGTTTGTGTTCACGCAAATGAGCGCCGCGCGGGGAACGTTTATTTATCTATGGGACAAAGTGGAGTCGCGGGACTTAGATGTAATTATCCGACACCGTCTTACAAAGGAACGCTTTCCCGAGATGCAGCTAACTCTAGAAGGAAATGCATGGAACCGAATCGTTTCATATCTTTACACGCAAATTTATACATGCAAGAATTTCTGACGCCATCAGTAATGTACTATACTTGACGATGTTTATACACTAATGAATACAAACTGTATAATAACTACTTACTGATTGTACAAGCAGAAGTTTCGGTAATCATACAAATAAATATTATTTGGAATTGGCGAAATATTAATTTCGCTTAATCCTTAGCATTCAAGTGGTGACAGTGGTGGAAAATTGCTGTACTTTCATTTAAAGTATTGTTTCGGTAATGTTCTAAATACCACGTACGTAAAAGTCATACACTTTTTACTTATTTAATTGGAAATACAATTTTCACTCGTAGTAATAAATTAATAAACGTTTTCTCAAAGAACTTACACATGCACGCTCGCGTACACACATACGAGCACGCGTAAATAACTATGGTAAGTACCAATATGTGTCAATTAATGTTATGAACCTATTTATAATACGAATGTCCACAGAATCACGTACATCTGTTACAAATGTCAACGTGTATTGCCCTCCTGCTGATTGTCTTGTTCGCAAGAGTTAATTGCAAATTTGTATAGTTAAACACAAATGAAATCGTCAATATTCAGCGCAGGCATGATTGAACTAATTAGAAAACTAATAAATTGCGATTTCCAAAGCTTTAAATTATATTAAATGGTATAATGAGATCTACTGAAGCGTAAAACATATGCGAAGTTCATTCGATCGATGGTAATATTTTATTTATGTGCTTCTGCATTCATTTGTTGCGTTATCCTGTCGATACTCAGGGGATTTGAAGGCTGTAGAAAAGATTTAGTATTGTCAAAACCGTAGAATTGTGTACGGAAAATATAATGACGTGTACCTGTTCGAACTATAAATTGAGTATCTCGAGTGGAAAATAAGGAACTTCTGCTGAAACATCTTGGTCTAATGCTCGTACCAAAGTTGAATCGTTCTAAAGGAACATTCAAATCTCATGGGACCCGTGTTCGTCTGCTGATCACGTTATAGTCCGATCGCGTTTAGGTTCGTTCCCTTCCTTCACCCACTCCCTTGCCCTTTCCGGAATTATTAAAGTATTTTCACTTCTGTTATATTTTTCCCTTGCAGAACACCCTCTTCGAGTACGATTATTTCGATACTTTTTCTACGATACAATTACGAAGCTAAGTCGAAAGTCATTCTTTCTTATTTCTGCAAATTTTCCTTTATCTTTCTTTGTACATGTATAATTTCGTTTCTTAGCATTCAACAAAGGGGTGGGTAAGAATAGACGACATTGTGACGATCCCAGGTGAAAACCTTCGACTTTCAACTTCGTCCGAACTCACCGCATTTCCTCTCCCCTTTCTCATTGCGAAGGCAACTTTTACGTCGTACTTTGCACAATTGTAAGGCTTCGCAGCGAATAAAAAGTCAGATGAAACGTCGTAGTAAGCGAGCAAACGGAGGAGACTATGAGACAATCGTGAGACGCGGAGGCCGATGAACATGCAAATGCAGGCGGTTCAAACTAGGTTCTATGCAACACTTTGCTTTGTCTTCTGTTTTATCATCCTCCCCAATTTCGTCATAGTTAACGGCTCATTCTGAATTTTTAAGTATTATTAGGGGAGACAGAAATAGTCTGAATAGAAATAGTATGAAATGCAACACTATTATGAAAATAATATTAATTTATCTAGACCTTTCAACAATATACTTCCTCGATGTTAGGAATTTTGATCTTTTTTTTTCTGGTTACATGTTATTTTCCGTTCACGAAGAACGATTTTCATTTGACTGCTTTTTCGAATCTTTTCTTCGCCAGAAGTAGGTTAGGGAATATACGGCCGAATCGCATGACTTTGTTGTATCTCAGACTTAAATTTCAGCTAATAATGCACAATAGTCCAGCAGACCCAGCAATTCTAATCTTGTGTAATTTAGTTTAAACGCTAATGAAACTGTTTCACGGAATAAGGATTAAGCTAAAATAGCTGTTACCATTCAAGCTAGGAATGCACGAATTGCGCTACTTTTCTGAGATGAGTGCATTACGCAACCAATGGAACTACTTGGGAATTTGGCACTCCAAATTGAAGTAATTATTGCAGGTACTGTTAATTATTAGTAGACAGCGGATTTTTATGCAAAATAAAAGATGTTCCGCATTGATTGCGGGAAGCAGGATGAAAATAAAAATTCATTTCATCCCTTGATGACTTTGTTATTTTTGTTTTTGAGGGAATGGAGTCTCTAATTAATTAAGTTTGTATACTTTGAAGTGGTGATATACGATCCATGATTCCACCAAGAGTATTCACAATACTATTTGTCTCGTATTCGTGAAAGATTAAAACCATTACGCGTACGAACATACAATTAGAAATATGTCTCTTTCTTAGAGTGTCCTGCGCAATTTTTCTTGCAATTAGTAATCATTCAAGTGAAGCGGGAAGCGCATACCGGATGTGAAAACAAAACCCAATTAGTAAAGTGCTGGTTCGTTATCACGTTCTGTGCTCTATCACTTTTCTCGCGAGAAAACTTATGAAACTTGTACAGGTACTTTACTTGATAATACGTACAGTGAATCGCAGTAATATTCGGGCACATTTGGAAGGACGATAAGTTTTTTAATATCGGATCATACGACTTGGATTTAGTTTTAAGAAGTTACAAGATATTACTACTACAAGATGTGGAAAAAATTTTGTAAAGTATTGCAATTTGTTAGAATTACAGGCCTATATTGAAAATTTCAAAAATACATTTCGTAGATTTGTGTTTTATTATACATATTCTGAAAATTTTATAAACTTCGGCCAACGTTGCAATGAGCTAGAATTGTTTAAAGATTATTCAAATTGCAGTTTTTCATGATTTTCTGCCTATAGGTGTAATAAATCTATGAATTCTTACATCTTTCAATTTTATATGATGATATTGATAAAATTCTCAAAATATGTATATAGATCTACAAAATGTATTTTTTAAATTTCCAATGTAGGCCCGCATTAAAAAGTTGTAAACACTTGGGACACTCTGTATATGTACAATATAAGATAAACTCTCAGAATTATAACGAAAAAGTTTTTATATCACAGATAGGTAAAATCAGGTAAAGTCCATTGATTGCAGAGTTCTAAGAAGACGGACCGTCGAAGCAAAACTGATTAGCAACTTCTTCTATAGATCCGTCGCGTTGGTTTCGCGTGCTTTAAAATATGCAGAAAGTAGAATTGGTTGGTCATGATCAGACGCATCAGATGGTTCCTATCTAGCTACATTTATTCGCTGCATTTTCAACTTGATTATCGGGAAAACAGGGCATCGAACGAAAAAATGTTATTCCTTTTTTCGGCTTTACTTTTGCATATAGAATCACTCGTTCTGCCGTCCGACCGGCCACACCCTGTATGTATATTAGGTTGGGACATCCCTTTAAGTTCGAGTTATGCGTTTTGCACGTTTGCTTATAAACTCGGAAAAATAAGAACAGAATATAAATCTCTCGATAAGAATCGTTAATCAGATTCGTAAGAAACACTGCGTTACATATTATGATATTATAATGGCGTATTTTTTCATTTTTTTTTCAATTATTTAACTATGATCTACCAGTCCGATCATATTAAAACTTTCATATACGATATATTAGATAGGTAACAGAACATACATTGTTCCTGAACTTTTTGGTAGGTATCACTGAAAGGATTGCTTACAACCCCCATCCCAAAAAATTTCTACCCTTAACACAAGATTTACGGAACTCTAGAAACAACTAATTTACATTATTTTATAAACATAACAGGAATGTGTCTATCCAAATTTTTGGCCATTCTTCCAATAATACAATACCCACAGAAATAACGAGGTGAGTTCCAATATTCTCTGTACTTTTTCATCTTAATACCTTAATCAACAACGAAGAAAAAAAATTATAAAGTTAAGGGTGTTTTCCGTCATATTATCCCTAAATGAGGGGTTAGCGACTTAAAATTTTGGGGGATTATCTTTGACCCTAAAACCATGCTAAAAGCATGCTTATCCCTTATGATATAGAGTATAGAGCCTTTATTATAAAAAAAGTGATTGTTCTGTTACCCGGACACTTTTGTCTCCTTTTTAGTTTGGATATATGGGAGGCTCTACTGTATGTAGAACTATTGTAAAAATCTGTGAAACCTACATACGCTCAGTGAAGAATTGAAAATATGTTTCCTAAATGACGGTAAAAGTCAATCCTTCTCAATATACTGCAAATTCAGGTTTAGAATGGCGCCGTGTGTCAAACGTTGCTACTGATTATATCTCGACGCAATACATTATGTCAGGTCAGAATATAGCGTGGCTACCGTGGCGTGCGGTGAACCTAGCCCAAAACGGTGCTTCCTGCCACTATGCCCGGCGCGGCGCGGTGCATGTTCCGCACCCTCCTGTAACTTCATGTCACGAAGTCTAAATCAACGCTCATCGCTATGATTAGACAGCGGATCTTTATGTCAAATAAAGAATTGCAACAAACCGGAGCGACGTAGAATTTTATTTTCTCTCTTAATATGTTCCATAGGTTGAAAATAATATAAATGTATTTTTAAATTCGTCAAATTACATAAACACCCCAACCGATTTCTGTCATAAATGTCTTTAAATATAAGGGAACATGTACCAGTTACTTTTAAGGTTCGTTAGGTTTAGTATTAATAGGAAACATTAATCAAAGTTAACAAGGTACCAATAACAGTGTAGTTACAATTATAACCAGGTTTCTCAAATATCCACACAGTTCACTTACGATATGTTCATATATTCATTTTAAATAGATAGATATTTTTACATTTTTATTTATAAGAAAAAGCACATCTTTCAGAATTTAAATGCATAGGAACAAGTTGTTGAGAATGATGGCCTTAGCGACACATTTCAAGGTCATTGAAATCGACGAGAAAGCCACTGTTGTATAATAAATAATTACCCGGTCTTTTTTGATAAAGAATAGTTAAGCTAAAGTCATATATGTTTAGAAATGGGTTGCTACCACTGAAACGCACAGCGCTGTGCGTGAACTTGAAAATTCAGATACTCTGAATGGTAAAGTGTCCTGTACTTTGACGAATGCACACAATATGCAACGTTACGCAATAAAACTGAATAAACTGGCTAGATCCACTATGAAATTTCCGAGAGTGCCGAATTAATTGAGACCGCGACTTCGCAGCGCGGCGGCAGGAAACCAGGTCGGAGAAATGAAGCAAGCGTTCCACTGAAATGCCTTTGGTTTCTGGGAAGAGTGCGAGCGAAGTAGGCTGAAAATTCCCGGAACGTTCGGAATCCCGGAATTTTCGGCAAGAACGTGTTTGGTCCCTCTGGATCATCCGATAGTGTGAGCCCGCGGATTGGGGAGTCACGTCGCGTAATCCTTGAGGGTAGCGAGGAGTCCATGATCGTGACGAGAGGTCGAGGCGGATGCGTAAAGACGTCTGCCTGCTTGGTGAGAACGCGATCGCGAATACCATTAATAGACTGCGGATTTTAGGCAATTATATGAAAATGAGTAGGTGTAATTTAAAACATTAAAAACGTTAGACGAATTTAAAAATACGTTTATATCATTTTCAATCCATGGAACATATTAAGAAAGAAAATAAAATGCTATGCCGCTCCGGTTTGTTGCAATTCAGCTGGAAAACTTTTATTTTGCATAAAGATCTGCTATCTAACCATTAAACATAATAATATTAAGGAATGTTCGGAATGTGGTACGTGTGCAATACACGCTAAAATTATATTACAATTGTTTTATTTCATGATGATTGAACACTCAACATGCGGTGTTAAACCAAATAGACAAACATAGGCTTACACCATTTTTGTATTAAACGGCTCATACATATATTACACGACGCTATAACTATTAGTAGAGAAACGATGAAAAAGAAAAACTAGTTTTAAAAATATTGAAACAAAAAACATGATATCAAATGTACATATAACATGACCTTTAATGGGCACGGTAACTGTAAGCGGACTTGGTCCGATACTGTCGAGCGGGATTAAAAGGCATTTTTCAGTTAAAATATTTTAGACAATATGGGCCCTCGAGCTATACATTACGGACGAGCAGCAAGTTAAATAATTGAAAGAGAATAAGCACTGATTCAATTGAACTAAAAATGAAATACGGGTAAGAATAAAATTTCCTTGTTTCTAAGAGTAATCGATGCAGGAAATATTCCATAAAATTCGATGGAATTTCGGCGCGATCACGTGCACGCAATTTCGAATAGGTTAGCTGTAACAGCATAAAACAGTGGAATCCGTGCGACGCGGCACGTCGCGAGCGTCGGTTAAGCTGAAAGCACATATTTCCAGATAAATTTTCTGCACGGCCGTCTGCTAGCATTAAAGGGTAAATTAAGTTAAACGCTGTAGAATTAATTACTCGCGTGGGTCTTTCAAGCGAGAGCTGTTTCGCGGTCGCCATGTCCCTTCGTGTAACCAGAAAATATTTTCGTCGCAGTCGAGAAGCAAAGCCGGCGCCAGACACATTATCGCGTACTTTCACCGATAAAGGAACTGACGTATGTATTTTGATAGCAGAACTACATGCTCACACGCAACACCACGCTTCGTTTTGGCGAAACATCAATTGTGAAAGTGCGATCCGTCCTCCGATAGCCCCTTCGGTTCAGACGAGATGTCAGCGGGTTACTTCGACTTCCACATCTTAGCGCTTCACCGAATATACTATACAGGGTGTCGCACAAATTAGTCCCCATGATTTTCCAGCCCTTTCGGATGGTCGGACAGAAAAGTGTTTCCTGCCAAAGTTAATCAGTACTTAACTGACATGAAATTGCAATTTTTTAAATTAAAAGAAAATCGACTTTCAACAAAAAATCAAGGTCGCAAAGCCTACAATCTCGATAGACATGAATTTTAGGTAAAACTTTAATTTTCGAAGGTGAAGGCCATTTCAAGATCATGTTATTATAAATGTCTGAATGTATTTTTCGATCAGTTAAACGATGCAATAAAAAAAAAGTAGTTATGTGTAAAAAAAAAGCAACAATGACCTTGATAACTCCGAAAAAAATTACTTTCGAAAAAAATATTCTTGCCAGATATTTGGTCCATTGACACCATGCACACTACGCAACAAATATTTTTTGCATCGCAATAACCTGAAGAGATATTTAGGTGGCCTTATTTAAAACGACCACTCTGTATACGAGAGAACCCTCCAGTGACGACATAGTGTAATAACATGAACGGTTTCTTTTTTATTTTTGTCCCGTGACAACGCACTGTGCGACGCAGCGCGTAAAGTGCTTGAAATCCTCGCAAGGAGTCGATTTTTATGGCCGGGCAATCGGGTATGCGTTTCAGGCGCGCACGTCATGATCAGGGCGTGCTGCCAACCGGAACACGTAAATGCGTGCGTATCCTAGCTGAAGGGCTAACATTGAAATCGCCAACACAAATTATCCTGGCACAGTTTCGATCAGCGAGATTACACTGAAATCAAATTTCACCAATCGCCCAACGGTATTAATCAACAAATCAAGTTTCCGTGTAAGTAATACCATTCCACACGTAGATAACTTTTTTTACCATAAAAAGAACATCGCAGTTCTTAATATGCCAGAAAGTTTACCTTTTTCTTTTTAAATGAATGTAACATGTAATATAATATTTAAACAACAATTGATAGTTGAAATTGAATGTTGAACAGATACATAAATAACTTCCTCTGTTATTATGTATTTTACAATTACAAGACATGTTATAACTATTATTTACTTATGTATGAGGTTTCATAAAATTAAGATATCAAGGTCATCGGTTTTTTAAAAAATGGATCAGTGTATTTCTTTGACGATATAGCATGATAGATAATAATCATGCTGGGGCGAGAAAGAATTTATAAAATACACACTATTTCGTTTAAAAAAAAATACCGATGACCTTGAAATCTTATTTAAAAATTAACTAAACTATGTTCACCATCACATTTGCTCCTTAAAATAGCGTAATTTCGTCCGGAAGAGTTTTCCCATCGAATCATAAATCTACGGAAGATATTTAAGTGTTCCCATTCATATGATCCACCCTGTATATTCAATATAATGTTTTTCAAAACCAAGGATATTTTTTACACGAAGAACCCGTGCGTGGTCCTATCTGTGCGGCCGCTGTTCGGTGCGGACAACACAGAACCTTCTCGATCTTCTACAGACCAACCTGATCGATACGAACACGATACCGCGAGAAACGAGTGCAAAGCACCTGGAAGGTTCCACCGCGAAACCCGTACAATACGTGAAAATGGAGACAGGTAGATTGAAAATATCGGAATCGAGTCCGAGGTTCGCAAGTTACGAAGATACCCTTCGTGGTACGATTCGCATGCCGCTATAATAGAACCTCGTTTATACGAACCAATTAATGCTACGTTTTATATTATACGCGCGCGCGTTCTCTTAACCTTTATTAGAGGGTGAATCACGAATCGTGACCAGTAGAGACTACACTGTTATTTTAGCAGTCCGATCGAAAAAATGTTTTTTATTATATTATAGTGTATTTATTATTATTATACGTAAGAGTCCCTTTTAGCACACACGCGACACAATGCAGAGTCCCGATATTCGATCACGGCGAAATCTCGGGAACCCGATACTTGTGTGTAAAGGAACGATCTAGTTTCACTTCGAGCGTTTCCACAGCGAAGATAATTTCCGGACAGGCCCACTAATTACTCGCCATTCCAAAAGAGAATTGAGTGGCTTACCAGTGGTAATTTCATGTTCATTTGCCGCTCTACGAGGACTTGAACACACTCAATTAAAGTATCCATACCAAAGTGTTCATGCCATTTTACGTCTCTGACACGATCTTATTCGCATTGGTTCAAATTGAAGAATCGCTACAAAACAAAAATATTTTTGGTATCATGTGAGCCCCACTGAACCATTAACTTTGTCCTTCAGACATTTGAGGTATCTTTAAACACAACAAAGATATTTGAGGTGGCAACGTTAGGTGACTCACCCTGTATATTCGTAAGAGAATAAATATTCTTGTGGAGTCACGAGTAGGTTAGACTTAATAGGAATACAAAATTGACGAATAGATTTTTACAAAACATGTTTATATCATTTGTGTGAACATAGCAAAATATGCGAACAGTAATATAGTGAAGTTTAATGTACAATTATTGTATATTTAATTAAAGAATACACTCGTATTTTAAAGATGTTTTCAACAGTGATTCGTTGAAAATTAATTGAAGTTTCTCTTTGATGACGGTTGCCTCGCACATTATGCTATGGCAGTCCGTCAAGTATACTTGATAGGCAATTTCCTGGACGTTGCATTGGATCGATCGTGGAGGTGTAGTAAATTGGCCAATCATTCGCCCGATTTTACTCCATTAGATTTCTTTTTATGGGGTAGGTACATTGAAAGGAAGAGTTCATAAAGATGCTCCAGCAACGTCGGAAGATGTGCGATAAGAATGAACAGTTTATTTATTTGTTTATAACTTTTTATCCATTAACGCTATCATTATACTTCCTGCAGCAGAAACGTAGCTGGCAACTATAGCTTTCCAACGGTGTATATTTTTTTTAGGGATTCTCATCCTGTGAAACTTTTATATCTAAAAAACAAAACGTGTGTTCCAACCTTTACAACAGTCCCTTAATATTTTCATCAGAATTCTATGGATTTCGTTGGAGATATTGTGATATTATCGCGATATTCTCACCGAAGAACTGAACAAATTTACTGAAAATAATCTTCGCAGCATGTTCTCAAGATGAATGAACAAGCGTTGACAACTTCCTCGTTGTTGAAACACAATACTCGTGACAAACGATTAATTATATGGTTCGCAACATGAATTTTCTTACTCGTGAAATTATAATGGACTTTGTACATTCTACACGTTGAAACCATATTCCAATTTTTCAGGAAAACTTGACGTTAACTAGGTTGTTCTATGTTTTCGTATCAACGTATATGAACACGCGCGCAAACGTATGCGCCGTGCTACGGATTCTAAGGAAAATGATTAATCCCCCCAACCTTCTGTCAGCAACGTTAGCGAACGAGAGGTATCTAGATACAAAGAGTTTGTTCAGCCGATGGATCTGCCAAGTATCTGCCGGTATATCCTCAATTTTGTTGGTCCTTTTGTTATCCAAAAATTACTTTGAGCGAAACATTTTAACACTAACCGTGCGTGCTAAATTGTTGAACTGTTTCATTGCTCCTTTTCCGAAATAGATTTCACTATTCTAGTAAAATAAATATATATAATAAGTAGACTGCGGATATTTATGCAATTGAATAAGTAAGTAGTTTGAATATTACTATTTAGAACATTACCATGTTCGAATATATACAGGGTGTCTCACCCGATTTCGACATCTTGATTTTCTCGCTATGTATTGTTACTCGTAGCAAAAAATGTTCCAGCAGAGGCTTGAATGGTATCGAGTGGAGCATATTTTGATGTTATTAGTTTTTTCGTGAGTGGACGCGTAAAGATCATATAAAGGTCAACTTTGTTTTTTTAAATGGAATTAGGTATTTTTAAATACATCAATCGATGCAGCTGGACATTCGTTATAAAAAAGTACTAACCTATGTACGTCGAAAAGCTAATAGTTCAGGAGATAGTTAAATTTAAATAACTCTAAAATACCATTACTGTCGTACTAAGACGTTACGCAAGTAAGTAAACACTAACGTCTTGGTTTTATTAAATTTCATTAATATCGACATTTTCGGCATTGCTAAACATTTAGAAAGTAATGTACCTACAATAGATGCATTAAATACCGATATGAGACAAGTTATTTTTTATCTAATGAACTGCTACATGAGATTAATTTGCGGTGGCAACACTGGAATAATGGAGAAAGGGAGGCTCACCGATGAACTTAAACACCTTCCGATATCTGTTGCGTTAAGATGTACTATTTCGCAGTATACACGATACGACCGTTTACTATCTCTTTCCTCTCTATACTTTCTGCTCAACTATTCTAAACGAGCTTACTGACACTTTACATGTGCCTTGTCTGGAACACAGGACAACATCGGCATAAGACCGGTATACCGCTGCGGCTCGTAAAGCAATTGACTGCATAACAATGAGTCACGGTCCCTGATCTCGAGGTACTATACATAGGACGTAATATTCGCGTGTAGGGTGACGCCGCTCTTCGAAATACTCTGTTAACGGGTTATTCTAGTGTGACCGACGAAAAATCGATTGTTCACATTTTCCCATAGTTTAGAACTTTAGGACCTTGAAGAAAAAAAAAAGCATTCTCAACCTATTTTGGTGAAATTCATAAAATTTCCGAACATGCAACATTTTCACATTACGAAGTATTACAAAAATACAATAGCATTTTTGGCTGTACGTATTTTTATTAATTGATTAGTGATTTTTGAAAGATCTGGGAATTAACCTCTTAGCGCACTCGCCCGAGTAAAGTCGGGTTTAAGAAAACGACTTTTTTCCGCGCTCCCGAGTTAACTAGTGCGACCTGCAGGTTTGGTTTTCATAAGTTGCATTGTGTTTTCTCTAATTCTTTTCATTGAGCATTCGCAGTCCATTATTCAGTTCTATTAAAGGAATCCCTTATCCATGATTAATTGTGTATTCTTGTGCCTTAGAGTAATGAACAATTCAGCATTGCAAACGTGTCGGAACTTGAATGGCCACGGAGCATTAACCTCTTTTAGCAGGTCACCGGCTCTCTTGGAAAATATGTATACAAGCCCTTTATCGATCCTCGAGCGTATGCCGCACTGGGTCCTTTGAGGAGATTAAGGATCGATGATGACTACCACGGAGGATTCTTTTGAACGGCAAAATCACCGAGCCGCCCTGGTGGTCATCTTAATTTGAAGCTAGTGTGCGTCCATGAATTAGTATAATTGAGTATTTAAGAAGCTACTGTGAGTGTATAGCTCGTAAATAGCCAACGCAATAGTTACCATAACATTATATGTCCCTAAATTAACGAAAGTACTTGTCGATACTTGCTTATTGTGTGATCGGCTCGAGTTTCAGTTTAGGTCTACGCTGCGGTTGATTTTAGGAAACATGCCATTGTTGAGAGTCTTTTTAGTATTTCTTTGACGAATTTATTATTATATTACTCGTGCGGATACGGCTGGAAGGTATCAGCTGGCTTCCTTGGGAAGTAGCCCTCCTGGTTGTACAGCTCTCAATGATACTTGAAGCCGGTAGGCTCACTGGCTCACACATAGCGCCAAGGGACCTGTGCCCCGAAGCCTAATTTATAGGTTCCAAAAATGAACGGAACTGAGTTTGTTAGCTGGCATTGACGTGCTTCGTCTATGGGCGTTGCCCTCTTTTAGAATCCATTTTAAAAACTTCCCTATTCCGTTTCATTGACCACATTGGTCCCACTTTCGATATTTTGCTGGAGGAATTTTCACCCCCAGGATAGTTTCTTTATTCATATGCCTCCGTTGTAATAACGTAAAAAATTCATGAAATACAGTCACAACATACGAGTCGCCAGTCGAATTTACCAGCTACCCTTTATTTGATATCTTCATTTGAAGGGTGTACCGACCAGAGCGGAAAATTTAAATTTACCGCCATTTCTGCAGCTGTGCTTTTAGAGAAATTATTCTCCCTTTCTAGTTGTATAACTAATAAAAAGATTAAAATACTGCTTACGTCTTTTGTATTTTGTGGAGGTACTCTTTCTCCTAGAATATTTTAGAAGCAACCTACATGATAGAAGTGATGGGGTAATCGAACTTCCTGACGTGTAGCTTCCGCATCAGATAGCGACAAGAGAGAGGACGTTTCGAATAAATTTGAATATAAAATTACTTCGAGGAAGGATTTTACCGTCACCAAAGATAAGCATTCTTATTCATATCGTGAATCAATTTAAATTGTTTCTTTACTATCAGGGCACATAAACCGTATATGCTGCTGAAAGCTTTTATAGATTTATTCGCTGCGATGCATTTATTGTAATTGCAACAACTAAAATTTTATACGTATGTAGATATTTTGAAAATCTTGAGTATGCTTTTACCTTTGCGAATTTACACTCAATCACCGTCTGTAAACATCTACAGTGAGTGTAGAAAGTATTCGTGCGCCGTTTAAAACAGAATAACTTTTTTATAATTGTACCAAACAACCTGATTTTTTATAATCAATTAGAGGCATTGCTTTACGAAATGATATGCAAAAAAAATTTTCCAAAAATTATACTTTGCAGGGTTACATGCGAAAATGAAAAAGGCATTTTTTAAAACTTTTTTATTTGGGCCCTTAAAATGAAAATTTAAAAAAAATGTTTTGTAGATCTGTGTTAGTTATACGCATGCTGAAAATTTCATCGAAATCGGTTGACGCAGGAAAAAACGACACGCATCGAAAATGTACGATTCTGTGGATTGTTTCTGTGCTTTATCTCTTTCGACGGAAGTTCAATATTTTTGGGACACCCTCTATGCAGCAGCAGGTTCCAACTGCGGTTGCTATCAACGATACGAACATGCATTCTCTTCAATCGAGATCGTCTGTGTCATCAAATGAAATACTACTTCTGAATATTACCTTAAAAACTTATTGCGTCAAATAAAATATTGTATTTTCAAAGTTATACGCATACTTTAAAATATTTATTACTGTACCCAGCTCTGTATACAGTCTCCGAAGAAACTTGTTTTCCGTTATAATTAGGTTTCGCATCGTTTCCGCACACAATCAGAGGGAATTGGACGAAGATTGCGTTCCGAAGTGCGACATTTTTTCCGAGCTACATAATCTCGTTATGGGTAAAATGGAGGATCTCCAAGTTTTTGATTGGTTATTAATTGTTTGGTTTCGGAAAGCTTCATACCTACATTCTGTAGAAGGAAGGGAAACTAGTAACCGTGCGTCAACAACCGACCTCACCTCCTTTGAGAAATTCGCACTTCGTGTTTCGGCACGACCGCGGATCCCTCAACTTGCCACGCTTGGTAAGATGTTGTAAACCTCTGCGCCGCTACCTTGATTGTTTAAAGAAGCTGTCGAGTCCGTACAGAAAGTAGCAAGTTCTGGAACCTAAATCTCCACAGATAAAACGTAGTTACCGCGAACAGTCTCCCTTGAAATTAAATAGTTCATTCTTTTTTTAAATATCTCTGTCTATCGTTAACCGAATTCTCTCCACCTCTTTCACTGGTTTATAGTTCAAAACCAAAATGTATTTTAATAAAGGATAAAAAATGTTGGACAATGGGTTGTACTTAATCTACATATTATTGTTAATAGACTGCGGATCTGGATGCATTTATAGCAAAACTGAGGAGATGAAACTGAAAATTGTTGAAAAATTTTTAAAATTCCAGATGTCAATATATGATTTCTCCTCCATTAAAATCATTAAGTGAAAAAGTAATTATGTGTGAAAAATTGTAGAAGTATTATCTTTAAGTTTCATATTCCATTCTAATTGCAGGGTAACTGTACCGATTAATATTATTCCTAATTTATCATGAAATAATAATATATGTAAGCATTTTATAGAAGTCTGATGTGTTCTATAGAATGTGTTTTATAGAAGACCAACGTGTTCTGAATACAAAAAAGTTGATGGCAATGAAAATCTAATACAACGTAAGAAAATATTAAAACATAAGATCGATGATCTTATCGTATAATCTTGTACGTATTACTGCGGACGAAAAAGAGCCATGTCCCAATTACTCCGAGTACATGTGCGTACATGGACATGGACAGTCATATCAAACGCCTTTTCTACGTTTCCACTGTTCTCCATCACGTTCGCGACATCGCACCATTAAAACGATTGCTTGCACGTACCAACATAAAACTTTATATCAACGACCGTTTGTCTCGGCGAATTGCGTCACTCCGTGAAGAAACTGTTAGCGTTAAAATTTTTATCGAAACCTTGCCTGTTGTCTCACGATGTTAAGTCACTCACTCGGCGGCTTCTATGTCGTGTAACAACCAGTTGGCAATCGTTGTCCTTCTCTTTGCTACTCGCTTCTACACGTTTATCTTCCTTCGAGGGTCTTCCTCTATTTGCGGACGTCAACTCGAGAGCTCAAGCACACCGCAGAGAATTCTAGTCTGAAGAATCATTCTCGACGCGCACGTGTCTTGAACTTGCTTTCTAGTTACGGTCACATTTACGGGAAACGTCGCTCATAGAGGCATGTGTTACCGGCACTGAAACAGCACAGTTTGCCGAACTATTTCATTTTTCATCAGCAATGTGCATGTTGCTAATAATCCCATAGGGGTTTTATAGATTAATAAAAAAATAACTGCTTGGTAACAAAACCTACAAAAACTATCTTAACACTTTAATAGGCTTTTCAATAATTGAGCCGTTTATTTTGGAAGTGTGGCCTAAGTCCATTCAAGTTTAAATTGAGATATTTAACAGTTTGCTTTTCAATGAAATTAAAAATATACTTATAGGATACGAATGTATCACACTCCTTAAGTGTATCTAAGAGAGAGAGAGAGAGTTAAATTTACAATTCCTATGAAAATAATAGCAATTATTAAGTGAATAATATTTGTCTTCTGACCAAGAATGGACTCTGAAGCCACATTCAAAATTGACAAGTAGATTTGTCATAAAATATTTGAAACAACAATATTCAATTTCTTTTATATTTCATTACAAAACTTGAAAAACACCATTTTATGCAATTGAGGAAATCTTATAACTATATAAATTACATAACAATTTACTTTAATAAGAGAAACTGCAAAAAAATATAAATTTTTTAATATATTGTTTAAACAAAAAACTTTTGTTAAAATTTTCTTGCACGACTACATTTCCCATTAAAAAACACAATTTAAACAAAAATTCAAATTTTTTCGACATCTGCTTTCCGCGCGAGAGATATCTCAAAAAATATGGTTTTGACCCCCAACTTTGAGAGCTGTTTTCACCCCTTCAAAGTGGATGGTTGCCGATAAATAAAAACACGTGTCAAATATTTTTCGAAGAACTATAGCTCACATAAGTTACATCAAAATCGGCTTTTCTCATGTGAATATGTTCCCGTGTCAGTAGGTTTAGTGTTAAATAACAAATTTGGTTATTCATTCGATGTTGCTCAGAATCACACTCCAGATAACATATTTCAAGCCCATCAAAATCGCGGTGAGATTTTAGCAATTAAACAGTATCTTTTTCATTTACTTAATTTTGTTCTTTTTTTATAATATTTCGGATAGGTGTTTTTAGTACACATAATGGAACCTCTTACGTAAAATTATCTCGTCTGGAAATAAGCTAGAATGGAGAGAACATTATGTGTGATTTTGAACAGAACCATATTTTGCTATTCAATCACCAGTGGCAGGCGGTTCAAGTGACCACATGTCCGCTATTACAGTTCCAAAAGTCCTAATTACCATTGATTCCATATAACTGGCAACTACGTGACACATCGTTCACTCCAGAAGCACGTCTTTACATGGAACATCCAAACTAGAACCGGCGAAACCGATTCACGGTCTTATGGGTGCCAAGGGTTTCCAACGTGCTCAATGTGTAATCATCAGGCCGGCAATTTGCGTTTATATAACGGGGGACGAGAACAGCTCATCCTTAATAGCCTATCTGCGTATCCTATGTAGGTGGTCAAAATATGTATGCCTATGTCCTTTCGAATTCAGCTGCTTTCGGCCATCGTGTTAGTAGGTAAAACACAAATTACGCCCTCCAAAGCATGCTGACCGCATTACATTTTCGTAGGAATATTCACCTTGGTCGCAACTTTAAATTATGTATCGAGTTAGGATCGCGCACTACCCGAATTTCGAGCCATTTACACGAGAACTGATCAGGACTTTGCAACAGGCCCCTACAGGCTCTGTAGATCTGGGACATTGCATGCTGTTAACGAAATCATTTGACCGCGAGAGATGAATAAATACAATATAAATAAATTATTCTTTGTCTTGAAACGTTCCTGTCATTTAATATTCTGACACTTCTGATAAAATAAGATTCTATTTAGCATTTTCCAATACATCAATCGAT